>SMDT01002873.1:0-352419 GCA_005392925.1 Aquilaria sinensis | reverse complement strand
TTCCTTGGACTCAATTTCTGATCCATAAAACTTGCCCCATTGTCTATTGAACTTCTTTGCTGGTAGTGTTCTCCTTGCACTCCGTAGAAACTACTTTGCCCCCTGAATATGGTGTCTATGTGGATGAAGGTATCATCTCCCTTTGATTTATAAAGATCATGCATTTCTAGACCTTTGTGATGGCACTCGATCGTGAATTTCTCTTGCAAGAACCACATCTTCTTAAAGAAAGTCTCAAGCTATCTCCTCACTTTTAAGTCCACACACATTGATGAATAATGGTTTGGCCTTAAAGAAAAACTTTCATCAATTTGCAAAGCTTGACAAAATAACTTACGGTCTTTGTTTTGATTAAAATGTCCTGTTATTCTTCCCCTTTCCAACTCAAAGACATAAAATGCACAAGGCAAAAAGGTAGAAACAGGTTTCACAATGATAGCCTTTTAACTGAATGAGAATGATATCGAGAGGCAAATGTTAGGTTGAGGAAAGTTAAGTTTGAGTGGTGTGAAAGAAGGGTCTTTTAATGCCACTCGTGAGCAGACCTGATTGCCTTGAAAAACTCAATAGCGACGACCTCAAACTTGCTACCTTTTCCAGAAAGTTAGACCTCATCTGTTGCCCCCCAACTCTCGTAATCTGTATGTACGCTTGCTTTGAAGGTTGCTTCCATCTTCTAAACCGCCTTTGCAGGTTTTCAGTCTAGAATCCATAGCTCACTTTTTTTTCTTTTTTTTTCTTTTTTTTCTTTTTTTTCTTTTGCTTTTACTTGAGCCCTTTTTCTCTTTTTTTCTTCTTTTTTCTTTTTCTTTTGTGAGCTATGATTGTGTCGTGCTGGATAGCCCTCTTGAAGTGAGATGACTCAAATGACCTTACTTGCTCGTGCTTGCTCTCAGTCCTTTCTTCTCTTTCTTTTGAATTTTCCCTTGTGACCTTTTGATGTAAGGGATGAACTTCTTTCTTTTTTCGGAATTTGTTGTGGAGGACTGAGAACCTTTTCTTGTGTTAAGCATTCATGAGAATTGGGAGGCCACTCAAGCCCTTTAATATGAGAGCTACCTTCTTTGGAATCTAACCCAAGACTTCTTGCAAGGATACTGATAACTACTGCGAACTTCCCTTCCTTTTGAGAATTGGGGTGCAACATTTAAGATCCTTCTTACTAGATTTGGCAGCACTTTCAAGGTCACTATCATCAAATCTTCCTTAACTTTCATTTCCACCCACGAGTGGTATTGTCGCGTTTATGAAAGAGAAACATGATTGCAATGTGGTAAAATGAATGGTGTAATGGCAAAGAGTGTGAGATAAATGTAAAAAAGTAGTGGAATGCACACATTACATCTTCTTATTGGACAAGAAAAGAATAATAGGTGTCCATTTAACAACGACTACACCCTAGATTCTGGACTAAATTTAGGAGATTTTTACTATTAAATTACTTTGGCAAGCTCTCAAAGATATAAGTTTACTCAAAGGATTCCCTGTCATTCAAAAGTGTGTGCGGACTGCCAGGTTGGACCTAACTTGGAGCCCTTCCAAAATTAATGTAATTCCGCTCAAAATCTTCACTTTCAATTACCCATCACATCGGGATCTAGCAATTTGGAATCGATCAACTGTTGAACCTTGAGTTTCAATGCCACACAATTTTCAGTTGAATGCCCAATTGAGCCTATATGGTAATCACATTTGGCATTTGGGTTATACCAACTTGGAAGAGGAGGCCACTTGATCTTTGCTGCTGTTGGTATGGGTGATAGCAGGTTTGACTCTATCAGCTTAGGGAGAAGCTCAGTGTAACTTGTGGAAATTAAATCAACTTGAGTAGCTTTCCTCCCATGAGTGGTATGTGGTACTAATGAGGAAGCCTTGAAGGTTACCACCTTAATAGGATATCCTTTCGCCTGTAATGTGAGTGGTGTTGGACCATAGGACTTGGATATGATGTTTTGGACAGCTTCGGCTCTTTCATTGCAAGATCCCCCAGTTGAAGAATCGACCAGCCTTCCTGTTTTGACTCCAAATTTGATCCTTTCTCCAGATAATACCATATCTGAAAAGCTACTCCGAGTGTTCCCAACTAGCTTTTCGTAAAATGGTCCATTCAGTGTTTGGATAAACAAGGTGATCAGTTCTCTTTCTGTCATAGGTGGTTGAACTTGTGCGGCTAAGTCTCTCCACCTTTGTGCGTACTCCTTAAAGGTTTCTTGTTTCTTTTTCTCCATATTCTAAAGGGTTTGATGATCAGGAGCCAAATCTATGACATGCTTATAATTGCTGATGAAAGCTTGAGCAAGGTCATTCCATGTCCTAATGTTCTTAGGGCCTTGGCTAAGGTACCATTGCAATGCAGACTTTGTCAAACTCTCTTGAAAAAGAGCCACCCATACCTTTTCCTCCTTTGCAAGTGGTTGGATCTTCCTTAGAAAAAGTGTTATGTGAGCAACGGGGCAACTTGTTCCATCATATTTCATGAAATCTGGTACCTTGAAATCTGAAGGAATTACCACATCAGGCACTAAGCAAAGGTCATCCACGGAGAGGGATCCGAATAAAGTGCCACCTTCAATGGCTCGGAGTCTCCTCTCTATGGTCTCGAGTTTCTAAGCATCCTCTTCTTCTTTAAGTAGCAACGTCTTTCCTTCAAAATTTGGAGTATGCCTTAAATGAATGTCTTCAGACGGGCTTGAGTCTTGAAAGAGCTTATCTTGAACTGAGACCCATTGTCGAGTGAATCCGAGAGGGTAGATCGGATCCTGTGGGTCTCTAATTGGGGTTTGCACCGCCTTCGCCTTAATCAGCTCCATTAGATGCTTCATTTGTTCAGCCATGTCCTCTATCTTTGACTCAATATCAATGAGACGTGCTTCCATCTGCTCTGCCATTAGTCTTGTTTGGAGCCGAGTTGGATATCGGTGTTAAGTACCAATCTTTACCCAAAAGAAAAATGAGATTCTTTTTATATACACGTGATTGACGCGACGTATGCATGCAATGAGTGAGCTTGATCGTCTACAACCATGAAACTTCAAAAATTATTATTGACAAGAAAGTTAAAAGTGAGTACGGCTTGATATGTGATTTTGATGCATGAAGGGAAAAATATGCTTGAAAAACAATCAAATCAACAAATGGAAAGTGAGATTAGTAACAAGTTAGAATAGAATTGATATGGAGAAATAATATATGAGCCACCAGAGTTATAAAGAAAGAAAACATACGATTAAAGCAACAAAAACGGTCAAATGACAAAAAGAGTTAGCAACACTAGTGTAGAAACACAAGCCAGTTACAAAAGCAATGAAGTGAGTCAACTAAACGGTATATGTCTTGTTATGAAAGTCCTAATAGATAGATATAGGGGCCATATATGCATAGGTAGTTTTTGAAAGAGAGGTTATAGGTTGGTTCTCGAATCCCTCTTGCTAAGTCCTATCGGACTAGAAAAAGCCCAATTCCTCACCCACAAGGGTTACGTGAGGAAGGATTAATTCGAGTCGTAGTTTTCATGGTCCCATGGGGTGACTACTGTCACACTAGGGCAACACTATTTACTACTACGGATTAGAGAAAGTGCGGAGACTATCGTCTCACATGACTGGCCTAACTCGGGTGTTTTGCAAAACTTGGTTAGAGTGAGCTTGGGTATTGAGCTCATTATGTATGCTGGAGTGTGTGCGTGTCAGGACCTGAGGGAACACAATGCATCAAATCAATATGTCAAGAAAAAAACAAGAAAGAAAAAGAAGAACACAAAACCCCTTTTATGGCTAGACTCGTCCCCAGCGGAGTCGCCAAGCTGTAGCAACGTGATTTTTAGGAGTCGCCACCAATCAGTTTTCCTAGGTCGATTGGATACCTGAAAAATGGTCTGCGAGAGATTCTAAGATCGTGAGTCGGTTATGCTAAAATAACCCTATTAAAGCGTCCGGGAATTGGTAGGAATTAGTACCATGGGGTCTAGTTTTATCTTTTCCTAATTATTTATTTCTTGACCTAATCTTTGATTTAAAGTGATTTTTATGAATTTTATTTAATTATGACCAATTTTTAATTCCAAACCGGGGATCTTATCAGACCAACCGAATATGGAATAAACCTAGGATGTTATCAGACCAATCGAATATGGAATAAACAATCTGTCTCGGGACTTTATCAAACCACCAAGAATTTGCAAAGAACATCCTGTTCAAAATGAATTTTATCAAGTACCAAAAATATAAAAAAGAGTTACCCGTCATTTGATTTCTTGCAAATGTCGCCAAGAACGAATTTTGAAAAATAAATGAAAAATATCTAAAAAATTAAAGAATTAAGTTTCTTATTAATTCCTAGATGCATCATGAGATTCAAAAACCAAATTGCATAAATCCTAAAATTAGTTAATAAAAAAAAAGAAAATTGAGGTAAATTTAAGAAAAAATGAAAAATAATGAAAATTGTTGGTGCTAAGTTGTTTGAAAATGACTCAATGTAAAAAAGCAAAGTTCTGGCCAGTGGCTAAACTGTCAGAAAATAAACTTGTAACTCCAGTGACTAATCTGCAAACAATAGAAAAAAGGTTAGTGACTTAAATGAACTAAATAAAAAGGATCAGGGGCTAAACAATAGTTGTACCAAAAAAGAAAAAAAAAAATAGATGGTTGACTGGTCGGGCTCGCGGGTCTGTCAGTGGATCCTCTTTGATTTCCCCGTTTGCGCGTAGCGTCGGGTGACTGGGGAGTTTGGGGCTGCTGAGGCGACGGCGATGGCGTGGCAGAGCCGGGAGGACGGCGGCCTGGGCGACAGAGGACGACGGAGCTGTTGGCGGAGGAATGACGGGAGAGAGAGCGAGTCACCGGCGGTTGGCGGAGGAACGACGGGAGAGAGAGTCGGAGCTGCAGGCGGTGATGGCGGCGCGACAGCGACGGCGGAGGATGGACGGGAACGGTGGCTGGAGACTGGAACGTGAACGGGGAAGGGAAAAAAAAAGAAATCGGAGGTTGACGGCGGCAGAGGGAAAAGGTTTAGGTTTTCTAGGAAGAGGGGCTTGAGACCAGGGGCTGAAGCTGCAGTTCTCCCCCTTTTCAGTAAGGAGCTTAGGGTTTCGTTTCTCTCCCTTTCTCTCGAAATCTGAGCCATATTTATACTAGTGTGGGCTTAAAACGTGATTAACACTGCTCTTTAGAGTTTAAAATCCATCCAAATCAAATTTGAAGAAGTTTAGTCCAATTAGGATATAATCTGTTGAAATTATTAGTTTCAGTCCAATAAAACTTCCAATCTGCCTATTCAGCCCTAAATTCTGTGCAAATGTCAATTTGACCCAAAACTTTCAGGAACTGTCAGATTAGCCCAAAACCTTGCAAAAACCCCAGATTTTTCCTGAAATTCCATAAAATCGCCAAATTTGGCTCAAACTCTCTAAGATTGACATATTTTCCACAAACCTTCGAATTTTGCTCAAAACTTTCTAAAAATCCCCAGTTTCCTCCCAAACTTTCATTTTTTGCCCAAATTGATCTTACAAGACCTTTAAGACTCTAAATTAGTATCAAAACTAAATTAACTCCTATAACCTAAATGTGACTAGACCAACTAACTATGCAAAACCCTAAAATGACAAAAATGATCCAAACTCCTAACAAATGACCAATTAGTCCCTAAAAATGAAAATGCCCCCCTAAACTAAAAACTTAAGTAAAAGTCAGTGCCCGGACAAAATTGGGTGTCAACACTATCTACTTTGGGTATAAGAATCTCCAAAGTAGTGAGGGCAGAAGGATTATGTTGCTCGGGTGATATATGGGTACCTAGCCTAGTGCACCGCTATGCCTGATGTATAGAGGTCATCCTAGGGGAGCATTTTAAGAGTTTTACTCTAGGATGGGCTAAGACTTGCAACTCTCAATAGTTTACTCATTCAGAAGAGCCTTAGAGTATAGCGAAGCTTCGAATGAAGTATGCATTAAGGTGCTAGTGGTGTATATGGCGATGCCATAATACACTAGTGACACACTTAGTCTAGTGATCATTAGGAGTTGTCAGGTGCTAAACCTAGAGTAAGGAACTAACTATATAAGAGTTAGTCGACAAGTTTTATACTTGTTAAGCTAGCTTGCACTAAGGGGTTTGGTACAGGACCATGGGTGTTGAACCTTGAGTGGAACTTTTTCAGTGTGAGTGTTAACGGACAAGTTTTACTTGTTACGTTAGCTTGCACTAGTTGGTTCTGGCATAGAGGAGTGAGTGAATGAGGTTTGTTGGTGTTAAGCTTTCAGTAAGATCCTATCAGTGTAAGGGTAATGGACATGCTTTTAAAAGCTTGCTAAGCTATCTTACACTAGAGGGCTTGCGGTAAAGTGTTACGTGGAGGATTTGTGGTCACTAGATTTGTTGGGATAGCTTGGAGTAGTCAGATGTTTGTTAGCAGTATTGTGAGTGGAAGGCAAAGGGAGGCCATACCATAGTCTTCAAGTGCAACATTGTACTAATGTCTTTCAGATCAAGCAAGGTCAGACTAAGGCGAAGAGAATAATGAACAATAATCAAACTACAGTTAAGATTGAGCA
This sequence comes from Aquilaria sinensis, assembly GCA_005392925.1. NCBI lineage: Eukaryota > Viridiplantae > Streptophyta > Magnoliopsida > Malvales > Thymelaeaceae > Aquilaria > Aquilaria sinensis. The sequence continues at coordinate 345,865 of SMDT01002873.1, read as the reverse complement.
CAATGAATAACATTGGCCATGGTACCTATGCGAGAAAGTGCTCAAGTCTAGTGCCCTGAATGCATTAGTTGAATGGGTTGTGTAGCTTGGCACCAAGTGGGTTGGTGTGACCAACACCCATTGGTAGGTTTATTCAGGATACGTTGGCACCATACCCTAGGTTAGTGTCTTAAGGAGGGGAGATTGAATTTGGAGGGCCGAATTCTCCAAGGTGTGGAGAATGTTATAACCCTCATAGTAAAATGCTCATTGAGCAAGGTAAGTTCATAAATCTCTAGTTTAAATACCTTAATTAGAGGTGAATTAGCAAAATTAGGTAAGTTATTAATTATTTAGTAAGTTATGAGTCTTTTATGGCACTAAATTTGCCTAGGGGCAAAATGGCCATTTTGCAACTCTGAGGGCCAAGACATATCGTGGGAGTAAAAATGATGTTTTTAAAACAAAAAGCCCAAGTTAGCGAAGTGCTAAATTTTTTAATTGCCTAGTTACTATTTTGGGAAGAGGTATTTTTGCAAGTTTTTAAAAAGTTTTGGGGGGAAGACTTTATAACTTAAAGCTTGTGGAGGATGGGCTTGTGGGACTATTCCTTCATCCCTTCCACTTCAAATTCATATTCGTCAGTTATCCTCTCTATCTTTTGCTCAAATCACTTCAATTTCATGGTTTCTTGGCAAAAATTGGAAGTTTTATTTGTATCCATGATGAGAGAAGCTTGCTTTGCAATTGTTTCCAAAGTTTTGGAGCTTGGAGGGGCATTTTTCTTATTGGGCATGGTTGAATTCATGAGATAACTTTTTGCCCAAGTTGTTTTTTTGTTTCTTAAGCTTTGTTGTGCTTGGGTTTTGCTTGGATTGCTTTAATTTAGTGCTGCAAACCTTGTTTGATCATTGGAACCTAGGAAACCTTAGTGGAGCCTTTGTGCTTGAAGCTTTGAGCTTATGGTGCTTGATTCTTGCTACTTCTTATGTAATTGAGGTAAGGAATTAATGATTGATGCATCATTGATGCCGTTCATAGCTTGTTTGCTTGTTAAGTTCAAGTAATTTGATGAATGGCATTGGTTTGTGGATGGTGATGAACATGTTGGACTAGTGACTTTTTAATGGTTTATGTTGTGTTTATGGACACCGTAGTATTGGCTTGAATAGTGCATTGTCGCCCAGTGCATGTGTACTTGAAGATTTGAGGCATTTCAAGGCATCCATAAAGCCATTTGAAGGCCTTGGAAAACCCTAAAGTAGATATGGTGAAAAATCTGGAATTTCTGGTCATGAAATCGTTGGGAACGCGTCGCCAGGGGTCACCAACCTATTTTTGAAAATTCCATGGGGCTTTTGTACTGTGGTGACACCACTTCGAACTTTGGCGATGCATCGCCACAATAGCTTTAACACCTGGTAGTATTTTCAGCACAACTTTTCGCTCAAACGTTCGATTAAGGTGATTTTAGATTCCACGTGAAGCTAAGAGAGAGCACTATCATTTGCATGCCTTCAAAAAATGTAGAACTACCCAGGTTTAAACATTTTTTTTGTTCAAAATGAAGGCATGTTTGGCCACAATAGAGCACCATTAGTTAGGTGCAAGGTTTAGTACCATCAGAAGCCTAGTTAGGCCTTCAAATTTGAGGATTCGATGTGGGAGCCTTAATGCACCTAGGTAGATTCCAAAGAACCTGGTAAATGAGTCCAACCATGGTCATTGCCACGTCACTAGTATGAACCAAGTAATGGTGGATAACTGAGTGCCATGGATGAAGGCTTACTGCACTTGTTGCTTATCCAAGTGGTGACTTGAGGCACAAGTGAAATCCTAGTGCATTTTTGGTAGGTTAAATGGCGAGGCTTAGTAACTTAGTTCTCCACGTAAGCTTCTTAGCTCAAGACACCAACTGGGAGCCTAGTGCGCCTATTTGGGTGGAGGCTTAGTACCATAGTGGCCAAGGTGAGCCAATGGCTCAAGGCACTATGTGGGAGCCTTGTACACCTAGTGAGTTTCTTATAATCCAAGCAAGGAGCATCCACCATGTTCACCTGCACAACAACCAAGGGAAGCTTAAGTTACTACGTTAGTAAGCTAAGGCTTACTAGGAGTGAGTTAGTGGCCAAAACTCATTAGGCACAGAGTGACACTCATGGTAGGTCTAGGATGATGAGGAGCCCAAAGGGACTCAAGTATATGCACATATATTAGACCCTCAAATTGCAAGCATGCGCAATAGACTTCAAATATTTGTATATATATGTGTCCTCAGCATTTTTGTTACAGATTGAAGAATCCTTTACTGAGAATCTTTGATTCTTACTCCCTTAGCTTTTGTTGTGCGGTTTTAGGTGTCGTTGAGCCAGCAACCATTAAGGGTTGTGAAGCCAGGCTCATGAGTAGGTATGTGGTTTATTTGCATCTTTATGATTCTAGTTTGTGGTTCACTTGTTGGCTAAGTTATGTTACTAACTACAGTCATCTTTTTGGCCAACAGAGGCTAGTAAAGCAGAAGGGAAGGGTTTGAAGCTCGCCACAGGGAGTTTGCTCTAAGATGGAAGCTTTGTTATGGATCTCAGTAGTGTTGTTCAATGTATAGTTCTCATACACTAGTTTACCTCCAATGTTCATGTATAAGTAGTCTACTCTAAGTTGTTCTTAGGTGTAAGAATAGTCTGTACTTGGTTGGATGTTCACACACAATTGATTATGTGTAGTTAATTGCATAGCCAATTTTGTATGGTTTGATTGCTTTAAAACTTGGATTCTATTGAAATGCCATGCCAATGTTTTATGTATCATTTTCTTTATTTTAGTGATCAAGTCAAAGCATAAACTCATGCATGATTGCATAGTAGGAATAAATAACTAGAAGCACAAAGGTTTTAACTAGTGTGCATGTAATTAGTTAGCCAATTGCGACTAGTGTGGGAGAAGTTCCTATAGGCTTCTTGGGCAGGCCCACAAAGGGTCATGGAATTGTTACTCAAGAAATCCATAACTCATGCTTCTCACTCAAGAGCTCCACTCTTCACCAACACAGAAAATTTGCAAACTATAAGTGAATACTTATAAGGAAGGTAAATATCAAAGTGAACTAACTAATCAAAATTGTATCAAAGTGAACTAACTAATCAAAATTGTTGGGGTACCTCCCAACTAGCGTTTTGTTTAACATCTTAAGCTAGATGAACCCCCTTTGCCTCTTTTCATGATGAAGGGTCACACAAGGCAATGTTGCCCACTTTGCAAAGTTCATATCCATAGTATGGATTCAACCTTTGACTGTTGGCTTGAAATTTCCATCCATCAAGTGTTGTGAGCTCCACCGCACCATATGGATGCACCTTCTCCACGATAAAAGCACCGAACCACTTTGACTTGAGCTTTCAAGGAAAGACCTTAAGTCTCGAGTTGTAGAGCAACACCTTTTGTCCCACGGAAAAAATTCTTTCTCAGAATAATGCTATCATGGCACTTGTCAGTCCTTTCCTTATAGAGCTTAGCACTTTCATAGGCATCAAGGCACAACTCATCAAGCTCATTAAGTTGAAGGAACCTTTTTTCACTAGCCTTCTTAAAGATCAAAGTTAAGCTTCTTGATAACCTAATACACTTTGTCCTCCAACTCAACCAATAAGTGGCATCCCTTTCCAAGGAGAAGGTGGTATGGTGACATCCTAGTAGGCATCTTGTAGGCAGTTTTATAAGCCCAGAAAGCATCATCAAGCTTTTTTGCCCAATCCTTCCTCTTAAAGTTCACAACCTTCTCTAAAATTTTCTTGACCTCCCAGTTTGATATTTTGGCTTGGCCATTTTTTTTAGGATGATATGAGGGTGCAACCTTATAGCGAACACCATACTTTTGAAGAAGTTGTGAGAAAACCTTGTTGCAAAACTGGGAGCCTTTATCACTTATAATTGCTCTTGGAGTGCTGAACCTTGAGAACATGTTCTTTTGAATGAACTTGACCACCATTAGAACACCATTTGTTGGTGTTATGATGGCCTCCACTCACTTTGATATATAGTCCACCGCTAGGAGAATGTAAGAATGGCCAAAGGAGTTTGGGAACGGCCCCATGAAATTGATTCCCTACACATTAAACAACTCAACCTAAAAAATGTTAGTGAGGGGTAACACATACCTCCTAGGAATATTCCTAACTCATTGATATCTATCGCATGTCTTTACATAGGTGTAACAATCCTTAAAATTGGAAAGCTTATAAAATTTGGATTGTAATACCCTAACAGCTGTTGTAGAAGGGCTGAAGTGACCTCCATAAAGTGATGAGTGACAATGATTAAGGATGTCTGGAACTTCTTCACTCAGCACACATCTTCTTATGACTTGATTAGCACATATTCAAAAGAGGTATGGCTCATTCCAAAGATAGTGCTTGACATCTACCATAAACTTCTCCTTTTGTTGATTATTAAAATTTGAGGGCATTGTTCCACCATCCAAATTGTTAACAATATCGACATACCAGGGCACACTAGACTTAGCACTCCATAGTTGCTCATCCATGAAGGCTTCCATGATAGGTAAAGGGTTAGCTTGGCCTTCCAGCTCCAATCTAGAAAGGTGGTTAACAACTACATTCTTACTCCCTTTTTTGTCTTTGATTTACAAATCAAACTATTGTCGGAGGAGAATCCACCTCATCAATCCCAACTTGGCATCCTCTTTGCTAAATAAGTAATGGATAGCCGTGTGATCAGTAAAAGTAATCACGTTGGAGCTAAGAATATGTTGTTGGAACTTATCCAAAACAAATACCATTGCTAACGTCTCTTTCTCCGTTGTTGTGTAATTTTGTTGTGCATCATTTAAAGTGTGACTTGCATAATAAGCTGGCTGAAATAGCTTCTATTTCTTTTGTTCCAATACCTCCCCAATGGCATAGTCACTTGCATTACACATCAACTTAAATGATTGACTCCAATTTGGAGCTACCATGATAGGAGGATTAACCAACTTCTCCTTCATTATCTCAATGGCCTTCAAGCAATCCTCATTGAACTAAAAAATTGCCTCCTTCTCAAGAAGAGAGCAAAAAGGCATTACCACCTTAGAAAAATACTTTATAAACCGATGGTAGAATTCGACATGACCAATAAAGCACCAAATGTCTTTCACATCTTTAGGTGGGGGAAACTTCTCAATAGAAAACACCTTTGCTTGATGAACTTCAATACCCCAACAAGAAACTTTGTGGCCCAACACAATCCTTGACTTGACCATGAGATAACACTTTTCCCAATTTAGTGCCAAATTTATCTTTTCACACCTTTTCAGCACTTGTGAAAAATTATGGTGCCAAGAATCAAATGAAGACCTAAGACTAAAAAATCATCCATAAACATTTCCAGGCTCTTCTTGATCATGTCAGTGAAGATTTCCATCATAAACCTTTGAAAGGTGGCTGCCACAATGCATAACCCAAATGCCATCCTCCTTAAAACAAATCTACCATATGGACACATGAAGGTAGTCATCTCTTGATCTTCTGGTGCTATGGCAATTTAATTATGCCCCAAGTAGCCATCTAATAAACAATAGTATTTGTCCTCGGTCAATCAATCAAGCATTTGATCAATGAACAGTTGGAGGAAGTGATCTTTCCAAGTAGCCTTGTTCAACTTCCTATAATCCATGCATACTACCCACTCGGTAACTATTCCTATAGCTACCAACTCATCATGTTTATCCTTCACCATCATGGTTCCTCTTTTTTCGGGACTACATGGACCGGACATACCCAGGAGCTATCCGAGATGGCATAAATAATCCTTGCCTTGAGTAGCTTGAGAATCTCCCTCCTCACAACTTCCTTCATAATCGAATTCAACATTCTTTGATGCTTAATGGTGGGAGTGTAGGAATCTTTCGTCCAAGTTTTGTGTATGCATAAAGATGGGCTTATACCTTTAATATCGGAGATTGACCAAGCAAGTGCATCTTTGTGCTCTTTTAGCACCTTCACTAATTTTCATTCTTTAAGAGGTGAGAATGTTGATGAAATGATTACCGGGTAAGTCTCCCCATCTCCAAGATACACATACTTCAAATCTTTTATAAGTGGCTTTAACTTGGGGTCATGCTTTTCTACCTTTTCCATTGCCAACAACTCCTCTAAAGTCTTCTCATTTTCCTTCTCCTTCAAAGCTTCCATAGTAAGAGTAAAGAAGGATGATTCACAAACACTATCCACAACTTTCTCAACATAATTCTTAACATTACCAATAGGTGGTTCCTCACTAATCATCAACTCATGCAATTCCATCACACAATCATCTACCACATCTAATCTTAAACAAGGGTATACCTCATGTGTTGCCTTCATGACTTGGAAGCGGTTGAAGTCCACATGATCAACATTTACCCTTAAAGTGAGTTTTCCTTGTTATACATCCACAAATGCTTTCCTGGTAGTCAAGAATGGTTGACCAATTATCAGTGGTATACTTTGGTCTTCCTCTATGTCCAATATCACAGAATTCACTAGGGACGCAAACTTATCAACATTTACAAGGACAACTTCCATAACTCCCCAAAGGTATACCAAAGACCTATCCACCAATTTTAAGGTGATAATGGATGGTTTGAGCTCCTTTAAGCCAAGTTTCCTACAAAGGGAAAAGGGCTTCAAGTTAATACTTACACCAAGATCACAAAGAGCCTTATAAGAAAATGATTCATCAATTGAACAGGGGACAATGAAACTCCCCATATCCTTGATGCAACCATTGTTGGAGCACCGAACTGTAATTCTTTGTGAGTTTGATTGTTTCAAAGTCCTCAAACTATCTCTTCCTAGAAATCACATCTTTTAAGAACTTTGCATAGTTTGGCACTTGTGTGATAGCCTTAAAAATTGGATTGTTGGCTTGAATCTTTTTGAAGATTTCCAAGAACTTCCTATAACTTTCATCATTCTTTTTCTTGAGGAACCTTTTGGGGATATGGTAACACCTTTGAAACTTATTGATATTTAGGAAGAGTTGATGCTTTCACAACCTTGGTAATAATGTGCTCTTACCCTTCATTTTCCTTCTCCACTTCAAATTCTTGAAAACTTGGAAGTTTTGGCATCTTATGTCGTTGAGTAACCACATCTCTTCCACTTTTTAATGCAATGGCCTTGCATTGTTCTCTTGGATTTATCTCTATCTCAAAAAATATACCCTTCTCCAAGACTTTCATTGAGCTTGCCAATTGCCCTATTTGATGTTAAAGGTTCTTTATTGAGGCTCCCATGTTTTGCATGTGGGTTTTGATACTCTTAATCTAGCCTCATTCTCATTGAACTTCTTACTTGTCTCTTGAATAAATTGTGTGAAAATATCTTCAAGTGGAGCCTTATTTTCTTGAGGAGGTGGTGGCATAGAAGGACCTCCAAATTTGGGTGGATTTTGAATATTCCTTGGGTTGGAATATCAGAAATTCTCATGGTTGTGTAATCCCGAATTGTATTGATTTGGAATGTTGTCTTTGTACCCAAAATTGCTGTTGTTGGTTTGCTAATTCACATGGTATGCACTTTCCATGTTAAGCTCGCCAACTTCATAAGGTGTAGGTAAAGAAGCCACCAATTGCTCAATTGACTTTTCCTTGTGTGTAGTAAGCTTCGCCACTTGGTTAGTCAAAATGGCAATTTGTGCCAACAAAGAGATAAGAACATTTACTAAAAACACTCCTCATTTTCTTAGGTGTGCCCTCTCATTATTCCATTGATAATTGTTAACTGACATATCTTCTAGCAAATGAAGCCATCAGTGGCAGTCTTTGAGATAAGTGTTCCCCTGACTGCTGCATCAATAACGGTCATTGTTTATGGAGAAAACCTTTATAAAAGAGTTGAATTTGGTGCCATTGTTAGTAATCATGTTGTGGACACTTCCTTAACAACTAGTTAAATCTCTCCCAAGCTTCTGAAAATGACTCTCCATTATGTTACCTAAAGGTTGTAATTTTGGTCCTCAAATGTATAGCTTTATTTGGAGGGAAATACTTGGCCAAGAATTTTTGTGCCATCTCATTCAAAGTTGTAATACTTCCTAGTTGTAAAGAATGGAACTAACTATTGGCCTTGTCCCTCAAAAAGATTGGGAATAACCTTAACCTTATAGCATCTTTGGTGACTCCATTGAACTTGATTGTATAAAAAGCTTCATAGAAAATAGCCAAGTGAATATTAGATCCTTAATGGAAAAGCCTCCAAATTGATTTTGCTGGATAAAGGTGATAAGTGCTAGTTTTAGTTCAAAATTGTTGGCATGCATCGCTGGCCTCACTATTTCAGGGTAGTTGTCAATCATGATAGGCCAGAAATACTACCTTATAGGCCTTTCACCATTGGCTTCATTTCCAATCCCATGTAGACCATAAACTCCTTCTAAGAGCTCTTTGTTTTGGCCACCATTTCTATTAAGTCCACTTTAGCCATTGTTGCTTTGTGCATGCCTTTAAAGATTGTCTTCAACTTCCTCCATATTGAGTAATGTAGATCCAACCACTTGTCAAGCAGCCTTAAGCATCCTTAAGTGCCATTCAATTTTTGTAACAATGGGTAATAGATTGGCTTTTTTAGAACAGGTCATGCACTAAAGTACATACAAGAAAAGTATACACAAGGCACAATCTCACAAAAAAATGCAAAGAATACAAGTATAGTCTAAAATCAATTGCTTAACAATCATATTCTTCAACTAAATCAAACAATCTCTTGCAATGATGCCAAAAATTTGTTGCGTGTGTGAAATGTGCTTTAAAATCACACTCTCCCACAAGTGCACAGGTTTAATTGTATTAAAGGAGAGTGGATGTTGATCCCAATAGGATTGCAACTGAATAGAACAACAACCAAGGTGTTTCACAACTAATCATAGCTAAACCAAACAACAAATGATGGATGAACACTAAAAATGGCAAGCAAACCTAGGTTACTAAAAATCGTGCTTGAATCTAACATTACTCTACTTCACTAACTCCTACTTCTAAGGGGTTTTCTAAATTAAACAAACATGCTTCCTATGGTTTCATTACTTAAATTGGTTTAAAGGTGAAGCAATCCTAGGTTTCTAGTTTCTTCTACTTGTTGCCGTTGTATGCCAATTGTCTCTTCGTCTTCATAGATAAAAGAGCCCTCTTTAATCCTAAAATAGCAAGGACTCCCATCTCTAACACTACCTTAGGAAAAGTCTTTACAAATTTTTTCTACCAACAACCTAGCAAATGAGCCAAGTCTCCTGACTATGTTTTTATTCACTATTTCTGTTGCCTAGTTCCAATTTCTTTCTTACTTTCTTAAGTATAAAAAGACATCCCAAGCGTTAATTGATTGTGGCCACCAACCAATCAAGCATCATTTAAGAGCAAGAAAAGAATTGAACAAGTATTGGAGAAGGAAACTAAAAAACCATTCATATATTCAACCAACAAAACCAATGTCAAGCACTTACAACCATAGAAAGTGTAGAAAGAACTACTCCATGGCAAGACGAAGAAAAAACAACATTCTTGGATTCAACATATCAACTGCCAAATAAAAAAAATAATGAAAGGAAAAAGGAAACCAAGAACCCCTTGTAACCAATGACTTGATGTTTAAGACACTCCTAGCTTTTCTTCCAAGCAAGCAAGAATTCCAAGATGAACACAAAAGGAAAACTCTATGAACCCTAACTATCCACTAGAATGGAGGCTACTCTAATGAAATGTTTTCTTTTCTTCCAATCTCTAAAACCCTAGATAAAAATCATCCAAAGGTGTACAACATTCTTATCCTCTTCCATCTTCATTTAATATCCAAAAAAGATGCTAATAGGTAAAAGAAATGGGCCATCAAGCTCCACAAAATCTACTTTAAAAAATGTGGTCCTCTCCCTGACCGCTAGAAAGTGCGATCGCACATTTGAAAGTGCAGTAACACTTTTGTCTTCTCCAGAAATTGTGCAATCGTAGTTATAAAATATGGTCACACTTTTTGCCCCTTCAGCTCCTTTTACTCCTTGCTCCTTGAACTTTACTAATTTATCCAATTTAGCCCCTAAAGTCAGCTCCTTCCTCATTTCTTCTCTCCAAAGACGCAATATGGCCTATAAAACTAAAAATGATACTAAGTACTAGGAAAATGGAGTAAAATAAGCACAAATGTGAAAAAAAAACATATAGTAACTCATTTTAGTATCACTGAGCTGTATGGTTTAAAAAAGGACACCTAGATGGGCACCTGGCTTATAGGGCTTAAAAAGAAGATTGCCTAACTGTGTAGGGCTTGAGGAGAGGTTCCTATTGATAAGGCTTAATGATGGGTTGCCTAGCTTGTAGGGCTTACAGATGGGTGCCTGCAAGGCAGACATCAAAGTGAATGCCCATATGGATGGCTTTGAGAAGAGGTGAGTGCTTAATTAGAAAAGCTTAAGGTGAACCTTTAAAATGAATCTATATTGGAAAGGATTTTTGGTTAATGACTATTGTAAGGACTTTGTGATTAATAAAGTGGCATGATGCATGATATGTGCTTGAAAATGAAACTAGACAAGATGCATTCGACATCATTTGATTTTAAAACTCTCTTTTATTCTAAAGGCAATGGCCTAATCCATGGGGGTTTTTTTGTTGCTTGGTCTTGGGGAATGAATTGCCTTTTTATGTCCATCTTGGGATATCATTATAGCCATGCAAGGAACTATGCTTCCCTTGAGTACCTTCAATCTCTTAGGAAATAACTTGCAACAACATGAAAGGAATATGCTTCCTGTGCCCAATTGTGTGAGCTTATGGTGAACCATGACCTTGTAGAATACTTCATTTAATAATGAGAGTTTTATGTGCCTTGTCATTTGCTTTTACATGATGAACATAGTGATATGCTTTCCGTTGATCAAAGGAATGCTTGGGTGTGAATTTCAAGGGCTTGAACTTCTTGGCACAAACATCTTGATGGTGATTCATGGGTGCCTTGATGAAGGTGTGCTGTTGGAGGGTGGGTTGATTAAGTTAATTTGTTTTAAACATACTCTGATGAAGGTGTGGTCTTGTTCAATCAGGTAAAGTCTCAAAATGAGAAGGACCTTTAAGTAACTTAGAACCATGAAATTTTCAAAACTTAAAGCATAGCTCCTAGTGAACCATAAGAGAATATGTTATAAGCAAACACATCTAGAGCAGTTAAATGATTGATGTCACCCATAATTAAGGTGATCCACCCTAAACCAAGCTCATCCTCAAGTATGGACTTTTTATAGGGTTGCAACATGGCCTTTAGTGAAGGTGAGGAGAAAATAGAATAAAAGTCTCAAATACCTAAACATGCGCTTAGGGTATATTTCTCATGAGGCATAAATTCAATTGTAAGCCTCGATTCTTCTAAATCATCATCACTGACCTCCTCGGGTATAGCTAAAAGGACATTCAATTTGTTGAGACCAATAGTGGAACTTGACTTTTGTTGTGAGGCCTTACAATCATGATGGCAGAGTGTTTCTTGAATGACTAGTACTCATGATGAAAACCCTTCTTGAGAAATTTCTCCTTGGAAGCTTACTTTGGTGTTCAAAGACTCAATTTTTTGTTTCGAGTGCACATCATTTATTTGAAAGATAAGGCCCACTAACCACCTTTTTTTCCTTTTCTTTTCACCTCGACTTTTGCCTAAGTCACCCCTGTGTGTTTTTGAATCAGTGAAGATTCTTCTTAACTTTTGCCTAAGTCACTCGTCCTTATGCGTTTGCAGTCTTAGTATAGAGTCTTTTATCACTTTTCACTTGATTCAATTTTTTATGAAGCACAAATTTTTCTCCTTTTTTTATTTTTTATTTTTTTCCTTTTTTAGGTGACTAATGGGTAAATATTATGTGTTACCCACTTTGAGGTGGTCCAGTTATGGTGCCAAAATTCTACATTTAAAACTCTCAAGGTTGATATGTTCTATAGGCCATCAAAATAATACCCTTAGTGTGCAAACCCAAGTGGCCCTCTTGGGCACTATGTATGTTACCACCTCACAAAATGGGAGAATTACAAGTGTGTCATAATGGCTAAAAACCATTATATTGTGTAATTCCCACCATAGTGATTGATCAACACCTCCTTAAAAGTGTTCCAAGTTGATAACTTGGTCCCCAAGAAAAGCCTTAAAGATTGCTTGTTTGTCAAGCAACCTATGGACTTTTTTGTAAGATTTTGGAAATTCGGGTACTCAATTACAAAACTGTCAAGAAAGAGACTTGGAGAGTTATGGGAAGGATATAAATGTTATGAAAGTGCTATTGGAGGACCAAATTACTCATGGAAGACAAGTTTGGGCAAAGGAAACACTAAAGGCAATAAGGACCTAAATGTCCTAGTATAAACCTTAAGGTGTTCAAGCTTTTGACTTAAGTCTAAGGGTGGAATTGTGGGGTTATCCCATCATGGGGGAGGCAACCAAGACTTGATAATTAGTCAAAAATGTTGGGCACATGTGTACCAATGATTTTAAGACAAAGAAACCATAATTAGTGAGAAGGAAAATGACATTAAGCAATGTTAAGCTTGTTAAGTGTGTTTTGGTGCCCTTAAGCTCATTTAAGGCCATTTAAGTGGCCAAATCACTTATCCCTCTCTCATTTTCGTCCTCCCCCAGCCCAAGAACACAGCCATATTTCCTCCATAGCCACCACACCTTCAAACTTGTAATTGATTGAAATTGAAGGCAAAAGGAAGCAATTGGAAGCAAACTAGAGCTATTTCTTGCATACTTCAAGGATCAAGCTTGATTTTCAGCCTACCCAATTTGGTAAGAGTTCTCTTGCTCTCATGGAATGTTTTCTGCAATTTTCAAACATTCATGGAGCTAGGGCTAAGCTTGGAAGAGAGCCATGTGCTTGATGAACCAAGCTTAGTGAGGAGAGTACACTTATTGAAGGTTTTGTGACCTAGTGTGAAGTGCACAATGATGGCAGTAAAGTGAGGGTTTCTAGAGCCCAAAGTTAGTACTAACTAGTGTTAAAATCCTCCTAAGACCAAGCATCAGCTTGAGGAGGGTTTCCATAGTAATTTGGTTATGTTTATTATGTGTTTTATGGACTAACCTATGGTATATGCTGCTGCCACATTTCTTGTGTTTGTTGTTTGTGTTTGGCTGCTGCATTTGGTTGCTATATCTTGTATATATGCATTGTGGTTTTTTTGTTTTAGTGTCTTTGGATGCACGTTTTAATGATGGTTACATTGCCTATTGAATCCAAGTGCTGCCCTTAATAAGTTTCTCAATGAAACTTACTCCCCTCAATTCTGTCATTTTTAGGTCCAGCTGAAAGATCACCTTCAAACTAACCTTTGTGGTTTGATTTTTAATCTGAAATTTCAGGTTCATGAACTTCCATATGTCTAGTTATGATCTGGAAATTTTGGTGATTTTAGGAGCACATTTGGTATTTTTTAATGGTGGTACTTATTGTGGTATGCAGCAGCTGTCCAGCATCCTGTTTTTGGAGTCCATTGTGTCTCAGGACCTCCTGTAACCTAGTGTGCGTATTTAGCTGAGTTAAGACCATATTGTAGTCCATGTATGCATTTACATGTAGTGTATGTAAAATGAGACAAGTATGTGAACATTTGAGTAATGTTTTGGCTATGTAAGTGATGTGGTGCAAAGCTGCCTAGGTGTGAATGATGGGATGCTTACTTGTAAATTCTGTTTTGACCACATAAAGTTGTTAAAATAAAGGGAATTTAATTCCTATGTGTAATGTACGTACATGGGATAGCCTTGGAGGGCTTTCCCCTTGTGAATGAAGTGTTTGCATGGTTTGGAAAAATTATATGGGCAAAATGGTCCAAAAGTTGCCAGAATTTCGACTCTAGACCTAAAGTTCAATATCTCCCTGTGTAGAATGAATCTTGGTATGAAATTTTGTCCCCACCTAGAGGAAACCTAGAGGGTTAACTGGGATTTATAATTTCTGGATTTAGAGCCTTGTACCCAAAGATATGACATTGCAAATTTGGCTGAGTTACTGTTTATTTGGTCAGAATTTTGTAACCAACTTAAAAAATCCATAACTTGGTCCATAGGTGGGCTATTGATGTAAAAAAAAATTCCTTGGTTTTCTCTAAGTATCTAATTGATAATGGAGCAAATAAAACAGGGAGCTATATGGCTATAATGATACATTTTATTAGTGGAAGTTACAGGTGCAGTAGCTGGCCACTAGAACTTAACAAGATTGCCTAATGTGTGAAAGCCAAAACTAAGACTTATGCTAGTGTTTTCCTTCTTAGCTGCCATAGTGTGCATAAATGTAAATATGTGTGTTATGGTTAGACCAATATGCATGTATTTACATAGTGCTCAAGAGGGTCACTTGAGTATGTCCACTAGGGGTGTTGTTCTGATGACCTACAGGACACACCAAACCTTGGAGTTTAAATGCATAGTTTTGGCACCAAAACTGGACTACCCCGAAGTGGTTAATAATGCAAATGCATGCATATTGGTCTAACCATTACACACATATTCACATTTTATGCACAACATGGCAGCAAGGAAGGAAAACTCTAGCACAAGTCTTGATCTTGACTACCACACATTTGGCAATCTTGTTAAGTTTAAGTAACCAACCACTGCACCCAAAACTTCCTCCAAAAAATTGTATTAATCTAGACATGTACCCCCATGTTTTCTTTGCTTCAATATTGAGTAAAAACTTAAACTAAACCAGGGAATTTGGTTTTACATCAATAGCCCACCTATTGACTAAGTTATAGATTTTTTAAGTTGGTTACAAAATTTTGACCAAATGAACAGTAACTTATCTAACTTTGCAATGTCATAACTTTTGCTACAGGGCTCGAAATTCATAAATTATCAAGCTCATTTAAATCTCTAGATGTGCTATAGGTGTAGTCAAAATTTCATACCAAGATTCATTCTACAGAGGGAGATATAGAACTTTGAGTGCAAGGTCAAATTTTAGTTCACTTTATGACCATTTTGCCCATACAAAATTTCATAAGTGTGCAAACACTTCATTCCCAAAGGGTAAGCCCTCCAAGGCTATCCCATACATGCCCAACACATATAGGAATTACATGCTCTTGCATCTAGCAACTTTATGTGGCCAAAACAGAATTTACAAACACGCAGCCTATCATTCACACTTAGACAGCTTGTGCACCACATTCACATACAAAGCAAAACAATCCTCAAATGTTCACATACTTGTTTCAACTTTACATGGATTACATGTACATTCATCCATGCACTACATAATTGCTTTAACTTACCTGAAACATGCACCCAAGTTACAGGAGAGGTTTAGATACAATGCACTCTAGAAACAGGATGTTGGACAACAGCTGCATAACACAATAAGCACCATCACTAAAAATAACAAACGTGCTCCTAAAATCACCAAACTTTCCAGATCACAAATAGATACATGAAAGTTCAAATAATTGAAATTTTAGATCAACACTCAAACAACAAAGGTCAGTTTGAATGTGATCTTTCTGTTGGACCTGAAATGGGCAAATTTGAGGGGAGTAAGTTTCATTGTGAAACTTAGTAAGGAGAACACTTATAGTCTTAAAGTAATGTAACCCTTGATATCACCTGCATCCAAAGACACTAAAACAAAATAAAACACAATACAAATATCCAATATAGAGCATCCAAATGCAGCAGCCAAACACAAACAACAAACACATGTATGCGGCAGCAACAATTAACATTGATTATTCCATAAAACATGTAATAAACAAAAGTAGATCACTATGGAAGCCCTCCTAAAGCATAAGGTTGGCCTTAGGAGAGTTTTAACATTAGTTAGTACTACCTTTGGGCTTTAGAAACCCGTAAATTCACTACCATCACTGTGCACTTCACACTATGTCACAAAACTTCACTAAGTGCACTCCCCTCACTATGCTTAATTCATCAAGCTCATGGATCTCTTCCAAGCCTAGCCCTAGCTCCATGGATACTTGAAAATATAGTAAACATTCCATTAGAGCAAGATAACTCCTTACCTTGAGTGTTTTCCAAAATTGGAGCTTGGTCGTGGGTGTAGTCAAGTCTTAGCACCAAATAGGTTCCAGTTGCCCTTTCTTGCTTTCAATTGCTTCTAGCTTCAAGCTTGGTGGTATGGTGGCTATAGGGGAGCTATGGAGGTGAAGGTAGGCTGGTGTGGGTCAAATATGGGAGAAGCAAAGAAGAAATTGGCTACTTTAATAGGCTTAACCAAGCTTTAGTGCACTAAACACCCTTAATAGCCTTAATCAAGCTTTATGTCATTTTCCTTACTTCTAAACCATGGTTTCCTTGCCTTAAACTCATGGCCCACATTTGACTCATTTTCCCCTTTCCATTGTAGGGTTTTGGCAGCCAAACAAGCATAGTGAAATATAACCGAAACCCTCAGGATCCAAGTGAAATGGGGTAAACTGGGTGTTCAAAATTTTTCATACCTAATTCAGTTGAGATCTTTCACCCAACTGTTGAGTTGAATCACAAAACCTAAACAATTGACATGTTTAAGCTCTCTATGGTATCCACATGATCCTTTCGGGATCATCACGCCTCCACCACGTCACAGTATATACGTTCCTCTTGTGCTCGCAGTGCTAGCTTACGTCCTCTAAGAAATGGCACGAAAAGAGTACGGCTGGAACTTTCAAAACCCTTCTAATTTTGTCCTTTTGGGAGGCTAGGGCAAGAGCTCTGAATTTTCACTATATGATGTATTTATAGTGAGACTTAACTTCCAAGCCTAATAAGTTACAAAGCCTTAATCCAATTAGGTTTAATTTTGGGCTTAATAATGGCTCAACTTTTGGGCCAATTATTAATACGAAATTATCACAAAACCATCACACAAATAAATTAGCCCATGTACTCAAACAATCCAAATAGGCTCTATGTGTGCGACCCAATAGGTTCCTATCACATTGGCAATTTATGATCATAAACATTGAGCGGTGTCTAGCAACACATCATTATTACCCAAGTGACAAGATTGTCAGTGATTTGACTAAACCTTTATAACCATTATCCATACATGCCACTGTCCCTTTGTCCAATATATCAAGACCAAGCACGAGACATGGAATGTGTCACTCTCGTATGGCCTAATCTATGGTTTCTTGATTACCAAGTAGACTAACTTAAATTGATGACATTGATATTGTATATCAACTCATCCGAGCATGGCAATGCATTTTCTTAGTCTCACTCTATTAAGGGGCCCGAAGATATCACTCCCGTTACATAAGAGGGACAAATCTCTTCTTGATCATACAAAACTCTCCGCATAATATGTGACATACCTAATGACCACCTTCAAGTTCACTCAGTTATGAGCAACAAAGGAAAGTATCAAAGTATGTTACTCACATGTAGGGAACCTTGATGACCTTAGGTCAAAGGACTCATATACCATGATCACTATGAGAATCACTTATGACACTCATATAACGATCCATGTAGCATTCTCATAGTGGGTCGGTCTAGTATGCAAGTTCTCCAACTTGTACTCATATGTAGACTACATATCTTATATTAGTCTCTATATATGCTAGTCTTTACGTATTATTGCAACCCACTCCATGATAATACTAGACCAGGGACATTTAATAATATCATTATTCTAGTATTATAATTATGTTTATTACATTCGTAGAAACAAAACAATAAACATAATTACTGGTTTAATACCTTAATAAAATATCATGACTCAATGTGCAAAAATACAATCATCTCATGATTGGCTTTTGGGCACAACACTAACAGCCATGGCCGACCTTACTAATGTGGGAGAACTCCAAATTGCTTCCATTTGACTCAAGTTAAAAGCTTGAACATCCTAAGGCTTACACTAGGACACTTTAGTCCTTAATGCCTTTTGTGTTTTCTTTGTCCAAATTTGTCTTCCATAAGCAATTTGGTCCTCTAATAGCACTTTCATACCATTCATATCCTTTCCATAACTCTCCAAAGCTCTTTCTTGAGAGTTTTGCAATTAAGTTCCTAAATTTCCAAAAGCTTACAAAAAAGTCCATAGGTTGCTTGACAAACAAGCAATCCTTAAGGCTTTTCTTGGGGGCCAAGTTACCAACTTAAAACATTTTTAAGGAGATGTTGATCATGCCTTTTACCCCTCACACTTCAATCATTATGGTGAGAATTACACAATATAATAGTTTTTTACCATTATGCCACACTTTGTAATTCTTCCATTTTTGTGAAGTGGTAACATCATGTTTGCTGCTTGAGTTCAACGTTCTAAAAAAAGCATGGTGTATGCAAATTACATCTCTTTGCAAGTGCTGCCGTATAGCAAATGTGGACAATGTGGATGAATACCTTTTATGGTATCAATTGCATATGATGAATGAAATCTTATGGAGTTGAATTCTACACCTCAAGAGTCGCATACCCCTTCACTGATTAGGGTGATAGGTTTAAGAAACAATAGGCTCAATATGTTAGTCTTAAAGTGGCTTGCAAATGATATTACATGATAAGAGTGAAAAGAAGATGTGGGATATGAAATATGGCCTATCATTTAGAAAGACTTGTTTTTGTACAGGTCAACCAAAATTAAGAAAAGTGCCAATGACTTAAAAGCACAGTCATTATTTGTTTACAAAGTTTAAAGATTAAATTTTCAAATAATGTACAAGCATCTTAGCCCTAGATAATGAATATTTCATATCACTAAAACGCATAAAATCCCTAATCATCAATTCAAGTGAAAAATGAAAGGGGAGGAACAACAAATTGGTAAAGGACTCCTTTTGTTCATCTCTAGCTTAGCCTTAATAGATTTTCATGACAGTGTGGCTTAGAGTAGTTCATTCTTGAATCCATTCTGTTGGGTCACGATGTTCTTTAATAATGATGGCATTGACTTGAGTACCAACTTCATGTGTAGGTAGAGAATTAGTCACCATACTCAGTTTTATTGGTGGATTGACTGTGCCATTGTCAATAAGGTCTTAAATTGCATGACGGAAGGTGGCACACCTATCAGTAGGATGCCTAACTCACTGGTGAAAAGCATAATATTGGTTAGGGTTGTAGTGCTTTGGTAAATATGGATTTGAAGGAACACTCGGGGCAAATGGTTTTAAGAGACCTTTCTTTTCAAATTTTTGTACCACTTTGCCTAATGATGTGTATAACTTGATGAATTGATGAGATGAGTGAACTTGCTTGTAAGTACTAATTGCATTGATCTCCATGCCCTTCGATGTTGCAAAGCAAGCCAATTTCTTGAACTTTACTCCATCATATACTATTATTTGCCTTGAGTTAATAACATCCTTTTTTTGTGTTCCCTTGGTCACAGTTCAAACTAATTTGGATCATGGAACTCAAATATCCAAAACAGAGAATAACTCCACTAAAATAACCTCCAAAGAATATAAGTAATCAGCAAGCAAACTGATTTATGCTTAACTATTAAAATTAATGATAACTAGAAATGAATTAGGGATTGGGAGGATGAGACATTTCAGTCGAAAGTTAGTACTCTTTTTTGTTTTTCCCTTCTCCTAGAAGTTAGGCCACACTTGATCAGAGCCAATAGAGCTACGGCTACCTACCTACGTTATGCCTGGACACCTAGAGATTCTGCCAAGCCAAACACACCATATCTCTATCTCTAAATCAAAAGCTAGGATGATGGTGATTGGAGATTTCAAGTTAAAAGCCAATGAAATCTTTCATTGAAGAGGATACCAATGGAAGATATAAATATGTGTAGAACACAATTGTAAAAAAAAAACAAGAACTTGGTCATTAGGAGCTGAAATTATAGTTGATGGAAGAAAAATAAGAGCTAGGGGCTAGGGTTTGGTGGGTAATTTTAGGGGTTTGTCTGTGAATCAAATCCAAAGGTAGTGAAAATAACAGCAAAGCAACCTTGATCAAAGCAAAGCAAAATAACTTCTCTTCTTCGTACCTCCTTCATAGCTCTTGTTCCCTCCTCCTACACATTGCCAATTAGAGCCTTATCTCGACTGACCTTGACCCCATCTCTCCCATCAAGGGTGCCATAGCCAGCAAATAGGACATCACCAAAACCAATTGCAAGGGCAAAGGTCAAATGAGTCATGGATGAGCACAGAGTCTAGGCTTTTAACCTGATTCATTGCAACAACTCACACCATGTTGGCCATGAGCTAGAGTTCACTCATCATCAACTTCGTCAAGCTTACTACTCAGTTTAGCAAGGAATTTTTAATTCTTATACTCCTGCTTCAATTCTTTGCTTTTAAATTCTTCTAATGGGTGTGTCTTGTTTGTTGTCTTTTATGGTTAGGTCTTCAGGTCTCAACATAATAGTTTTGAAATTTGCAAAGACATTCTCTAAATTTGTTGCCTTCTTCCTCAATTAAATCATTTGCTTCTATGGGTTTTGATGCAAAAGTTTGATTTCAGCTGATTTAGATCTGTTACAGAGTTTCTAGTTTCCTGATTTTGAACACCATATATGTGTTTGAGTTTCAATTTAGTTGATCATATGTGATTTCCTTGGTTTGACTTGAATGAGTTTGAGTAGCTTGATATTTTTTTTTTAGATCAATTGTTTCTTCTAATATTGATCATGTTTCTTAAGTCAATTATGCTCATGATTTCATGCTTCTCATCATAATGCTATGGTTACCTAAACCTATAGCTTTTAAGACTGATCAATTATTTGTAAGTCTTTTTTGTGGGTTGCTATTCTTGACTAGTTGCAAAAGCAAATAATGAATGATGCAGCCCATGACCCAAGCCCATAGATTACAACCCAATTACCTAGAAGGAGAACTAGGCTAAATACCTGCTCGCTGGGGCATTCTACAATGTCATAGCAGTGAAACTACAGTAAGTTGCCGTAGTGACTTTAAGCTGTTAGATTAGGAGATGGAAGCATAGCTGTTGGATGGTGAGTTGACTTTTAGCCCGAAACCTGCATCTTTAAGTTTTATTTTAACAGTAATAAAAAATTATAAACATATTAAAATGCATCACTCCAAAATCAAATTTCAATGAATTCGCAAGGGAGATTGATATGAAAAAAGTGGAGTGGCAATTATGTGTTGACGTTGAGTGAGACGACAACATGGTGGAAACAAGCATCGAAACAATGACGAAGAATAAGGGGAAAAAATCAAAAACAAATTTTGGGTGAGGATTAGTATTAGTTACAGAAAGACGATAAGAATAGGAAAAAAGACGATAAGGATATGAAAAAGGTGATAAATATATGAAAAAGGCGACAAAATTTGATGCCTTTATAATGATTTTATTGCCTTTTCCAAAATTTTATAGTTTTTTAAACTTTATTGTCTTTTCAAAAATTTTATCGTCTTTCATAAATTATTATCACCTTTTCTTAAAATTTATCATCTTTTTAGTAATCATTTCATTTTTTTGCAATTTAAGGGTTAATTACAGCATCTCCACCTATGGTGTAATGTAACTTACACTTTGCCCCTATCTTTAAAAACTAATACTCTACTCTGACTTAATTTATAGTGTTGTGCAACAACTTATGAGATCCTAAATTAAACTTGATAACCAAAATTTTAGTAATTTCAAGATTTTTTTTATTTCTTTTGTAGCTAATTGACCTTTTAAAAATACTAAAATATATTTTTAGAAGTTGTTATAGAAAATATCTAAAACATTAAGCGAGAAAGTGTACGGTATAAAAAATAAAGGGGATAAACATTCAATTAGGGTTAATTTAGCAATTAATTTTCTGGGAAATGTGGTTTATAAAGTGGTCCCTAAATACATACATGGTATAAATTCTGGGCAAAGTGGTTCAAAAACTGGCCCCTAATCGTGTACTAGCAGTTTCGAGTCAGACCTCTAAAATTGAACCATAAAACCCCACAATTTGTACGACAAAAAAGTACAGTTCATATTATGGCCCCCAAAAAGCTCTCCACAAATATAGTGGTTGTATAAAGTAGCCCTCCAAATTAAACCACAAGGGCCTAGAAAGTGCACCACAGAAAAACGGTTAATATTCTGGCCCCGAAAAGTCAACTACTAATTTAGCGGTATATTTTCTAGAGAATGTGGTTCACAAAGTGACCCATAAATACATACCAGTGGTATAAATTCTGGGTAAAGTGATTCAAAAACTGGCCACTAATCATGTACCAATGGTTTCGAGTTAGACCTCTAAAATTGAACAACAAAACCCCACAATTTTTATCACAAAAAAATACGGTTCATATTATGGCTCATAAAAAGCTCATCACAAATGCAGTGATTGCATAAAGTGGCTCTTCAAATTAAAGCACAAGGGGCCATAAAAGTGCACCGCAGAAAAGTAATTAATATGTTAGCCTTGAAAAGTCAATTACTAATTTAGCGGTTTATTTTCTAGAGAATGTGGTTTGTAAAATGACCCCTAAATACATATCAGTGACATAAATTCTAGGTGAAGTAGTTGAAAAACTGGCCTATAATCTTGTACCAGCGATTTTGAGTCAGACCCCTAAAATTAAATAATAAAACGCCACAATTTGTACAAAAAGAAAATGTGGTTCACATTTTGGCCCCCAAAAAGCTCACAACAAATATAGCGGTTGCATAAAGTGGCTCCTCAAATTAAACCACAAGGGCCCATAAAAGTGCACCATAGAAAAGCGGTTAATATTTTTGCCCTGAAAAGTCAACTATTAATTTAGCAGTTTATTTTCTAGGGAATATGGTTCACAAAGTGGCCCCTACATATATACCAGTGGTATAACTTCTAGGTAAAGCGGTTAAAAAACTGGCCCCTACCCGTGTACCAACGGTTTCAACTCAGGACCCTCAAATTGAACCACAAAACCCCATAATTTGTACTACAAAAAAATGCGGTTCATATTATGGCTCTAAAAAAAGTTTTTCACAAATTTAGCAGTTGCATAAAGTGGCCCTTCAAATTAAACCACAAAGACCCAGAAAAGTCAGAATATTAACCGCTTTTTTGTGGTGCATTTTCTGGGCCCTTGTGGTTTAATTTGAGGGGTTACTTTATGAAACCGCTGAATTTGTGGTGAACTTTTTTGAAGCCATAATGTGAACCACATTTTTTTGTGGTACAAATTGTGGGGTTTTATAGCTCAATTTGAGAGGCTTGAGTTGAAACCGCTGATACACGGTTGGGTGCCAGTTTTTTAACCGCTTTACCCAAAATTTATACTACTGATATGTATTTAGGGGCCACTTTGTGAACTAGATTCCCAAAAAAATAAACCGCTCAATTAGTGGTTGACTTTTCGAGGCTAGAATATTAATCGCTCTTTTGTGGTGCACTTTCTAGGCTACTTATGCAACCACTGCATTTGTAGTGAGCTTTTTGGGGGCCATAATATGAACCGCATTTTTTTATTGTACAAATTGTGGGGTTTTGTGGTTCAATTTTAGGGGTTTGAGTCGAAACCCGTGGTACACGATTAGGAACTACTTTTTAAACTACTTTACCCAGAATTTATATCGCTGATATGTATTTAGGGGTCACTTTGAAAGCCACATTCCCCAAAAAATTATCCGCTAAATTAGTAGTTGACTTATTCATTCTTGTATATCCATTTTTTTCTCCTGTAAAATCATTTTAATATTTTTTTTGAAGCTCAATTAGCTACAAAATAAATATGAAAAATCTTAAAATTAATGAAATTTAGTTATCAGATGTTCAATTTTGAATGTCAAGAGTTGTTGTAAAAAATTACAAATGAAGACGGGGTAAAGTATTAGTTTTTAAAGATAGGGGGTAAAGTGTAAGTAACATTAGACCATAG
The DNA here is from genome assembly GCA_005392925.1 of Aquilaria sinensis. NCBI lineage: Eukaryota > Viridiplantae > Streptophyta > Magnoliopsida > Malvales > Thymelaeaceae > Aquilaria > Aquilaria sinensis. Next base: position 322,089 of record SMDT01002873.1, on the reverse strand, counting down.
GGGGATGTTATCATTAGCCCTTAAAGGATATGAAAAGGCGAGAAACACATATAAAAAGCAACAATAATTTTAAAAAATGATAAAATTTGAAAAAAAGCACAAAAAATGATTAAAATTAAAAAAAAGAAAAAAAATTAGTAATTTTTTTTTAAAAAGGTGATAATATTATGTAAAACATGATAACATTTTAAAAAGGGATAAAATTTAAAAATCTATTAAATTTAGTAAAAGGCGATAAAAATTATGAAAAGATGATAAAAATTTTTAAAAAGGTGATAATATTATTTAAAATATGATAAAATTTTAAAAATGAATAAAATTTAAAAAGCGATCAAATTTAGGAAAAGGTGATAGAATTTTTAAAAAGGCAATAATATTATTTTAAAGGTGATAACTGTTTAATAAAAGAAATAAAAAAAAAGCAATTTATAGTACAAAAAAGGTGATAAACAAAAAAAATTCATTAAATAAAATGAAAAACCAAGCATATCAGTATTTTTTAAAGGTCAATTAACTACAAAAAAAATAGGAAAAATCTTGAAAGTGCTAAAATATGGTTATCAAATAGTTTAATTTAGAGTATCAGAAGTTGTTCTCCATCACTATAAAGGAAGTAGTAGTAAAGTATTGCTTTTTAAAAATAGATGGTAACAGGTTACATTAGACAATAAGGGAATATTGTAATTTACCCTTAAAAAGGGATTTAATAAAAAAAAGTCGATAAAAAGTTTGAAAAGGCGATAAAATTATGAAAAAGGTGATAAATTTTTAAAAATGTGATAGAATTATTTAAAAAGTTATGAAAAGTTTAAAAACGCAATAACATTTTTTAAAAGGTGATAACATTTTAATAAAGCAATAGAATTTTTAAAACCAAATAAAATTTTCAAAAAAGTGATAAAATTTTTAAAAAGATGATATAATTATTTAAAAAGTGATACAATTTTTAAAAAATCAATAGTGATTTTATTCCAGATTTTTATATATACTTTTTTTAAAAGGCAATAAAATTTTGAAAATTGTGATAAAATTTTAAAAATATGAAATAATATTTAAAAATTGATATAATTTTTAAAAAGGTAATAAGATTTTTAAAAAAGTGCTATTAGTATAAAATTGATTATTTAAAGAAAAAACAGATATGAAATAAAAAAATGATTAATTTTAGTATTTTTTAAAGTTCAATTTGCTACAAATGAAATATGAAAAATATTAAAACTAATGAAATTTGGTTATTAAATTTTTTAATTTTGGATATCAGAAGTTGTTGTAAAATACTATAAATGAAGTCAGGGTAAAGTATTAGTTTTTAAAGATAAGGGGCAAAGTGTAAGTTACATTAGACTGTAAGGGGATGTTGTCATTAACCCTTAAAGGATATGAAAAGGCGAGAAAAATTTTAAAAAGGTGATTAAAATTTGAAAAAGGCGATCAAAATTTGAAAAGGCGATAAAAAAATTTAGAAAGGCAATAAGAATTTGAAAAAAAGTGATAAAAATGTAGAAAAGGTGATTAAATTCAAAAAGTGATAAAATTTAGGAAAATATTAAAAAAGGTGATAAAATTTGTAAAATATATAGATAAGTTATCACTACTTACTTGATTCCTTGAGGCGCCTTCTCACAAATACTTACGTGTTTGATCATTCACACCTTCGCCAGTGATGATTTGCACCTTATCACTTCATGATTTACATATGCTCTACATTCACATTCCCTTCTTGCATTGTTCCTCCATTCATCTTCTTTGTACTTCAGAAATATAAAAAAAAAAAAAAACAAAGCTAAATTAACCTTACTTTAATTAACTCCTGCTTCTAAATTTCCCCTATCCACCCATCTACCTTATTTCATCATATTAACTCTTTACTAGCAAACAAAACACTGGTACGATATTTATTCCTATCTCCACATCAAATCAAATTCCTCACAATAACTCTTATTCTTTTTTCCTTTCCACTAACCCAGTTCTAAGTTAATACTACTCTTTCATTTAACCTCTTAAATGCGATTTTTTTTTCTACTCCTGTATGACATTAAATTAAATTAATCACATTAAATGTCGTTCCCTTTTCCTTCAACCCACCGGCTCACTTCTTTTTTTCAAAATCTTTAATGACTTTTTTAATGCCAACAACTTATTTATTGAAGTTTGGAATATAATATTACACATTATTTCATATTTCTAGTCTTTATTCCATTCATAAATTAAACTTATAAGTGGGAAACTTATAACTACATTTTGTATTTTAAAAATCATAAACACAAAAAAAAGTGATTAACATCATAAAAGAGCGATAAAGTAAAATAAAAGCGATAACAAACCAAAAAAAGTGATTACCAATACAAAAAGGCAACAAAAAAAGTGATAATAGTCTAAAATAGTGATAAAACAAAATGAAAAACTGATAATGTGTTGAAACCGGTTGACTGACCTAAAAATGTGATAAAGGATTTAGAAATGGGTTTGCCTGAGAAGTAAACCGTCACAGAACTCTAACTGCAAATCACAATAATTGTGGTTAAAAATCTGGTGACCTGAAGTTAAACAACTAACACCCAAATTATGAACCACTAACTGTTAGTGTTGTGCCCAAAAGCCAATCATGAGATGATTGTATTTTTGCACATTGAGTCATGATATTTTATTAAGGCATTAATCCAGCAATTACGTTTGTTGTTTTGTTCCTGCGTAACTTAACAAACATAATTGTAACCCTAGAATAATGATATTCTTAAAAGTCCCTGGTCTAGTATTATTGTGGAGCGGGTTGCAATAATACATAACGACTAGCATATGTGGAGACTAATATGAGATATATAGTCTACATATGGGTACAAGTTGGAGAACTTGTGTACTGGACCGACCCACCATGAGAACACTACATGGATCGTTATATGAGTGTCATAAGTGATTCCCATAGTGATCAGGGTATATGTAGTCCTTCGACCTAAGATCATCAAGGTTCCCTACATGTGAGTCACATACTTTGATACTTTCCTTTGTTGCTCGTAACTGAGTGAACTTGAAGGAGGTCATTGGGTATGTCACATATCATGCGGAGGGATTTGTATGATCAAGATGGGATTTGTCCCTCCTATGTAACGGGAGTGATATCTTCGGGCCCCTTGATAGAGTGAGACTTAGAAAATGCATGGCCATGCTCGGATGAGTTGATATACGATATCAATGTCATCAGTTTAAGTTGGTCTACTCGGTAATCAAGAAACCAAAGATTGGGCTATACGAGAGTGACACATTCCATGTCTCGTGCTTAGTCTTGATATCTTGGACAAAGGGACAATGGCATATATCGGTGATGATCATAAAGGTTTAGTCGAATCATCGACAATCTTGTCACTTGGGTAGCAATGATGTGTTGCTAGACACCGCTCATTGCTTATGATCATAAATGTGATTTATGATCATTGCCAACGTGGTAAGAGCCTATTGGGTCGCACACATAGAGCTATTTGGATCATTAGAGTGCATGGGCTAATTATTTGGGTTATGGTTTCACTTTAATTTCGTATTAATAATGGGCCCAAGAGTTGAGCCATTATTAAGCCTGAAATTAAATCCTAATTGGATTAGGGCTTTGAAACCCATTAGGCCTGGAAGTTGAGTTTCACTATAAATACAACTTTTAAGTGAGAAATTCGCAGGTCTCCTTGCCCTAGCCTCCAAAAAGGACAGCCACACTCTTCTCTTGCAATTCCTTGGAGGACGCAAGCTAGCACTGCGAGCGCAAGAGAAACGCATCTGCCGGGACGTGGTGGAAGCGTGGTGATCCCGAGAGGCTCGTGTGGATACCATAGAGAGCTTGAACACGTCAACTGTTCAGGTTTTGTGATTCGACTCTACAGTTGAGTGAGAGATCTCAACTGAAAATTAGGTATGAAAATTTTCAAACACCCGGTTTACCCCGTTTCACTTGGATCCTGGAGGGTTTCGGTTAAATTCCGCTGCGCTGTTTGGCTCCCGAAACCCAACAGTGGTATCAGAGCTACTGGTGAAACCCTAAATCGGGATTGAGTGTTGAATCGCATGATGCTATGTGTTCGGTTGCTTTTCGGCCATGATTAATTAGATTGATTCATGATGCATGAAACCGGAACTCGTAATGAACATATGAGATATATGAAGAAACGACACAAATTGGTTAATGAGATTAACCTGAAATTGAATGGTATGAGATACCTATATGGATTAGGATTCTTGCAATAGTTGCAAAAACCCTAGCTTTGTTCGGATTCGGCCTGTTCGGGCACCGAAAGTAAGGTATTTTTGGTGGCTCAAATGGAGGAGTCTCGGGTGCCTACTTGCTCGAAATAGAAGATTTCGGGCTAAGCAATTGTAAGACAATTTTTTGCGCCGGGGGGCGCTGCCCCCCACGCCCCCCGCAAGGGCGGCTCCCCTTGACCTCGTCTGCTGACCGATCAGCGGAACCACCGTCCGTTGACCGGCCAGCGGGAGCGCCGCCCACTGATGCGACCGGAACCGCCATATGCTGACAGGCCAGCGGGACCGCCGTATGCGAAGCGCCACATAAATAAAAACTGGTTAATCAACGCGCAAAAATTGGCATGCATCTTTGTTGAATGAGATTTGACATGATATGCTGATTGGTGTTTGAAGCATGGTGCATGGTTATAGCCCTTGATTGGTTGTACTTGTAAATACGGCCTGCGAGTCGTGCCTTTTCTTATCACTCTCATTGTACATTCTCTTCTCACCTTACTCCCCTCGAATGTAACTCGAGGTTTCTATTATTGATGTAATGGTGCATTATGGGATCATCCAAGGTGGTATGTCCAAGGATCATCCAAGGTGGTATGTCCAAGGAGGTGACAACAAAAAAGGGCAACCAAGAAAGGAAGAGAAGGAGCTTGTGAAGACTCTTTTCTTTTCTTAGGCTTTTATGATATTCTCATTGGCTTGAGAATATCGCATAGTTTGGGCTATAACCATGTCACGTTTATTTCTTGTAAGCATGAGATGCATGTTTTATATTTGTATGTGATGCATGTATAAAACAACCGGAGATAACAAATTGGTGAGATCAAAAGAAAAATCCCTCAAACAAATATTAAGTCATTAAATGTGATGCCTTCCAAATGTTGGCACTCGTCAAGACTTTGATCAACATTAGGTGGGTTTGCCAAAGCAAAGCACCTATGTTCATCTTGGTAAGGCGCGATGGGATAATAGTGATATCCAAACTGCTAACTTTGGGTTCGACTTAACTAAGTCATCCTAATAGGATTAGGGACTTAGAGGCATAGAGTTGGGCTTAAGTTCATGAGATGAGCTTGGACAAGTGTTGTTCACCCAACTATCCAAGAGTTGCATAAGATGCAATTGGCAAGGAGTTGCCTACCTAAATAGCTGTAACTTGAGAGAAAAGCCAAAGCTGACTCAGGTTGTGGTCAAATATGGATCTTGGCCCACTAGAATACCTTAGCGCCGAGGTGTTCCGAAATAATATCGAGGGTTATTATTTTGAGGAAAATAGTGGGAGTATCGTTTAATAAAAGTCCTTATTAAATGAATTAAAATACATGACTCTTACACTGCATATTTACTGTTGTAGATAACCATGGCACAAAACACATCGACACTTTCGTTGCGATCGATCCTTGAGAAGGAAAAACTAAATGGGACCAACTTTCTCAAATGGTACCGAAACTTGAGGATAGTCCTCAAACAAGAGAGAAAGGCTTATGTCCTAGAGCAGCCCATTCCGAATGAGCCTGCTGCCACTGCTCCAAGAGCTGAAAGGGATGCTCACAAGAGGCATTCTGATGATGCTTTGGATGTTGCATGCCTCATGCTTATTACCATGGAATCTGAGCTTCAGAAGCAACATGAGAACATGGGGGCGTTCGATATGATCGAACATCTCAAAATGCTTTTCCAAGAGCAAGCTAGGCATGAGAGGTTTGAGACCTCTAAGGCATTGTTTCAGTGCAAGATGTCTGAGGGAAGTCCCGTGGGTCCTCATGTGCTCAAGATGATTGGGTACATTGAGAATCTTGAGAATTTGGGATTTGCTCTTCAGAAAGAGTTGGCTATTGATGTAGTCTTGCAATCGTTGCCTGAAAGCTACAGTCAGTTCGTCATGAACTATAACATGAACGACCTTGACAAGTCCCTCCCTGAATTGCTCAACATGTTGAGAACTGCTGAGCAAAACCTTAAGAAGGCTAAGCCCATTTTGATGGTTCAAAAGGGCAAGGGAAAAGGAAAAGCCAACAAGAAGAAGGATAAAGCTAATGGAAAGTCCAATGCTAATTCTTCTTCAGCTGCACTGAAACCAAAGGGTGGTGTGGCAAAGGAAGGGGAGTGCTTCCATTGTAAGCAACCTGGACACTGGAAGCGCAACTGCAAGCTCTATCTTGAAGAACTTGCTAAGGAAAAGGGAAGTAAGACTTCCACTTCAGGTATTTTTGTTATAGAGGCTAACTTTTCTACTTCCTCATCTTGGGTATTGGATACTGGATGTGGATCTCACATTTGTGCAAATGTGCAGGATCTAAGTAGAAGTAGAAGATTGGCCCGAGGTGAAGTGGACCTACGTGTTGGAAATGGAGCAAGGGTTGCTGCCTTAGCCGTAGGGACTTATGTTCTCACTTTACCTAGTGGATTAGTTTTAGAATTAGACAACTGCTACTTTGTGCCTACTATTAGTAGAAATTTGATTTCTGTTTCTTGTTTGGACAAGAAAGGTTTTTCATTTATAATAAAGGACAAATGTTGTTCTATTTATTTGAATGAAATCTTTTATGGTAGTGCTCAACTTAGCAATGGGTTGTATGTTCTAGACCTCGAAGATCCAATCTATAATGTGAATACCAAGAAGGTCAGATTAAATGATTCAAACCCGACCTATCTCTGGCACTGTCGCTTGGGCCATATAAATGAGACCCGCATATCCAAGCTCCATAAGGATGGACTCTTGGACTCATTTGATTTTGAATCATATGAGACATGTGAGTCATGTTTGTTGGGCAAGATGACCAAAGCCCCATTCACAGGGCAAAGTGAAAGGGCTAATGACTTACTAGGACTCATACATAGTGATGTATGTGGCCCTATGTCTACACAAGCTAGAGGAGGTTTCCAATACTTCATTACTTTCACTGATGACTTCAGCAGATATGGCTATGTGTATCTCATGAGACACAAGTCAGAATCCTTTGAAAAGTTCAAAGAATTCAAGAATGAAGTAGAGAATCAACTCGGGAAAAGTATCAAAGTGCTTCGATCAGATCGAGGTGGAGAGTACTTGGATCGAGAATTCCTTGACTATCTGAAGGAGTGTGGTATAGTATCACAACTCACTCCACCAGGTACACCTCAATGGAATGGTGTATCTGAAAGGAGAAATCGAACTCTGTTAGACATGGTTCGCTCTATGATGAGTCAAGCTGACCTTCCAAACTCCTTTTGGGGACATGCTCTAGAGACAGCCGCTTTTACACTAAACCGAGTTCCATCTAAATCGGTTCAAAAGACACCATATGAGATATGGAGTGGGAGGCGTCCCAATTTGTCTTTTATGAAGATTTGGGGCTGTGACGCTTATGTGAAATGTCAATCCTCTGACAAACTAGGGCCCAAATCTCAAAAATGCCTTTTTGTTGGGTATCCCAAAGAAACAAAGGGTTACTATTTCTACAATCCTTCTGAGCAAAAAGTGTTTGTTGCTCGAACTGGTGTCTTTTTGGAGAAAGAGTTTATCTCTAAAGGAACTAGTGGGAGGAAAGTAGAACTTGAAGAAATTCAAGAACAACAAGGAGACATCGAACCTGAAATGGAACCTGAACAGACACCGCAAGATGTTGGTCAAGAGTCTGTTCCTGTAGCACAGAGCCCACGTAGGTCTAGTAGGATTCGGCGTGAGCCCGAGAGATATGGATTTCTCGTGACTCACACCGGTGATGTGATGCTCATGGATCAGGATGAGCCCACAACCTACCAACAAGCTATGTCAGGGCCTGACTCTGAGAAGTGGCTAGTGGCCATGAAATCCGAGATGGAATCCATGTATGAAAACCAAGTATGGACTTTGGTTGACCCACCTGAAGGGGTAAAACCCATAGGGTGCAAATGGGTTTTCAAGAAGAAAACTGACATGGATGGTAATGTGATTACCTTTAAGGGACGATTGGTTGCAAAAGGTTTCAAGCAAATTCATGGTATTGACTATGATGAAACTTTTTCACCAGTTGCTATGCTTAAATCCATCCGAATTTTGTTTGCTATTGCTGCACACTATGATTATGAGATATGGCAAATGGATGTCAAAACTGCATTCCTAAATGGAAAGCTACTTGAGGATGTGTACATGACACAACCTGAGGGTTTTGTCACTCCTGAGAATGCCAATAAAGTGTGCAAGTTGCAAAGGTCCATTTATGGACTGAAGCAAGCTTCTCGAAGTTGGAATCTTCATTTTGATGAAGCAATCAAAGAGTTTGGTTTTATCAAAAATGAAGATGAACCTTGTGTCTACAAGAAGGTTAGTGGGAGCGCTATTGTCTTCTTGGTGTTGTATGTAGATGACATACTACTCATCGGGAATGACATTCCTGAGCTACAGTCTATGAAGACTTGGCTAGGGAAATGTTTCTCTATGAAGGACTTGGGTGAAGCAGCCTATGTGTTAGGCATCAGGATCTATAGAGATAGATCTAGAAAGCTTCTTGGCCTAAGTCAAAGTACATATATTGACAAGGTGCTAAAGAGGTTTAGCATGCAAGATTCCAAGAAAGGATTCTTGCCCATGTCACATGGTATCACTCTTTCTAGATCTCAGTGTCCGAGTACAACTTAGGAGAGAGAGCGCATGAGTAAGATTCCATATGCCTCAGCAATTAGATCTATCATGTATGCCATGATATGTACTCGTCCCGATGTCTCATATGCTTTGAGCATGACAAGTAGGTACCAATCGAACCCCGGTGAGAGTCACTGGACAGCTGTTAAAAACATCCTTAAGTACTTACGAAGGACTAAGGATGCATTCTTGGTCTTTGGAGGTGAAGATGAGCTCATTGTAAGGGGTTACACCGATGCAAGCTTCCAATCCGATAAGGATGATTTTAGATCGCAATCTGGTTATGTGTTTTGTATTGGTGGTGGTGCTGTGAGCTGGAAGAGTTCAAAGCAAGAGACAGTAGCTGACTCTACAACAGAATCTGAGTACATTGCCGCCTCTGATGCTACGAAGGAGGCAGTTTGGATCAAGAAGTTCATCACTGAACTTGGAGTGGTTCCAAGCATTGCCGACCCGATAGAGCTCTATTGTGACAACAATGGAGCAATCGCACAGGCTAAGGAACCTCGATCTCACCAGCGATCCAAACACATACTCCGACGCTATCATCTCATCAGGGAGATCATCGAGAGGGGTGATGTAAGGATATGCAGGACTTCGACAGATAGCAACATTGCTGATCCACTGACAAAGCCCCTTACGCAGCAAAAGCATGATAGCCATTCTAGGTCCATCGGTATTAGATACATGGATGATTGGCTTTAGTGCAAGTGGGAGATTGTTAGTGTTGTGCCCAAAAGCCAATCATGAGATGATTGTATTTTTGCACATTGAGTCATGATATTTTATTAAGGCATTAATCCAGCAATTATGTTTGTTGTTTTGTTTCTGCGTAACTTAACAAACATAATTGTAACCCTAGAATAATGATATTCTTAAACGTCCCTGGTCTAGTATTATTGTGGAGCGGGTTGCAATAATACATAACGACTAGCATATGTGGAGACTAATATGAGATATGTAGTCTACATATGGGTACAAGTTGGAGAACTTGTGTACTGGACCAACCCACCATGAGAACACTACATGGATCGTTATATGAGTGTCATAAGTGATTCTCATAGTGATCATGGTATATGTAGTCCTTCGACCTAAGATCATCAAGGTTCCCTACATGTGAGTCACATACTTTGATACTTTCCTTTGTTGCTCGTAACTGAGTGAACTTGAAGGAGGTCATTGGGTATGTCACATATCATGCGGAGGGATTTGTATGATCAAGATGGGATTTGTCCCTCCTATGTAACGGGAGTGATATCTTCGGGCCCCTTGATAGAGTGAGACTTAGAAAATGCATGGCCATGCTCGGATGAGTTGATATACGATATCAATGTCATCAGTTTAAGTTGGTCTACTCGGTAATCAAGAAACCAAATATTGGGCTATATGAGAGTGACACATTCCATGTCTCGTGCTTAGTCTTGATATCTTGGACAAAGGGACAATGGCATATATCGGTGATGATCATAAAGGTTTAGTCGAATCATCGACAATCTTGTCACTTGGGTAGCAATGATGTGTTGCTAGACACCGCTCATTGCTTATGATCATAAATGTGATTTATGATCATTGCCAACGTGATAAGAGCCTATTGGGTCGCACACATAGAGCAATTTGGATCATTAGAGTGCATGGGCTAATTATTTGGGTTATGGTTTCACTTTAATTTCATATTAATAATGGGCCCAAAAGTTGAGCCATTATTAAGCCCGAAATTAAATCCTAATTGGATTAGGGCTTTGAAACCTATTAGGCCTGGAAGTTGAGTCTCATTATAAATACAAATTTTAAGTGAGAAATTCACAGGTCTCCTTGCCCTAGCCTCTCAAAAGGACAGTCGCACTCTTCTCTTGCAATTTCTTGGAGGACGCAAGCTAGCACTGCGAGTGCAAGAGAAACGCATCTGCCGGGACGTGGTGGAAGGGTGGTGATCCCGAGAGGCTCGTGTGGATACCATAGAGAGCTTGAACACGTCAACTGTTCAGGTTTTGTGATTCGACTCTACAGTTGAGTGAGAGATCTCAACCGAAAATTAGGTATGAAAATTTTCGAACACCCGGTTTACCCAGTTTCACTTGGATCCTGGAGGGTTTCGGTTAAATTCCGCTGCGCTGTTTGGCTCCCGGAACCCAACACTAACTCTATGGTTTACAATAAAATATGTAGTTTCCAATAAAGGGTCCTAAATATACACTACACATTTAGTGGTTTAAAATCACGGGTACGCTGTTATATAAAAAAAGGGACAATAAATATAAAAAGGTGACAAGATAGCATAAAAAGTGTTTAGAAACCAATAAAGGCAACAAAAAATTGAAGGCAAATGGCAATTTTTCAAAAAGAAAAAAAATGATAATGAGCCAGAAAAAGTGATTACTTTTATGTGAAAATAATTAATTATTAGTTTATCGATTTTTTGCTTTCGTTATCGCCTTTTTTCTGTCAACTGTTGCCTATACAGCGTTCCATCACTTTTCTTATAAATTAATCAATTTTGCTATACTTATCTTGTTCATCGCCTTTATATGTAACATAACGCTAACTCATCATTGCCTTTTTATTAGTAATAAAAACATCTCATTCGCCTAAAAAGTGACTTAGTAAAAGAAAAAGTGATTTATTCCAAATAAATGTGATTTGGTCAAAAACAAAAATGATTTAGTCCAAATAAATGCGTTTTAGTTAGAAAGGCTGTTACTTTTAACTCTTCTACAACGCACTTAGCTAACCTTCAAAATTAAACATTCACAAATAAATTCAATATCACTACTGGGCTAATCCTTCACAAACTATTTCTAATTTACACATCCTCTCTTTATGATTTACCTATAATCGACACTTACATTATTTTTCTCACATGTCTACATTAATCTTATGTTGGGATACAAAAATGGAAAAGATGCACTTAAAACTTCTAAACTTTTACTTCCACACTTCCTTCCCTCCACCTATCTACCTTCATTAGTTATATTAACTCCCTCTTTCTAACAAACACAACTACTACTCCTACATTAATTCACTTCTCCATATTAATTCAAATTTCTCACGTTAATCCTCATTCTTTTTTCATTCCACCCACCTTTTTCTTATTCTATTAATACATGATGCTCCTTCTCTCAACTTCTTTAAAACTGTTTTTTTCTTTTATCTCACATTAAATCAAACTCATCACATTTCCTCTATTTCTCTGAAATTATTTAATACAATTTTTCTTATTTCTACCTAAATTATTTACCACTAATAAAATTTTTAGTATAATATTATAAATTATTTTATCTGTCTAATCTTTATTCTCTTTATAAACAAAACTCATCATTACATTTACAACCGAAACAAATTAGTTAACCGGTAAAAATCTTTCATAACCTACTTTTTACTTTTGAAAACTATGTTACTAGATATGTAATACTATTAGATAAAATGAAAAATATGATGATAAATAAATTTTAAAAAATAGGAAATAAGTTGCAGCCATTTTGATATATATTACTAAATAATTTATTGACTATTGGAATTAAAAAATAATTAAATTTGGTAAACTAATAATTACATTTAATAAAAAGGGTTTAAAAAAGATAAAAAGCATTTAGGGGGAAATAACAGCGTTTGTTAGAGAAAAAAAATGTTTAGTTAAAGAAAAAAGCACTACCACCAACCATTTGCGCTAAAATGTCACTTTCAGGGCTAAAACTTTTAGTGTTTTATCAACTTAGTCATAAAGCTTATGAAGTTTCTAATTGAGTCCTAAAAATGTTTTGCAAGACGAAAAGCGTTAGATAGAATAGAAAGGCCATATTATAATGAAAAAAACCATTTGCATTGTTTTAGATTCAAAAAATGCATTTTTGAACCACTTTACCCAAAATTTATATTGCTGGTATATATTTAGGGGCTACTTTGTGAACCACATTCCCCAAAAAATTAACGGCTAAATTAGTGGTTGACTTTTCGGGGCCAAATATTAACCTCTTTTTTATGGTGCACTTTCTGGGCCCTCCTAGTTTAATTTGAGGGGTCACTCTATGCAACCGCTGTATTTGTGATGAGTTTTTTGGGGGCCATAATATGAACCACATTTTTTTGTGGTATAAATTATGAGGTTTTGTGATTCAATTTGGGGGGCTTGACTCAAAACCACTGGTACACAGTTATGGGCCACTTTATCAACCACATTCTCAAAAAAATTAACCGCTAGTAGTTGAATTTTCGGGGCCAGAATATTAATCGTTTTTCCATGATGCAAATTTTTGGGCTTTTGTGGTTAAATTTGAAGGGCGACCTTATGCAACCCTAAACTCCAAAAAGTGAACCACTAAATTTTTGGTCAACATTTTTTGGGCTATAATATAAACTGTATTTTTTTGTGGTACAAATTGTGGGGTGTTGTAGTTCAATGTGAGGGCCCTGACTTAAAACTGCTAGTATACGGTTAAGGGTCACTTTTTGAATCACTTTACCTAGAAATTAAACCGCAGGTATGTATTTAGGGGCCACTTTATAAACCACATTCCCTAGAAAATTAACCGCTAAATTAGTGATTGACTTTTTAGGTCCAAAATATTAACCGCTTTTCCGTGGTGCAATTTATAGCCTCTTGTGGTTAAATTTAAGGGTCCACTTTATGCACCATGCACCAAAAAAATGAACCACTAAATTTGTGGTGAACATTTTATGGGCTATAATATAAACAGCATTTTTTTGTGGTACAAATTATGGGGTGTTGTGGTTCAATTGAAAGGGTTTGACTCGAAACCACTGGTACACGGTTAAGGGCCACTTTTTCAACCACTTTACCCAGAATTTATACTGCTAGTATATATTTATGAGCCACTTTGCAAACCACATTCCCCAAAAAATTAACCACTAAATTAGTGGTTGACTTATTCATTCTTATATATCCATTTTTTTTTTGCGTAAAATCATTTTAGTATTTTTTAAAGTTCAATTAGCTATGAAAGAAATATGAAAAATATTAAAATTAATGAAATTTGGCTATCAAATGTTTTAATTTTGGATGTCAGAAGTTGTTGTAAAACATTATAAATGAAGTTGGGGTAAAGTATTTGTTTTTAAAGATAAGGAGCAAAGTGTAAGTTACATTAGACCATAGGAGGATGTTGTCATTAACCCTTAAAGATATGAAAAAGCGATTAACCTCAAGAAAAGGCCATTAAAATTTTAGAAAGGCGATAAAAATTTGAAAAGAGTTACAAAAATGTAGAAAATGCGATAAAAATTTAAAAAAGGCAATAAAAATCAAGCTATTTTTCTGCTTTTTCTGTTAATACATATTGTTATTTCTCTCAAATTCTTGAATATTTTTTTTTTTACTTTTATCCCATATTAAATCAGGCTAATCACATTAACTTTCTTTCTCTCAAACTATGTAATACCATTTTTTTTATTTCTATCTAAATTATTTACTGCTAACATGTTAACAATTATATTTACTGAATTTTTTTAATATAATAATATTACACATTATTTCATTTTCTACACTTTATTTCCTTTATAAACTAAAATTATTTATATTTATAACCGAAACAGCCATTCCAACCAAAACAACCAGGTAACCGATAAAGATCTATTACATATTACTATTTTATTTTTCATCGTTTTATTCAATAGTTGCCGCAGCAGAACCTTTCCTGCTCCCTTGGCAGATTATATCTAGCTATAATAGTAAGGACAAACTAGAAGGGATAGTCTAGAATCTGAGATGCTGAGCTGTACTAACCACAACGGCATTCTCTTAAGGATGCTACTGTATCTATCTATAAAACGATGAATGGAGAGAAAAAATAATATTGTCATCATCTCTCTCTCTCTCTCTCTCTCTCTCTCTCTCTCTCTCTTACTTTCTCTGCTCCCTCGTTTCCTTCTCTTCCTCTCATCCTCTCTTCTTTCTTTTGTAGCTGCAACATTACCTTGCGACTTGCATCAATGAATCACGACAAAACACTGAAAATAGAAGGGAACAGGGAGAGAGAGCGGGCAGTAAGGGAGGGAGAGTAAGGGACGAAGGGAGGCCTTGGCTTCTCGGCCATAGTTAAGATCGACCCATCTCTCCAATCTCTTCTCTCCCATTTTGCTTACTCACCATCATGACACAGAAATCCATGGTTCTGATGCAATTGACACAAAATGGCTAATTTTGAATTTGTAATTTGTTTGCCTTTTATATGAGTCAGTGTGCAAGCTAGTCATGATTCATTGTTTGATTCTACATCTCTTTGGTTTCTTGTTTTCTCCGATGGGTATATAAAAATTTTGATGGCAGAGAGTTTTTCCTCTTTTCGATTTTCAATGAGGTGGTGAATAGCAGTGGAGGTTAGGTCTTCGGTGGAACAAAGGAGGAGGTGAGTGGGAAGGATGGAGAGAGGTGAGGTAGAGTGTCAGATGTAGAAGTTGGGCGCAAAGTTTTTACGGAAGAAGGCTAGAAGGGATAAATAAGAATTTTCATTTTTCTATGGCAACACTGAATGAAATGGTTCACTTATAAGTGGGATAAATGTAGGCATTGGAAACAGTAGGGACAAGAGCGTATATTCAACTAAACGGTTTTGGTAATTTCCCTTTAGCAAGCTATTTCTTTATTCTTAACTTTGATTTAATGACTTCTGTGCAGTGGAAGTAGAAGAGAGAGAGAGAGAGAGGAGGACAGAGAGAGAATCGGCTCAAAAGAAACAAGATAATGTCATCCTTTTTACTTGCAGGGATACAGGCAATTTAAGATTTTCAGAAAAAAAAAAAAAACAAAATGCAGACAGGTTCTACAATTGAGGCCTTTACATTTCCTCTTATCTATGACCTATGGAATCGATCGAAACAAAACAGGAGACGTAACATTCGGTCGACGTACCATAACAATGAGACAGGTTTACTCCTTGTTACATTCACACATTTCTCAATGGAAATCAATTCATATGACCTTGATCAGGAATGGGCTTTAATATTTGCTCTGTGCCAGTAGCTCCAGCAGGTTCCGATGCTTTAACTGGTGAATCATTAGCCGCTGAAGGCTGTGAAATTTCTTGCTCCGCAAGAACTTTCTCCTTTGTCTTCTGCCCCACATCACCAGCAGCTTTAGCAACCTTGCTGAAGGCACCAGCAGCCCAAGCAACCCCAGTGAAAATGTACCTGTTCTTCATCATCGCAGATCCAGCGTTGGTGACCGTCTGCTCGGCAACTGCGAGCGCGGACTTGGTCATTTCAGTTACCTGGTACTTCTGGTCCACTTCTTTCACTTTCTCGTTAACAATGGTTGTGCCTGCAGAAATCTTCTCAGAAATGCCCATCTTCTGGTCCAAGGAAGCAACCGTAGCGGTGGCAGTTGATGTCACTTGGTGCTTCTCGTCGAAGGTCTTCACTTTATTAAGTGCATCTTTACCAAGAACAAATCCCTTGGACAACATGCTGCTTACAACATCCTCAGCTTTCTGGACAGCTGATGATCCAGCACCACCGGCATCTTCGTTGTCTATTGGCTGCCATTCAAGAGGTTTCTTTCCGTAATAGAAAATTAAAAAATTCTACTGATACAAGTCTAGGAGAATTACAATTCAGAGGATCATACAGAAGCAGCAGCTGGTAGATTGTAATCTGGAGCCAATTCTATAGCGATTGACTGATCTACGATCGTTGCCCCCTAAACACCAAAAATGAAAATAAAAATAGAAGTGAAATTATGGCAATTGTTTTAAATAAAATCATCAATCGCTACGTCGGTTCAATGATACTACCTTAGTCTCAGGTTGTTTAAATCATTTTAGTTTTTTTACTTAAATTTAATTTAAATTTATTTATATTAATATTTGCTTTTTTTAAAAAAAAATTATATTTAAAAACTATACATCACATCTTATAGTTTCTAAATATAATTTTTTTTAAATTTTTTTTAGTAAATATTAATATAAATAATTTAAATCAAATTTTAGTAAAAAAACTAAAATAGTACAAAAACACTTGAGATGAGGGAGTATTACGTAATAAAAAGTGGCGATAGAAGTTGAGGGTAAGACCTACCGAAAGTAGAACAGCAGTTTCTGCACCATGTTGATCCTTAAACGTAATATATAAAACTTGAGAGCGCTCATTGTCACTAAATTATGTGAATAAATAAATGACATAAGAGAACTAAAATAAAGCAATATATGATCTCGATGATAACACAAAAGTTTTGTCTGATGATTAAAATCTGTAGTTATTATAGTTATATTACGGGAGGTCGATCCCTATTTCCTCTTGAATTTTTTTCCATGTACCGGGTAAAATAATCTCCATAATACAACAAAGAAGAGGAGACCAAAATGTAGTGGGAGAGAAAGAGACTTATTTTGTACAAAATCAATAAAAGCATGATTGTAAGTTGTTGAGTAATAATTGAAGTCTATGCAAAGTTGGTAGCTATGACATTATCTTATAATATAGCAGCTATAGGATATATAGAAATATACAAGAGACTTAAAACTGGAGTACACAAGACATTAAAAATGAGAAATGTGAAAAATTGACCGAAAGTATGATCGAATTATTAGTTGCCACTATTTCAGTCGATATCCTATCAGAAATCAATCATTAAAAAGATTCTTAGTGACCGATTTCAATTGTTTATCAGTTGCTAAGCTGGCTGCCAAGACATTGCTGACTAAGTTTCTTGTGACCGACAATTAGGTCACCAATCGATCTCAAAAAGAAAAATACCGAGAGATTGATAACTGATTTGCCGATTAGTTTTTTACAGTTCTATTGTAATGAAAGGTATAATATTATGCTAGTGAAAATAGGAAAAAAAAAAAAAAAGAAACCTATTATGTTGGTAATAGCTAACCTATTCAATTCGATATATGTGATTTCACCGGAAAAGGAAAAGAACTCCTTTATATCAATTTCAGTCGCTCCCAACGACACATTGCTGACTTTAATAGTTTTTACCTGAAATAACAAAGAACAAGAAAAATAATTAAAACGAAGTCGAAACATTATGAATTATATGACAGAATCTCCAATGGCATCTTTTTATTTCTTAATGTAACATTAATCAACAACTATTGCATTTGAAGAGTTCCTGACGAGCATCTCTTATGTCCCATTTCAAGAAATTAACACAGTTATATTGAACCTTCAGATTTAAAAAGGAAATGAAAATCTGATGATACCAAACATGTAATGCTTGATTATACAAACCAAAAATAAAAAGAAAAAAAGAAAGAAAGAAAGAACACCTAATTAGAAATATTGATTTGAAGGTAACATAACCAATTAAAAAAAAGGGAGAATTTCTAAGAAATTGAAAATCATTTCTTATCATATAACGTAACGTGAAATGATTCAAATTCGCAAGGAAATTCACTTCTAAGATGGAAAGTGAAACACAAGATGAAAAAAAAAAAAAAACAAAGGAAGATTCTTCAATTCTAATTAACACTAACCGCCATGGCTAAAGAAGAGATCAGATCTTTTTAGGATGTCAAATTTGCGTTGCTATGAAGATGAAATAGAGATGGGATCTGAGGAAAGATTGTTACAACTCCCTTTACCGTCAAATTTCATCTTTGAGATTCCTAAATTTGTGTTATGTGACAAATAATAGAGATTTAATTAACATGAAACAAAAATTTTAATTAGGAAGAAAAAACTTTATACCAAAAAAGGGTTGGTCATACTTCAATTTATTGTATTAGAAAAAGAGTAGGATGCTTGACGTATTAACATAGGACAAATGTCACGCCTTCGCTTTGTTGTTGAGATTAATTTGCTTTAACGAGTTATAGTAGTTCTACCAAATTTTTGCAATTTTAAATATACCCCTCTAGTCATTCGAGAGCACAATTAATTATGAAGCCTAAAGCCAATTTGTTTTACATTAATAGTAATGAATCACTATGTGTTATTTTCATTTTTATTTTTTTTATTTGAAACTAATACCGTTTGAAAACTAATACTTACTATATACGTATAATATCCCCTCTAAGAACATTCTTTTATGAAGTAACTAAAGTTTTATGAATTTGTTATATGAATTTGTTTTACTTATCTAGGGCAAAAAGGAAAATTAATAAAAAAAATTTTACTTTCATTAAAAAGCCAACTATCTGAATTAACTAAGGGTGGTTTTAATATTATTTAATTAGTGTGGTACTTTTAGCCACATTATGGAAATTATGTAAGTTATGTCTAATATTTTAAAACATAATTAATTTACACACCCGATATTACCTCAAGATTCAAAGTTAAATTGAATATCAAAAAGTAATGTTTATTATATGTTATATAAATATTACTAAGAAAATTATTATTATCGAAAAAAATATATAAAAGAACCATGAAATTCTAGAAATTATTGTTAAAAATATAAATAAAAAAAGTGCTACTTTCTTAATCTCAAAAGCTTTAAAGTTTGACGGGAGATTAAAATATGATATGATTTATTTATTTTTTCAATTTTTCCACTTTAAAAAAGGAATGGCTAAACTATTACTTTTTGAATATTAATGATTAATTTGATTTTTTTTTAGTTTTAGACAACTTTGCAACTTTTAAAGAATATGAGAAAATGGAAATTCTACAAAAAATGCTTAGGGGCCAAAATGAAAATTTCTAAAGTCACTATAAGAAATCTGCCTACTTGCAATGGGCAAAACTGTTGCACAAAAAAATTGCTATGAAAATAATTATCGCAAAGGTCCTCATCTTTAATAAAGATTCATTGCGATATCGAGGGAAAAGGGCAACGATTTTAATCATTGCAATATAAGTGATGATTCTATGATGATTAGGTATGTGATGATTTTCCCTTAGTCCAAGAGTGACGATCAAAATCGTAGGAAATCTTACCCTCGATTCTCCTACGGTCCATAGTTCTTATGTTTTCTTTTAAATGCTGATTTTGGGCATATAATTAATTAAATTAGTACATTATATTAATTTTAGTATATTAAATTAATATTATAGAATATTATATTAAATTATTGTAACCGAATATTAAAATATTGTTAGTATAAATATTAATAATTCACATAAATATGTCTAGTAAATACAAAAATATGAGAAAAATCCCTAAACCTTAATTGCACCCTCACTACTGTGGCGCACTTGAACCACCATCTCGTGCACTCTCATCCTTAGCTTTGGCCCTAGAGAATCCAGTCTACAATCCAACAGGAACAGATATAGCTGGAAGGACTTTGTACCATATATGCTTGTAGATAGTAGCGGTGATTGTAGCCTTTGTTTAGCACCTTATTTGCTCCTACATGTTAGACCGTGTCACACCCCACACAGGCCCCGGGCCACGCACACTCTGTAACACTCACCCATTGTTGCTCAAAAGTTGCCAAACTAATAAGTTTTCAAATGTTGTTACTAGACTTTTCAATTCGGCCAACCTTTGTTATTGGGCTTTAAGTCTTAGTTTCTTAAGTTAATGGGCCTGGGAGGTGGCCTAGGAGGCTTTTAAAAGAATTAAAACAATTACTTGCAATAGAAGCAAGGCCCACTACCACTAACTTACATTACAAGCAAGGCCGTAATTGATAACTTGCATAACAAGCAAGGCCATAAAAGATATCTTGCAATGCAAGCAAGGCATACACTCATGTAAATAAGTATCTAGGATCTGTGACTTTTTTCAAGTGTACTACCATGCATGGCAACAAAAAAGCCCACATAAGTCATTAAGGTTTGAAAACCAACTTTCATATGCATATGATCATTCGGCCAAACTAGTACACAAGAGGTTTTCCAGCCAAACACATCCATCAGTCATATATATACATGCCATAGCTTGGCTCAGAAATATCCAACATATACATACCATGAACCATCAACAACCAAGCATAACTTGGTAAACAAAGTACTCCATGTACAACAAAACCAAAGGGCACTCGAGACAACATATGTGTAAAACAAAAAAGTAGTCTAAAAGGGCACACCTAACCTGGCCACATACCAATACTAACCCATAACCAAGCCCACCAAGTCATGCTTGCTACCCAAGGGACTTACTCTCTAAAGACCACCTTGAGTGTGCCATAAAGGAGCACACACTGCAAAACAAGGCCTATAGCCATGTTCATAGTCATGAAGGTAAAAACCATTATTAGAGCAATGGTCCAAACATCCATAGCTGCACGCCTAGACAGTCCCACAACTGCTCAAGCCTGCAAAACTTAGAGAATACGTTTTGGCCGAAAGCTCACTACACAAGACTTGTAAGTATATAACCATAACCATAAGCCAAGCAATCATTGGCACTTACCTTGAACTCCAAGGTACACTAGCACACAAGCAAAACCCACACAACCACAACTACTCAAGCTGAATGTCCTTTCCTGAAACACAAATGTATGGGCAGTGAGTACAATTACTCAGTAGGGTTCACTATCATAACAACTCTTTCATGAGTTTATTTAGTTAAACCGAGCCTAATCTCAAGACTTAACCTCCTCAAGCTCATAATGTCCTGCAAAAGAAAACATAAAAACACCAAGATACAAGCAATATACATATAAGCAATGATAGCTGAGGCATATATAAATATGAACATAACTACCAGTGGTTAGCAAGCACAACAAAACATCCAAGCATGCAAAACACACACATACACTCCACAATGTACACTCAGCCGAAGCCACTAGCATGTGCCCAAGTGCATTTTTTTTTTTGCACAATACTCTTAAAAAATTCAATCCACATTCCACTAGAGCTCCGAAACTCCTAGCAAGTTGGCCTCACTCACTAGAGTTCCTAGCACATGCCATTACTTGATTAGCTAATCAATTCTCATGAAACCGAATCTCCTCAATATGCCCATCAAGTAACTAAGATCATATGGCTTAATCTTAACCATCACTTAATCACTTTAACTACTTGATCATGGAATTCTACCAATCATTCAAGTAGAATTGAAACCCTACCTCTACAAAACAAAGCTTGAGTTCTCGGTTGAGCTTGTATGTCCAAGGCCGAGATCAAACTTCTAAATCAAGGTCGCCTAACACAACAAGGCCTTCATTTAGTCATCATAATCACTTGATCATGGAAAATTACCAAGAAATCGAAGTGAACTATGAATCTTTACCTCAAGAACAAGCTTGAATGTCTCGGTTTGCCTTGAGCCTTCAATGACCGAACTTGGCCTTCAATGGTAGCTTCACCAAGTGCCGAAAACATGAGCTCTAAGCTTGATTCCTCCACCAAGCTTCACTTTCATGCAATTCCAGCATGAAAACGTCAGCAACACCAAGAGCTCCTCCAAGAAGTCAAAAGACTTGGCTAAACCAAGGCTAAGGCCGAAATGATGGCTTAATTTGTGAGTGGAAGCATGCATTACCGGGCATGTGCCAAATGTCACTAAAAATGGGCAAATGCTCACTCTCGGCTTCACCAACTTTGCATGGCGCTATTAAGTCCTCAAGATCTTATAGTCCCAGTTAAATCACTTGGTTAGAAGTTCATAATGGCCACTTAACTTTGTTTCTCACCATTTGCAACATAGTCATTATTTCATGTGCACATTGAACCCGAGACTTCTCGGTTTTGCACTCCCATCACTTTGTACATTTTCATTCAAGTCCTTCAAGTTTTCAATCCATTTTCTTTGTATTTCTTTTATTTTCTTGGCCTGAGCCAAGCACTAAGGGATGACCTTACAAGCCCTCTATCCTTAAAGAATTTGGTCCTCCAAATTCTTCACCAGTTTAGTATATAACTGAGGGTACTTAGTGGCAATTTCTTGCTCAACTTCTGAGGTTGCCTCCTTAGTGGTATGATTGTTCTACTGAACCTTAATCATAGAGATCCATCTGTTTCTTCATTTCCTAGTATCTCTAGCTAGGAACTGGATTGGCACTTCCTCATATGATAGATTTGGTGCTACAGTCACACTAGCAGGAATCTCTATTTGCTTAAAACTTGGAACATTTTTCTTAAGTAAACTCACATGAAATACATCATGTATGTTCCCAAGTTCTGGTGGCAAGTCTAATTGATATGCCACATTTCCAACCCTGGTCAATATTTGAAATGGCCTTATATATTTGGGTGCTAGCTTTCATTTCTTTCCAAATCTGATTACTCCTTTCATGGGAGAAATCTTGAGCCACACCCAGTCTCCTTCTTGGAATTCTAGGTCTCTTCTCTTTTTCAGGTTGGCATAGGCTTGCTGCCTATCATTTGCAGCCTTGATCCAATCTTGCATCAGTTTTATTTTCTCTGTAGTTTCCTTAACAATATCTGGTCCCAATTCCAACTTGTCCTCTGACTGATGCCAGCAATGAGGGGTAATACACTTTCTGCCATACAAGGCTTTAAATGGAGCCATTCCTATCATTGAATGATAGTCATTGTTATAGGAAAACTCTATTAGTGGAAGATGTACATCCCACTTGCCCTGGAAGTCTATTACACAACATCTCAGCATGTCTTCCAGAGTTTGTATTGTTCTTTTTGTCTGTCCATCCGTCTGTTGATGGTAAGCAGAACTAAACTTAAGCGTAGTGCCCAATGCCTGATGTAGGGACTTCCAAAACCAAGAAACAAACCTAGGATCCCTATTTGACACTATGCCATCAGGCACTCCATGCAATCTCACTATCTCTTTTATATAGAGTTGTGCTAGTTTGTCCAAAGAATCAGTGAGATTCATGGGAAGAAAGTGAGTTGCCTTGGTCAGTCTATCTACAATGACCCATATGGCATTATGCTTCCTTCTAGTTAGTGGCATTCGCACCACAAAATCCATTGATATGGATCCCCATTTTCTTTCATGTTTGGGCAAGCTTTGCAGCTTCCCTCCTAGTTTCTGGTGCTCAACCTTTACTTGTTGGCACACTTCACAACTAGCCATATGGGTACTAATATCCTTCTTCATGTATGGACACCAAAAATATACTCTAAGAGTGTGATACATCTTTGTAGCCCCTAGATGCATGCTCAACTTACTAGACTGAGCCTCTTCCAGAATTTGAATCCTCAGGTTATTCTTTTCAGGCACATATAACCTATTCTGGAAATATAGCATCCCTTGTTTAAAGGTAAAACCTTGGTACAGTTCTCCCTTTTTTTTCCCAAATATTAGTCCCATATTTTCATCTCTAGCCTGAGCTTCTCTGATAAGCTCATTCCATTTTGGTGTAATGGTGAGTACATTTAGTTGCTCACTTTCCTTAGCTAGCCATTGACTTGCCAAGCAAGTGAGGCTCAGGCTCTTGGCCTTATGCTCAGTTTCACCACCCTTGAGCATTCCAGTATAGTTCCTGCTCAGGGCATCAGTCACCACATTGGCTTTCCCAGCTGTGTATTCAATTACATAGTCAAAGTCTTTCAAATACTCCAACCACCTTCTTTGTCTCATATTCAAGTCCTTCTGAGTGAATAAATACTTGAGACTTTTGTGGTATGTAAAAACTTGGAATTTATTACCAAGTAGATAGTGTCTCCACTACTTAAGGGCAAAGACCACTGCTGCCAATTCCAGGTCATGCATTGGATATTTCTCATGTGGTCTTAGTTGTCTAGATCCAAAAGCAATGGCCTACTTTTCTTGCATTAAAACACATCCTAGTCCTACATGAGAGGCATCAGTATATACCTCATATTCCTTTTCAGGATCTGGTAGGACCAACACAGGAGCTGTTGTCAGTCTCCTTTTAAGCTCTTGGAAGCTCTCCTCACATTTAGTTTCCCAAGCAAATTTCTGGTTCTTTATGGTCAGTTGGGTCATAGGTGCTACTATAATAGAAAATTTGGGCACAAATCTTCTGTAGTAGCCAGCTAACCCCAGGAAACTCTTGACTTCCCTCACATTCTGGGGCTGTTTCCAATCTAGGATTGACCTTACCTTTTTAGGATCTACAGCGAACCCTTGATCATTTATTATATGACCCAAGAACCCAATTTCTTGAGTCCAAAATTTGCACTTACTTAGCTTTCCATAAAGCTTATGTTCTTGGAGCAAGCTAAGCACTATCTTCAGGTGTTCTTTATGAGTTGCCTCATCCTTGGAATATACCAAGATATCATCAAAAACACCACCAAAAAATGGTCTAGGTGTGCTCTAAACACCCTTTGCATTAAATCCATAAAGAATGCAGGTGCATTAGTAAGCCCAAATGGCATTACAGTATACTCAAAATGTCCATATCTAGTCCTGAATGCAGTCTTAGGTATGTCCTCCTCCCTAACCCTTAATTGGAAATATCCAGACCTTAGATCTATTTTGGAGAACACTTTTGCTCCCTTCAGCTGATCAAATAGATCTTCTATCCTTGGGATGGGATATTTGTTCTTTATGGTCAATGCATTCAGTTTTCTGTAATTAATACAGAGTCTGAGGGTTCCATCTTTCTTCTTTACAAATAAAACAGGTGCTCCCCATGGAGACACACTGGGTCTGATGAACCCTTTTTCTAGCAGCTCATCTAATTGCTTCTTTAGCTCTACCATTTCGGGTAGTGCCAGAAGTGCCATCCTATATAGAGCAGTGAACACTGGTGCTGCTCCTGGTACCAGTTTAATCTTAAACTCCACCTCCCTCATGGGTGGCAATCCAAGTAGGTTTGTAGGAAAGACCTCTGGATAATCTTGAACTATAGGTATTTGCCTAAGTTCATTTGCTACTTCCTGTTCATTAAGTTCCAGGCATTCGTGTTCCTCCTCTAGAGTTACTAGTTTCAACACCTCAAGTTGATAATCCAGAGCTAACTCTAGTGACTTATCTAAGTCATATGGTGTACAACCAAACAATATCAATTGTCTAGTATGACAATCAATTATTACTTTATTTCCTCCTAGCCAATTCATGCCTAGAATCACATCATAATCATATGTGTCCAGTACTATGAGGTCTGCTCTCAGTTTCAGCTTGTCTATCTGGATTTCACAATTTTCAACCATATGGTATGTGAATAAAACTTTATTGCTAGCTGTCTTAACCAAGTACATGGTTGTCATATATTTTACTTCTAGATTCATGGCCTTAACCAAGCTATTAGAAATCACAGACAATAAAGCTCTAATATCAAATAATGTAGATACTAACTGTTCATTAAGGTAGATAGTACCTTTTAGGGCCCTTATACTAGTT
The DNA here is from genome assembly GCA_005392925.1 of Aquilaria sinensis. Lineage (NCBI taxonomy): Eukaryota > Viridiplantae > Streptophyta > Magnoliopsida > Malvales > Thymelaeaceae > Aquilaria > Aquilaria sinensis. The sequence goes on along the minus strand of SMDT01002873.1, from coordinate 296,161 downwards.
CTATGTTGACTAGCCTCCTTGTCTACAGCCTCAGCTTTAGGTGTATCCTGCACCTTTCTGGAATTCTCTGTTGGGTTTCGGGAGCCAAACAAATGTAGCGGAATTTAACCGAAACCCTCCAAGATCTAAATAGAATGGGGTAAACCGGGTGTTTGAAAATTTCATACCTAATTTTCAGTTGAGATCTCTCACCCAACTATAGAGTCGAATCACAAAACCTGAACAGTTGATGTGTTCAAGCTCTCTATGGTATCCACACGAGCCTCTTGGGATCACCATGCTTCCACCATGTCCCGGCAGATGCGTTTCTCTTGCACTCGCAGTGCTAGCTTGCGTCCTTCAAGGGATTGCAAGAGAAGAGTGCGGCTGTCCTTTTGAGAGGCTAGGGCAAGAAGCTACGAATTTCTCACTAAAAGTTGTATTTATAGTGAGACTCAACTTCCAGGCCTAATGGGTTTTAAAGCCCTAATCCAATTAGGCTTCAATTTCGGGCTTAATAATGGCTCAACTTTTGGGCCCATTATTAATTCAAAATTATTGTGAAACCATAACCCAAATAATTAGCCCATGTACTCTAATGATCCAAATAGCCCTATGTGTGCGACCCAATAGGCTCTTAACATGCTGGCAATGATCATAAACCACATTTATGATTATAAGTAATGAGTGGTGCTAGCAACACATCATTATTACCCAAGTGACAAAATTGTCGATGATTTGACTAAACCTTTATGATCATCACCGATATATGCCATTGTCCTTTTGTCCAAGATATCAAGACTAAGCACGAGACATGGAATATGTCACTCTCGTATAGCCCAATCTTTGGTTTCTTGATTACCGAGTAGACCAACTTAAACTGATGACATTGATATCGTATATTAACTCATCCGAGCATGGCCATGCATTTTTCTAAGTCTTACTTGATCAAGGGGCCCGAAGATATCACTCCTGTTACATAGGAGGGACAAATCCCATCTTGGTCATACAAATCCCTCCGCATGATATGTGACATACCCAATGACCTCCTTCAAGTTCACTTAGTTACGAGCAACAAAGGGAAGTATCAAAGTATGTGACTCACATGTAGGGAACCTTGATGATCTTAGGTCGAAGGACTACATATACCATGATCACTATGAGAATCACTTATGACACTCATATAATGATCCATGTAGTGTTCTCATGGTGGGTCATTCCAGTACACAAGTTCTTCAACTTGTACCCATATGTAGGCTACATGTCTCATATTAGTCTTCACATATGCTAGTTGTTATGTATTATTGCAACCCACTCCATAATAATACTAGACCAGGGATGTTTGAGAATATCATTATTCTAGGGTTACAATTATGTTTATTACGTTACACAGAAACAAAATAACAAACATAATTGATGGATTAATGCCTTAATAAAATATCATGAATTAATGTGCAAAAAATACAATCATCTCATGATTGGCTTTTGGGCACAACATTAACATTTTCTAGCTGAAACACCCTACCAGGGGGTGTATTGGGCCTTCTCTGGTCCTAAGGTGCCCTTGGTACCTGCCTGCCCCCTGGATTGGGCACATTTGTTTTCATTTGGGGCATAGGAATCTGCCCACCTTGTCTTGTGGGATTAAACCTCCCTAGCAATTTCCTGTCATCTCCTCTCCTTGGGCAATCTCTGACCCAATGGTCTGGTGCTCCACACTTATGACACCCAGTAGAAGCCTTGAAACATGGCTTACTGCCATGAAACTTCCCACAAGTGTTGCACTGTGGACCACACTGTTGTGGTCCTTTTTCTTTCTTATTTCCCTTTCTTCCTCCACTTGGGTCCCTTTCCTCTCTCAGCCTTTTTTGATGTTGGCCTCTCTGGGTTCCACTTCCACTTCTAGGCCCACTCCTAGACTGTTCCTTGAATTCCTGCTCTAATGCCAGGGCACTATGCATAACAGAATAGTAATCCCTACCTCCCACTGCCTTAAGGATCTACCTCAACTGTGGCCTTAACCCTCTGACAAACCTTTTTGTTCTCAACTCCTCTTGCCTATCATACTAAGGAGAATACCTTATCAGGCTATTAAACCTTTGCTCATACTCTAGAACATTGAGGCCCCCTACTCCAATTGATCAAATTCTACCTACTTTTGATCCTTTTGAGCTTCATTAACATATTGTTGGTGGAAGACCTGAACGAAGTCTGCCCACCTCATGGACCTTCTCCTAGTTGGGGGCCTCCTCTGATTCATCTTTTGGTAGTTTCTTTGTACTGCCCTCCACCAGAGTTCGGCATTCCCTTCTAGCCTGAAGGTGGCTGGCAGTACTTTTGAGTGAATGTGACCTCCATTCTCTCAAAAGAATTTTCAACTTGATATACCCAGAACTGAGCCTTATCTGGGTCACGTCCTCCTCTAAAGACAGGAGGTTTTAATGCCAGGAATCCCTCTAGCTGGCCCTCCTTGAGTCCCCTTCTCCTGGGTCTCTCTTCTCTCACTTCCAGGCCTCTAAGTTTATCCCTAGACGACCTGTCCCTTGCTGTGGTCTCCTTAATAGAAGGTTCAATCCTTCTAGAGTATATATATGCATCCAGCTCTTCCAAGTCTAGACTTTCCTCCTCCTCTTCTTCCATTCTTTGCTCCTGCCTGACCTCTAATCTTAATTTCCTAGCCCTTGGATGTTTTCTTTCTTCATCTGCTTCTTCCTCCTCTTGATGTCCTCCAGCTTTATTGGATTGATCATGGTCTACTGGCGCTTTGCCAGGCCTTCTTCTTCTCCTCCTTCCCTTTGTTTCTACTGGCTCTGAGTTCTTCTGGTGTTGGGCTTGGCCTCTAGCCAAGGCTTACATTCCCACCACCAGCTGGGCCACAGTGGCTTGTAGTGACTCCACCATCATCTCCATTCTACCTTGCCTCCCCTTACTGTGTCCAGGTACAAGTATCCTGGTAGTTGGCTATTCTTCCAAGCTATTCTCATTATCATCTGCCTGTCTTTCAAGCACATCTACCTGCATTCCATCTCCCTGATGGGCTGCAGTATTTTCACCTTGCCTCAGGGATTCTCTTTCCCTGCTTCTTGTTCTCATCTTGCACATTAAATGTAGATATTCACATATGCTCAATAATACAAGTCTTATATAAGCTAATCCCATGTGGGACACTGTCTAGACTAAGCACTCTTTTAATTCAGAAGCTATCAAAACCTCAGGCTCTGATACCAAACAAAGCCTGTCACACCCCACATAGGCCCCGGCCTACGCACACTCTATAACACTTACCCACTGTTGCTTAAAAGTTGCCAAACTAATAAGTTTTCAAATGTTGTTACCAGACTTTTCAATTCGGCCAACCTTTGTTATTAGGCTTTAAGTCTTAGTTTCTTAAGTTAATGGGCCTGGGAGGTGGCCTAGGAGGCTTTTAAAAGAATTAAAACAGTTACTTGCAACAGTAGCAAGGCCCACGACCACTAACTTGCAATACAAGCAAGGCTGTAACTGATAACTTGCATAACAAGCAAGGCCATAAAAGATATCTTGCAATGCAAGCAAGGCATACACTCATGTAAATAAGTATCTAGGATGTGTGACTTTTTTCAAGTGTACTACCATGCATGGCAACAAAGAAGCCCACATAAGTCATTAAGGTTTGAAAACCAACTTTCATATGCATATGATCATTCGGCCAAACTAGTACACAAAAGGTTTTCCAGCCAAACACATCCATCAGTCATATATATACATGCCATAGCTTGGCTCAGAAATATCCAACATATACATACCATGAACCATCAACAACCAAGCATAACTTGGTAAACAAAGTACTCCATGTACAACAAAACCAAAGGGCATTCGAGACAACATATATGTAAAACAAAAAAGTAGTCTAAAAGGGCACACCTAACCTGGCCACATGCCAATACTAACCCATAACCAAGCCTACCAAGTCATGCTTGCTACCCAAGGGACTTACTCTCCAAAGACCACTTTGAGTATGCCATAAAGGAGCACACACTGCAAAACAAGGCCTATAGCCATGTTCATAGTCATGAAGGTAAAAACCACTATTAGAGCAATGGTCCAAACATCCATAGCTGCACGCCTAGACAGTCCCACAACTACTCAAGCCTACAAAACTTAGAGAATACGTTTTAGCCGAAAGCTCACTACACAAGACTTGTAAGTATATAACCATAACCATAAGCCAAGCAATCATTGGCACTTACCTTGAACTCCAAGGAACACTAGCACACAAGTAAAACCCACACAACCACAACTACTCAAGCTGAATGTCCTTTCCTGAAACACAAATGTATGGGCAGTGAGTACAATTACTCAGTAGGGTTCACTATCATAACAACTCTTTTATGAGTTTATTTAGTTAAACCGAGCCTAATCTCAAGACTTAACCTCCTCAAGGTCATAATGTCTTGCAAAAGAAAACATAAAAACGCCAAGATACAAGCAATATACATATAAGCAATGATAGCTGAGACATATATAAATATGAACATAACTACCAGTGGTTAGCAAGCACAACAAAACATCCAAGCATGCAAAACACACACACACTCCACAATGTACACTCAGCCGAAGCCACTAGCATGTGCCCAAGTGCATTTTTTTTTTGCACAATACTCTTAAAAAATTCAATCCACATTCCACTAGAGCTCCGAAACTCCTAGCAAGTTGGCCTCACTCACTAGAGTTCCTAGCATATGCCATTACTTGATTAGCTAATCAATTCTCATGAAACCAAATCTCCTCAATATGCCCATCAAGTAACTAAGATCATATGGCTTAATCTTAACCATCACTTAATCACTTTAACTACTTGATCATGGAATTCTACCAATCATTCAAGTAGAAGTGAAACCCTACCTCTACAAAACAAAGCTTGAGTTCTCGATTGAGCTTGTGTGTCTGAGGCCGAGATCAAACTTCCAAATCAAGGTCGCCTAACACAACAAGGCATTCTTTTAGTCATCATAATCACTTGATCATGGAAAATTACCAAGAAATCGAAGTGAACTATGAATCTTTACCTCAAGAACAAGCTTGAATGTCTCGGTTTGCCTTGAGCCTTCAAGGACCGAGCTTGGCCTTCAATGGTAGCTTCCGCAAGTGCCGAAAACAAGAGCTCTAAGCTTGATTCCTCTACCAAGCTTCACTTTCATGCAATTCCAGCATGAAAATGGCAGCAACACCAAGAGCTCCTCCAAGAAGTCAAAAGACTTAGCTATGTTAGTGTTGTGCCCAAAAGCCAATCATGAGATGATTGTATTTTTTTCACATTGAGTCATGATATTTTATTAAGTCATGAATCCAACAATTATGTTTGTTGTTTTGTTTCTGTGTAACATAATAAACATAATTGTAACCCTAGAATAATGATATTCTTAAATGTCCCTGGTCTAGTATTATTGTGGAGCGGGTTGCAATAATACATAATGACTAGCATATGTGCAGACTAATATGAGATCTGTAGTCTACATATGTGTACAAGTTGGAGAACTTTTGTACTGGACCGACCCACCATGAGAACACTACATGGATCATTATATGAATGTTATAAGTGATTCTCATAGTGATCATGGTGTATGTAGTCCTTCGACCTAAGATCATCAAGGTTCCTTACATGTGAGTCACATACTTTGATACTTCCCTTTGTTGCTCGTGACTAAGTGAACTTGAAGGAGGTCATTGGGTATGTCACATATCATGCGGATGGATTTGTATGATCAAGATGGGATTTGTCCCTCCTATGTAATGGGAGTGATATCTTTGGGCCCCTTGATAGAGTGAGACTTAGAAAATGCATGGCCATGCTCAGATATGTTGATATACGATATCAATGTCATCAATTTAAGTTGGTTTACTCGGTAATCAAGAAACCAAAGATTGGGCTATACAAGAGTGACACATTCCATGTCTCGTGCTTAGTCTTGATATCTTGGACAAAGGGACAATGGCCTATATCAGTGATGATCATAAAGGTTTAGTCGAATCACCAACAATCTTGTCACTTGGGTAGCAATGATGTGTTGCTAGGCACTGCTCATTGCTTATGATCATAAATGTGATTTATGATCATTGCCAACGTGGTAAGAGCCTATTGGGTCGCACACATAGAGCTATTTGGATCATTAGAGCGCATGTGATAATTATTTGGATTATGGTTTCACAATAATTTCGTACTAATAATGGGCCCAAGAGTTGAGCCATTATTAAGCCTGAAATTGAAACCTAACTGGATTAGGGCTTTAAAACCCATTAGGCCTAGAAGTTGAGTTTCACTATAAATACAACTTTTAGTGAGAAATTCGCAGCTTCTTGCCCTAGCCTCCCAAAAGGACAGCCGCACTCTTCTCTTGCAATTCCTTGGAGGACGCAAGCTAGCACTGCGAGCGCAAGAGAAACACATCTGCCGGGACATGGTGGAAGCGCCGTGATCCCGAGAGGCTCGTGTGGATACCATAGAGAGCTTGAACACGTCAACTGTTCAAGTTTTGTCATTCGACTCTACAGTTGGGTGAGAGATCTCAACCAAAAATTAGGCATGAAAATTTTTGAACACCCAATTTATCCTGTTTCACTTGGATCCTAGAGGGTTTCAATTAAATTCCGCTGCGCTTGTTTAACCAAGGCTAAGGCCAAAAGGATGGCTTAATTTGTGAGTTAAAGCATGCATTACCAGGCATGTGCCAAATGTCACTAAAAATGGGCAAATGCTCATTCTCGGCTTCACCAACTTTGCATGGCACTATTAAGTCCTAAAGATCTTATAGTCCCAGTTAAATCATTCGGTTAGAAGTTTATAATGGCCATTTAACTTTGTTTCTCACCATTGGCAACATAGTCATTATTTCATATGCACATTGAACCCGAGACTTCTCAGTTTTGCACTCCCATCACTTTGCACAATTTCATTCAAGTCCTTCAAGTTTTCATGCCATTTTCTTTGTATTTGTTTTATTTTCTTGGCCTGAGCCAAGCACTAAGGGTTGAGCCTTATAGACCGAAGCTTGGTCAACTCAGTGGTGACTTGCCCTACTGCTCACCTTTTGAACCTAATCACATAGGGTTGCATTCCTTGCCCTCAGCTAACTAGGCACTAGTGTTTGCCTACCAAATCATGTTAGTTTTTATAATTTTGTACAACTGATAAAAAAAAAGTACCAGTGAATATATCATATTAAAATTATCCACTAGGGTCCAAAGGTGTTAGGATTTGTAAAGTGAGATGGGAGACCTTAGATGAGGTCCTTCTTTGATGGCGCATGAACCTTGGACCAACAATCCATGCCAAACTAAAGACAATTCATGGGGATAGGGTACTTTTGGGCTAGCCTCTCTATGTTTGTGTCCTACAATCAAATAATAAAACTTTAATTAGAGTTACAAAAATTTAATTAGATTTATGAAAACTTTAATTAGAGTTACGAAAAGTTTACCTTCGGGTGATGCGTGAAAAGATCCTTCGGCTGACTAGGCTTCTTCCGAGTGTGTGTCTTGGTCCACCGGTCCACAAATGGGAGCTCCCGTCCTTCACGTTCTTTCATCTACAACATGTTAATAATTAACAAATGATATATTATTATATAATTAATGCGAAATAAATGCAAAAAGTGATGTAGGACTTACCATCCTGTCCTAATGCATGTCATTAGGAATAAAGCCCATCGTGTGCTTTAGGACTTCCTCCGATTGATCTGCCACCTTTTTGACATTTTCCCCAATTTTAGACTATTTCTGCCACTATTCTCACTACTAGCAGTCATACATTTGCTCCACAATTGGGCATCATATGTAGGGGGACATGTGGCCACAGGAGACTAAAGTAAGGGTTTTGGTCATTCCACCACAGAACCTTCTCTACCGCATTCTCCATCTGTATACTTGATTTCATATGGATTTTGAACAATACTTGAAAAAAAAAAGGTGGATATCGGCAAAGCCCTGGGGCTCCTGCTAGTAAAATGCCTAAAATTTCAAATAATTTAATAAGACATCAATTACCTATTGGCAATATTTAAAAGAAAAATAATTAAGAAACTTACATTTTATAGGGTGACTTGCTCCTTGCATATCATGGGTGGTATCTCAATCAATTTGCACTAAGGCACACTCCATAATCTACAATGAATGGATTAAATGGTCCATGGGGTGGACTTATGCACCAGAATGCTGCAATATGTAATTAAAATTGTAATTAATTAATTTTACAGTTTAGGGCTTTAAGAAAACTTCAAAAATTCAGCATCTTTACATATGTGAGGCGATCATCTGGTGCTATACTAATGGGGAAAGTACCCACAAGTGACTACATAGGGTCCCTTGCACCGGGCCCTTAGGGTACAATGGGCCATTGGGAGTCTGCTCATACTCGGAGGCCTCCTTTGCAATAGTCACCTTGTGTGTCATAGTGATTCTGCGATGTTACAAACTTAACTAACCTTGACCTATGCACAAATTTGGTCAACATATCAAACTACAAATTTTAAAACCAAAACCATTCCCAATAAGTAGTTAGAGTAGTGATTAAGAACTAATTTGTTAGGCAGATAAGCTTAATTACAAGAATTTTGTGTAGTCTTTCCAGTTTACTACAAAAAATTCATAACCAGCCACACACTTGTCAGTTTTGTATAAAATTTCATATTATGACTCTATGAATACAAAAATCAATGAAAAATAAATAGCAAGTGATTTGGCAAGAAAAATCTAAAGTTTCAAGCTTGTAAAGTTTCTAAAAGAACATGCTCCTAACAAGACATATAGCAATAGCACTTGATCATATTATTAGCTCATAGTCCCACAACAAACACATGAAACTTCATATACATTCCTAGCTCAAAATTAGAATAACAACATTCACAATAAGTTTCATAGCTAGCCCAATAAACACAAGTTCTAGTTACAAAAATAGACTACCTTGCTTACTAAGCTAGAGTAGCTTATTTCCAAAGTAAGCATAGTCCAGCCTATTTCTAACCCTTCCTGAACTTTAGAAACATCTTTTTCTCACCCTTAGTAGTTGCACACATATGCTAACGTTCTTGTTAGCTAACTTCTAGAGTCATATACCAAACCAAGTAAGAGCACAACAAGTGATATTACTATAGGGGTACCTACACACAATAAAACCTTTAGCCACCAAGAACTCACTCAAGCTATTCATCTATGCCTTTTCTTGGACAACAACATTATTTTGGGGTGAGTTCCACTTAAACACAGTAAGCGTATACATGTAATATAACAAATAGGATAATAAAACAAGGGGGGTGAACAAACACATTGAAACAAACAAGCATGCAAACACACATATGCATACCACTTTCAAGGTTCTTATAGCCTTTGACTTGCAACAAACAACCACATAACCAGATCACAAGTAACCAATGAGCTCAGGCCTTAAAATGATGTTATTAGAACATCATAGTGTTGGCCAAGCACTGAGGTCCTAACCACCTTGGGAGTCACTTGTTTGCTACTCAAATTCAAGCTAGCTTTCACTACTCAGTGCACTAAAGCACTGAAGGAACCCAGGCACCTCTTTTACTTGGTACCAATTCAACCCATAACTTGTAACACAAAAGTTCATATAGCTACATGTCTATCCTTCTTATGTTCCAAGCCAATTCCTAGCTAAATATCACATGATTTCCATTATTTCAAGCTAGAATTAACTTGATTTAACCTTACTGATTGGTTGACTTAGGGAAGAAGTTTTTCCAAACAAATCCAGGCCTCTTCCAATACTTATAGTTGAAGTAAGCTTTAATCCAACACTAACCGAGCCTAATTCTTAAAATCCATGCCAAATCCTCCTTATTCTTAGCTAGAACTCATTTGCACTCTATTATTGGTTAAGAATAGATGCTAATTTTACTAAACAAGCCATTTTTGCATGTTAGAAAGGCAAACATTGACATGTGGTTGAGGAGTGGGCTAATGCCAACTTCAATACTTGTTTTTTGTTGCATGGGTTATTTTTTCCCAAACTTCTACAAGAATCCCACCTAGGTCTTGCATTCTCACCAGTGAATTTCTCTATGTTTTCAATTAAGCCCTTCTAGCTTAATTACCAAGCAAATCACTAAATAAAGTTAGTATCTAGTTCAATGGAGGACTCGAAGTTCATAAGACTTAAGAGATGATTTCTAGCTTGCATTACGAACAAGATAGTACACTTTTTCATCTATTGTCCTAATCTCCTTGATAAACTTGTTATACAAGTTATCTCCCATAACTAGGCCATGGTTCTTTCTAAATTCAAGGAAAGAATTTTTTAGTTCTTCCCTCCTCATAAAATTTGGTCCACCAAATTTTCTAGTAACATAGGAAACAAGTTAGGGTACCACTTGTTCTTACCCTCATTAGTTTCCCAAGTTGCTGCTTATTCTGAATGGTGTGTCCAATGGACCTTCCCTATAAGTATAGTTTTGCTCCTTAGCTTCCTAACATCTCTAGCTAAAAGCTTTATGTTACCACTCTAAGAGCTTAAATACAGTGACAACATTTAATGTGTCAATCTCCCAGGAGCTATGCATGTTTTGTAGGCCATCAGAACAATGCTCACTATATTACCCAAGTGGCCATCTTGGTCTTTACGCAAATATATGTATATTGGTCAAACCATAACACACATATTTACATTTATGCACACTATGGCAGCTAAGAAGGAAAACATTAGCACAATTCTTAGTTTTCGCTTCCACACATTAGGCAATCTTGTTAAGTTTTAGTGACCATCCACTACACCTGTAACTTCCACTAACAAACTATGTCATTCTAGCCATGTAACCCCCTATTTTCTTTGTTCCATTATCAAGAAGAGAATTATAGCAAACCAATGATTTTTGTTTTACATCAAAAGCCCACCTATTGACCAAGTTATGGATTTTTTAAGTTGGTTACCAAATTCTGACCAAATGAACAGTAACTTAGCCAACTTTGGAATGTCATATCTTTGGCTATAGGGCTCAAAATTTAGAAATTCGAAATTCCAATCCAACCTCTCTATGTGCTCTAGGTGTGCTCAAACGTTCATACCAATATTCCATATACAAAGGCAGTTATGGAACTTTAAGTGCGGAGTCAAAATTCTTGTTCCATGTATAGATTCACCATACATATGTCCTAGCTTAGTTGGGTATGTACACTAGCTTCTTGAAAATCCTTACAACACAATGCACTCCAGAAACATCAAAAGGCAGCTACTGCATAAGGAAGAAAGTACCAACACTAAAATTAGAAAATATGCGCTAAAAATCATGAAACACTCTATTTTAATACTAGAAATATAGAAGTTTATGTTCCTAAAATTTCACAGGAAAACTCAAACTAGAACTATTAGTTTGAATGTTCGTGATGGCGATGGGGGCCATCAGGATCTCCACTGTGTACCATGGAGACTGCAGCAGGGACTTTCGGGGGTGCAGATGAACCCAGGGAGAGGGTGCTCTGTGTGGATCACCCAGGACACCTGGCAGCGTCTTTGTCTCATGGTCGGAGGGCCTACCTGAAACGCTCGAAAAAAAGGGGTTAAGAGGTCCCCGGAGTCTTTTTCCGGGGAGGAGCCTCCGATGCCCAAGTCAGTGCTTAGCAGAGGTGGAGAAAGAGTAGTAAGCACCAGGGGTTCTTGCCTATCGTGTTCTCTTTTGAGGGCTGAGGAGATGAGGGGGAAGCCCCTTGCCTCAGAGTATTTTGTCGGAGAGAGGAGAGAGATCCCCCTGTCTAAGACCATTCCCCTGGCATATATAGGAGGGGTGAACCCTTCAGATCGTAACACGTGTATGGACGGATGGTATCCGTATTTCTGGGCATGGGGTCCCCTAGCCGCTTGCAGGCTCCTCGGGCCACAAGCTGCATCAGGCGCAGCCCTACATGACAGGATGTAGGTAGGGGTGGCGTACCAGAGTGCATATGAGGGCGGCGTGCAGGGTGTTCGTGCAGAAATGTCAGAGACCCCTTGATGGCTCCTACCGTACCTCCAAGGTCCCTTTGGTTGATGTCTCCCTTCGGAGTGAGGGGCCTTCTCCCGGAGTCACACCGGTACTTCGGGGTATTTACGGGTGCTGAAGTTGGTCCCTTCAGGGGGATTTCACCTGCAGAAGGTGGCTGGCGCTTCTCCCCGAAGCTAGTTCGGTCGCCCTCCCAATGGAGGCGATACGCTAGTTTCCCAAGGTTGGTATTGGCGGGCTACCAAGGTCGCGTGCCTCAGGTGTTTGGCTCCCTTCTTCCCGATGTCCTTAGGTGTTTGGGGCGACAGCACTTCGGCTATCACATGCCCCCCCTTAGAAAGCCGGAGTGGAGACTTCGGCTAGTGGTCCTTTCGGGAGCTCTTTTCGGGACTCGGGGTGCGATGTTCGCAGGGGAGGTGACTTACCACGTAGGGGGTACGCCTTGTTCGTGCAGGTATTACCAGTTTTCCCTTTGGCGTTCTCGAGATACCCAACCTATTTACTTTTTCTGCCATGGGCTAGTGGATCGTCACGTCTGGAAACTAGGCGTGTCATTTTGGAGCAGTGTGCCTGTGTTTTCAGGATGTCAGAAAACGCGTTCCGATTTCTTGTTTCGATCGACACGTGGCAGGTGCTGGTTGGGATGGGCACGCCTTTTTGCGCGCGAGGGGCAATTATGGCGACGTTTCACCTTCACGCAGCAGTTATGACGTCCTTTTGGCTGCCCTTCCTCGATCTATATAAGTCTCCTCCTGTCATACTCTTCATTTGTTTTCCTTTGCGTCTCAATTTTGCTCTCGTCTGCTTCCGTGCCTTTTTATGGTGGTATTAACGGTGGAGCGATTTCCGGCATCTTGCACGATGGCGTTCAGGAATCCTGATTTCGGCAAGGCCTTTGGTGGGTTCTTCCTTCGATTTCTGTTTTTCTTTTAGCTTCCTGAAGTCATTTTTCTTCTTTTCTAAAGTCTTTTTTTTGGTCAACCATGTTTTCGGCTATTCCTGAGAGCTGGCAATCTCTTATGTCTCACCCTTGTTGCTCCACTTCTGAGAAATTAGAGAAGTGGACAGCCAAATTTTTTCTTCCTTCCTACACCACCACGAGGTTACCCCACCTTGGTCACTTTAGCTTTATGAATCGGGACGACGAGGTTACCATTTTTCGAGCCCAACTGAAGGCCGGACTTCGGTATCCTCCAGCGAAGATGATTTGCGACTTTTGCCAATTTCATGGCATAGTCGTGAATCAACTTCCTCCCAATTCGTACTGCTATTTCAATGCCTTTCTTTGCATGTGAGGGGTCTTCGGGGTAGAACCCCATTTTATCCTGTTCATGCAGTATTACAAGCTCTATCCGGTTCCGAAGGGTGGCTTTTATTTCATGTTACCTCGAGGATCTGGGAGCAAAAAATTCACGTTCACCTTCGCTACCAAGGATAGTTGGCGAGGGTGGCAAAGGAAGTTCTTCTTCCTAAAGGTGGCAGAGGCTTGGTCGCATGTTCCGACTAAATGGGCTCGGGGAAAGCTAGAGACGGATGTCGTTGATCCCAAGAAGTTGCTAACTCCTGAGTTGGCGGCGAGGTTTACGGACTTCAACAGACGTGTCCGTGCTTTTGCCGACTGGGATGCCGAGGTCCCTCCACGTTCTCTCTACCCTTTCCCGATCATGTGGAAACTCATGACCGAGGAGGTTCTTCGGGAGTTGGGGGTGGTTATTGAGCACAAGATGGATCTTGGCATGCCAGCTCCTGCTACCGAGGGGAAGGACTTTTGGCTGTGAAGCTCCTTCGGAGCTCACTCACTTATGAGGCCTTTTTTGAAAGTAAGTTTTGTTTCAAAGTTTTCAGCATAAGTGCCTGTTTGGACTCACACTGATGTTTTCCCTCTTTTTCAGAGATGGGCAACGAGTCTACTACCTACTATAAGTCTCTCTTCCTTGGTCAGGCCAAGAAGGGAGAACAAACGAAGAAAGGCATCTCTAAGAGGCGCAAGACTACTGGGAGCGGACCGTCTTCGGCCAAGAAGGTGAAGAAGGACACCTTTCTTTCACCCCCGGATGATGCGGTGGAAGTTGGTGTCATTGCAACTTCTACCGAAGTTGGTGACGTCATTGCAACTTCCACTAAGGTTGGCGATGTCATTGCAACTTCCACCAAGGTTGCAACTCTCGCAGAACCTGAAACTATGGCCGAGGTTCCTGCCGGGGTGATCGCCCTTCCTACTTCTTTGAGTCCCGCCACGTCGGCAGATCTTGTAGGCTCTTTGGCAGGGAGTCCCTCTGCTGAAGAGCTAGAAAAATGCCGAAAGGACAAAGGCAAACATGTTCCTACCATCGTGGAAGAGGTCCGGGACTCCGACGACGAGGTCGCTGAGGTTGCGCCAGGTTTGTCTCTCATCTCCTTTTTAGTATTCGCAATCCCATAGATTTCTTAGTCAAGGAATTTTGATGGGGCACACGCTTTTTTCTTTTTGTAGAGGATCTGGCGCCCTCAGCTTGGATGGTCGAGCATGCCCGAAGGCGGGCTCTTCGGGATTCCCACGTCCTGAAGGGCAAGGTTCCAAGGGAGCCATTCTGGTCTTTCACAAAGGACATGAACCTGTTCTCCGAGGATTGCCGGGAAATGGCTCCCCAGATGGCGAGGGGTGTGCTCACTCAGGCCTCCTTCAAGGCAGTTGTCGAGGAGTGCGCTTCCGAGGACTCCCTTACCGCTAGAGTTTCCGAGCATGCTGCTCAGGTAATTCTTCAGGCTCTTTTATTTTTCCTCCCACTTTTTTGCCTAAGTGTTTTGGCTTTTTGTTATGTATATTTCACTAAGTTCCTCCTTTTTTGCAGCTCCTGGGGTATAGTGGATACCTTCGAGCTTGGGCAGCAAAGCAATCTTCGGTCTGGGCTTGGGCCGAAGATAAATTAGAGAAGGCCAAGGTCTTCTGCGCTAACTCGGTCGTGACGAACACCGAGTTGAGCCGAATAGCCAAGGAGAAGGTTGCCAATCTTCTTGAGGAATTCTTGAAGGGCCAAGAGGAGCTCTTGTAGGATTTCTCCAAGAAGATGTCCAGCCTTGGTGACAAAGTAGTGAGCCTGACTTCGGCCAACGAGATCCTTCAAAAGGAAAAAGAAGAGGAAGCTGCTCTCCTGATGAAGGCTCTTGCTGACAAGGCCGAACTTCAAGCCAAGGTTGACTCACTGAAGAAGGATTCGAAGAAAAAGAAGAAGATAAATGAGCTGGAGAAGGAGGTCGAAGACCTTCGGAAGCATGTTTCGGATCTTCAGAATGAGGTGGACGATCTAGACGTCGAGAAGGACAAGGCCGTTCAGGCGACTAAGGTTGCCTTTCAGGACGGCTTCTGCCAGCTTGTCACCAATTTCTGAAGAGATATCCGAACCTCGACCTTTCCTTTTTGGCTACCCTGGATATTCTCGAGGGGCCTCGATGGTCTTGGTCTAAAATCGAGTTCCTCAACCAGGCATTTACTCCTCCTTCTGCACCGAAGGCGGCGGCCAAAGTCACAGGAGTCAGACCTTCCCATGGCACCGGGGACCCTTAGATATTCTAGGGCCTTTGCCTTATTCTTTTTCTTTGTATTTTTCCTCTTGTAACCTTCTTCTTGTACTAAGGCCTTCTTCAATAAGTTTTCCTTCATAATTTAGTTATGTCTTTCGAGCAATTTTTGTTTCCTAATTACCCCGACCACTTTCAGTCAAGGGACTTCAGAAAGGCATATTTCGCTCGTTTCCTCGGCCGACCTTCAGGTAAATGTTCGTTGTTGGCCAAGTTTCCTTTGGCAAATTTTAGCCTGTCGGCCGTATTTGATAGACATCACCTTTTTTTTTTGGCACACAACCCAATCAACTTCAGAAGGAAAACAAGACTTTCGGGAGCCAATGGACTTCACCTTTTTTGGGCCCATAACCCTATCAATTTTAGGAGGAAAACAAGACTTTCGGGAGTCGATGGACTTCACCTTTGTTCGGCCAGTATTTTCAGATAAGGGAAAACTTTTGTACTTAAGAAAGTTTCTCACTTGTACAATTTCTCATCTAAAATTCTAAGTATAGAATTTCTTTAAGGCCTCCGAGTGCCATGCATTTTTCAGTTTTCCTCCTTCGGTGCTGGCAAGCTTGTATACTCCCTTTCGAACCTCTTCTAGGACCAAATATAAGGCTCTTTCCCGTTTGGCTGAGGTACCCAATGGGTCAGTTTTCGGGGTTTAGACTCAGCCTTTCAGAGAATGAGGTCTCCTTTCCCTCTTTCTTTTGGCCTGTCATGCAGGTTTGCGCTCATGACTACTTCTGCTGGAAGGCCTTTTTTCCGAGCTTGGCCATTTTTCTATGTTTGTCAACTAGGTTGAGGTTAGTTCTCAACCCGAGGTCATTTCCTCTTTCGTCGAACACTTGTATTATAGCTGATGGCCGTACTACTTTGAATGGATAATGGCCTTTGTACTGGAGCGGCATCTCCCTCACGGCCCCTCGGGGAGTTGTCTAGTATCTCCTTGGTACATCCGGAAGTTCTCCTGACCACTTTCCCTTTGCTTTTCCCAACCCTTTTTTATAGTCCCTCTTTGTAGTTCTATTGGCTACCTCAACTTTGTCTGTTGCTCTGAGGCTGAGTTAGTGGGGCAGAGTGCATTTTTATTCCGACGTTGGTGATGAATTCTTGGAATCCCTTGTTCATAGGCTAGGGACCATTATCAGCCGTTATCACTGTCGGTATGCCAAATTTTCATATCATGTTCTTCTAGATCAACTTTTGTATATCTTTAGTTGGAATGGTTGTTAGGGGTTCTGCCTCATTCCACCTAGTGAAGTAGTCCACTGCTGCTACGCAAAACTTCACTCCTTCGGGTGCTGTCGGGAGCGACCCGGTAAGGTCTATGCCCCATACTGCAAAGAGGCAAAAGGTAATCTTTCGGGGTTATCCACTCCGAAGGCAGTCTTTGGGTGCGGCTGTGTCTTTATCAATTTTCACGCTTCCTAGACGAACTGTCTTGCACCCTTTTTTGCCGATACCTTTCTGTAACGGACTTGCCTACCCTTGCCAGTATAATTTCTCCTTAATTGGGAAATGTCGTCCGGAACGTCTTCGCACTTTTTACCGCTTCATGAGGATTTTTTTTTTTTTGGGACTCTTCGGTTGCGAGATTCCTCTTCGGAGGATCTTTCCTCCCTACATCTGAAGTTACTATATTTAGCATTGCCATGCTTGGATGGCTCACCATTTTGGTGTCTGCTTCTTCGGCATTGTCTCGGAGAGGTGTGTTTTCAACACACACTGCATCGCACTTTCGGATGAGCTTTGCTACACCCTTATGGTATTTTGCCGAAGTTGGTCCCTTTGTGCTATAGTCCCCTGCCATCTGCCGCACTAGTAGCTGGGGGTGCCTATAGGCCTCTAGATTTTCCCACGCCAACCTTTCTAGCTAGGCGTAACCCTGCTATGAGAGCTCTGTCTTTTTGGAGGCGTTAAATCCACATTTAATGGATTCTCTGATTTTCAGGCCTTCGGGAATGACTATCCTAGATTTCTAGTGCCCGGGTCCAGAGACCCCTTCTACCAAATAAGGTCCACTTTGGCTTGGCTATGCCGAAGTCCGATTTCCCTCCTTTGGCCACTTTGGTAATTTTAGCAATAAAGTCTGCTAGAGCCGGGGTGGATTTAAAAGCACTGAGGTAATCTTCTGCTTGCTGGGACCAGGGTGTAGACAGCTTTTTGCAGCAAGGGGCACCCGACTTTGTTGCCAAGGAGATGGCGACTTTTCTTCGGGTGCGAAACTTCTTCGGCGGGAAGTCTGGGTCATTCTAACCCTGTTTCTCCCGCAGGTCACGTCCTGAGGGGTATGTTTCCCACCGAGGACTCATCTCATCGATCTTCGCTTCCCATACTCTTGTGAGTTGACACGGGACTCTTCTCCGATGAGGTACTGATGAAAAGGACCCTCAGCCCGAATTTAGCTACGGCCATCTTCGGTCTAACTGCTTCATTTCTTCGACCAACACAAAGCGTGGGAATTTGTGCAAGAAGGCCGTGGTAATAGTTAGAGGACATTCGCCCTCAGGTAGAAAGTCCCAGCCATGGAGGTTTGGTCGCCGGTTGGTCCTCTGGTGCGGACGGGGACCTCGGAAGTCCTTGGTCCTTAGAACGCTGAGCTTTCAACAACAACAGCCTGGGAGTGGTTTCCCACAGACGGCGCCAAATGATGGCGATGGGGGCCATCAGGATCTCCACTGTGTACCGTGGAGACTGCAGCAGGGACCTCCGGGGGTGCAGATGAACCCAGGGAGAGGGTGCTCTGTGTGGATCACCCGGAACGGCCTGCAGCGTCTTTGTCTCATGGTCGGAGGGCCTGCCTGAAACACTCGGAAAAAGGGGTTAGGAGGTCCCCGGAGTCTTTTTCCGGGGAGGAGCCTCCGACGCCCAAGTCAGTGCTTACCAGAGGTGGAGAAAGAGTAGTAAGCACCAGGGGTTCTTGCCTGTTGTATTCTTTTTTTAGGGTTGAGGAGATGAGGGGGAAGCCCCTTGCCTCAGAGTATTTTTTTGGAGAGAGGAGAAAGATCCCCCCTGTCTGAGACCATTCCCCCAGCATATATAGGAGGGGGTGAACCCTTCAGATCGTAACACGTGTATGGACAGATGGTATTCATATTTCTAGGCATGGGGTCCCCTAGCCGTCTGCAGGCTCCTCGGGCCACAAGCTGCGTCAGGCGCAGCCCTACATGACAGGACGTAGGTAGGGGCAGCGCGCCAGAGTGCATATTAGGCCGGCGTGCAGGGTGTTCGGGCAGAAATGTCAGAGACTCCCTGATGGCTCTTGCCGTACCTCCGAGGTCCCCTTGGTTGATGTCTCCCTTCAGAGTGAAGGGCCTTCTCCCGGAGTCACACCGGTACTTGGGGGTATTTACGGGTGCCGAAGTTGGTCCCTTCAGAGGGTTTCGCCTGCAGAAGGTGGCTGGCACTTCTCCCCGAAGCTAGTTCGGTCGTCTTCCCGATGAAGGCGATACGGTAGTTTCCCGTGGTTGGTATTGGCGGGCTACCAAGGTCGCGTGCCTCAGGTGCTTGGCTCCCTTCTTCACGGGGTCCGTAGGTCTTCGGGGCGACAGCACTTCGGCTATCAGTTCACTTTCAGGTGTTCCTGAAAATGGACAAAAAATGGAGTAAGCTCTTTGTAAAGAACTTCGTAAGGGCTTTCAATGTAAAGTCTACCATAACAACATACCACCTGAAATCCAAAGACATAAAAACATACAAAAACAATACATACACATAAATATGGCAACCATATGTACCAACAAACACAACAACAAACACATGTAATGCTGGCAGCAATAACACATTAGGGTTAGTCCATAATCACTCAATAAAACAATAAGATATCACTTTAGTAACACTATTGCAACCCTCCTAAGGCTTTTTCTTGGTCTTAGGAGTCTTTTAGGTATTAGTTAGTTCTAACTTGGGCTTTAGAAACTCTTTTTTTCTTGCTACCATCTTTAGCATGGTAACACTAAGGCCAAAACCTTGCCATGCTTCTTTCCCCTTAACCCATACTTGGTTCCTTGAGCTTTTTGCTCTCTTCCAAGCATGGTCTTAGCTTCATGGATGTTTGGAAATACTGTAAACAATCCATGAAACTTTAGAAAACCCTTACCTTTTTCTATGAAATATAAAAACCCAAATAGAACAAAAATTAGGTTTTCTTACACTCTTTGATGTCTTATTTGCTTTCTCTTGCTTCCTCTTGCTTTCTTAAGGTATGGTGGCTATGGAGGATGGTGGAGAAGGTTAAGGAAGAACCCTTGGCTCTTTGGGGATGAAATTTAGAGGAAATGGCAAGAAAATGAAGATTTTTCTTCATTATACATCATTTTGACCTTGGTGGCATATATGCAAATTTTTGAAACTTTAGCCAACACTTGGACAGATTATATCCAGCTATTTTGGCTGGGAAAATAATGTTTTTGATCACCTTGAACCTTGTTAGAGGTCATTATAGCTTTTAGACAAAAAGGTGGACACTTGGATCCTTAGTTGGCATTATGCCATAATTGATCAACTTTGCCTTTTTAAGCACTTTGGTCCCCAACAATATCCTTAATTCCATCTATGTCCTTTCTTCATAATTCCATCCATATCCTTTCCACAACCATCTTTAGAGGTTTCTGCAATTGAGTACCCAACTTTTGTAACCTTACAAGTTAGTCCATAGGTTACTTGAAAATTATTCGATGTGCCAATGCTTTCTTAAGGACTAACCTATTATTGTTTTTGCAACTTAAGGGGGTGTATATTGAATACTTTACACTTCAAAAATCATGCACGATGTTGAAAATTAAAGTACATAAGTTTAGGTCCTTATGCTGTAATTTTCCCATTTTGGTGAAGGTGTAACATTTCTTCCCCCCTTAAAAGTTTTGGTCCTCCAAAATTGCCTTTAGCTTGGGGTACTCTTCTGGATATCTCTCTTGCATTCCTTTCTCAGTTTCCCAGGTCACCTCTCTTTTAGAATGGTGTGACCACTAAACTTTGACCATGGGAATAAGCTTGTTTCTTAGCCTTCTGGTATCCTTAGCTAAGATAGCTATAGGTTTCTCTTCATATGTCAAACTAGGCTTTAACTGTATGTCTTCCACTGCTATAGTATGCTTTTTGTCTAGCAAACACTTTTTAAGCATACTAATGTGGAAAACATTATGGACACTTGACATACTTAGTGGTAGAGCCAACCTATAAGCCACCTTGCCAGCCCTATCTAGTATTTCATAAGGTCCAATGTACCTTGGAGATAGCTTACTATGTTTGAAAAACCTCAAAGTGCCTTTGGTTGTTGCTACTTTGAGCCACACATTGTCTCCAACCATAAACTCCAAGTCTCTTCTTCTTTTGTTCACATAAGCAATAGTCCTTTCATTAGCTATTTTTAACATTTCTTGTATCTTTTTTATTTTACTTGTTGTGTCTTCAATAATCTCTAGACCTAACTCGAGCCTATCTGAGGCTTCCATTCAACAATGAGGTGTCATGCACCTTCTCCTATAAAGGGCTTCATAAGGTGCCATACCAATGGTGGTTTGATAACTGTTGTTATAAGAGAATTGCACCAAAGGTAAGTGTTGGTCCCATTCCCCTTCAAAATCCAATATACAACTCCTGAGCATGTTTTCCAATATCTAAATCACCCTCTTAGTCTATTCATCAGTCTGAGGATGATAAGCAGTGCTCAGGTGGATTTTGGATCCTAGTGCCTTGTGAAAAGTACTCCAAAATCTAGCTGTAAACCTTAGACCTCTATCTGACACTATGGAGTCTTGCACTCCATGCAACCTTACCATCTCTTTGATGTACATTTGTGCCAATTTTTTTGGTGAGTCTTTGATCTTTATTGGTAAGAAGTGAGCACACTTTGTTAACCTATCCACAATGACCCAGATTGTGTCATGTCTTAATTTGGTCATAGACAACCCAGTTAAGAAGTCCATTGTAATGTTACCCCACTTTCTAACTGGAATGGGTAAAGTCTGTTGTGTTCTTGCTGGCTTCTGGTGCTCTATTTTCACTCTTTGGCATGTTGCACATTTAGACACATATGTGGCTATGTCTTTCTTCATGTTTGGCCACCAAAAATGTGTCTTCAAGTCTTTGTACATCTTTTCACTTCTAGGATGGTTATTCAGTTTGCTCATGTGAACCTCTTCGAGTATCTCATTTCTGAGTTCTTGCTCACTAGGCACATATATTCTGTCCTTGAAGGACAATAATCCTTGCTTGTAGGCAAATGATTCATAGAAGGACCCTTTGTCTTCTCCAAAATCTTCTTCAAGTTTGGATCTACTTTTTGTGCCTTCTTTATCTCCTCAATCCACCCAGACTAAATAGTTAATGTATAGACTCGTGCTTCTTCCCACTGTTGCCACTTATGCCAAAGGCATATCAAACTATTCTCCTCACTAGTAACTGCCAAAGATCCACCATTTAGCAAACCAATGTACTTTCTACTTAAGGCATCTGCCACTAGATTACCTTTACCTTCAGTGTACTCAATGCTGCAGTCGTAGTCTTTGATATACTCCAACCATCTTCTTTGCCTTATGTTCAACTCTTTTTGAGTGAATAGGTACTTTAGGCTTTTTTGGTCAGTGTATACCACAAATGAGCTTCCCAATAGGTAATGCCCTGATTTCTAACTTGATTTCAAATTCTATCTTTCTTGGAGGGGGAATACTTGGCAGGTCTTTAGGAAAAACTTGTGGAAAGTCTCTCACTATAGGTATTCTATGAACTTCCTCTTTAATTTCAACACCATTTAATGTGTAATATTCATCTTCAGAAACCACAGGAATTTCATCCATAACTTCTAGTTCCATGCCATGTATTTCATACACTGATTCCTTAGAATTCACTAATGCTTGCACCTTATTACCAAGCAATGTGATTTCTCTTTTAGCACAATCAATATTGATTCCATGCTTTGCTAACCAATCCATGCCAAGAACAATATCATACTTTGGAATATTTAACACTAGCAGATCAATCAAAATCTTAGTTTTTCCAACTACGAACTCACAATTCTTAGCCAGTTCATTAGTGAAAAGACATTGACTACCTGCAGTTTTTACTAATGACATATTAGGCATAAATTCTATAGACAATTTCATGGATTCAATTGACTTTCTAGCCATAATAGACACTGAAGCACCAGTATCAAACAACACATTAACTGGCACACCATTAAAATTAATGTTTCCTCTAAGTGCTCCTTGTTGGGATGTCTCTCCCGTATCAATATGGAATACCCTTCCAGCTCTCTGCAATTGAGGCCTTTGAGCTCCAGAAGGACCCTTTGGTTGATTATCTCTAATGGGTGGCATATTAGGCATATTCTGGCCTTGGTCCTCCTGCCCTCTTCTTTGGACTAAAGGGCAGTCCTTGATCCAGTGATCCAAAGATCCATATTTGAGACATGCCTGTGTTTCAAAATAACATGGCCTCTTGCCATGAAATTTCTTGCATCGAGGACACCTTGAGCCAACAAACTTACTCTTGGCCTTGCCTTCTAAACTAGGTTTTCCAGCCTTCGTAATGTCCTTACTTTTCATTTGTTTCTGTAGTCTTCCAGCTTGGCTGGTCTTTCATGGTCCACTAGGAAACCATTTACTTTCATACTCTTCCTGTTCCACCAATAAAGCCTTCTGAATAGCATTATGATATGTAATGGCATTGAAAGGCCTAACAGCTCTTGGATTTAAGTTCTTCCAACCCATGGTACTGTGGTGCATACCTCATAAGTTGGTTAAACTTGTGTTCGTATTCCAGAATGCTGAGGTTGTCTTGTTGTAGGGCATCAAACTCAGCTTGCTTTAGGTCTTTGATGGCATCACTTATATACTAGTCTTAGAACAACCTTGTGAACTCAGGCCATGTTATCTCCAGCTCATGATTTGCTCTTTTGCCTTTCTAGGCAACATGCCTATCTCTAACACTTCTCCACCACATTTCTGCACTACCTATAAGATTGTATGTAGCCAGAGATACTTTCTTGGTGGAGCTTAAGTGCATCCTCTCGAACATCTTCGCAATGAATCCTAGCCATTCTTCAGCTTTCTCTAGTATAGCTCTGCCATCAAATTATGGAGGTCTTAGGCTTTGAAACCTCTCCAACAATCTGACATCGTCAGAGCTCTCAAGATCTTCAGCTCTATGCCTTCTGGACCTGTGTGATTCTTCTAAGTCCATATAGTCTCTATTTCTCCTTCTTCTTCTCCTCTCACTAGGTCTTTCAGCTTTATCCCCTATGGAATGGTCATAAGCTGAGTTATTGGCTCCGGATACTTGGTCAATCTCAAACCTGATTCTTCTGCCTTTGGGATGTCTTCTATCCTCATCTTCAGCATCTTCATTCTCTTCATTTTCATCAAAAGGAACATTCACTGGGTTGTTCCTAACAACTTCCTGTTTCTGCTCCTGTGGTAACACTTGTGCTACTTGGACTTCTTGTCGTTGATCTTGCAGTAACCTTACTAAGTTTTCATTTATTTAGGCTAGGTTTCTTTGTAGTTCAACCCACACCTATGGTACGTTCATTTCAGGTGCTGGGTTTTCTACTTCCTGAACCCTTAGTTGCTTTTTTGTACCCCTTCCATTTCTGTTGGCCTGCCTTTGTTCAGTAGAAGGTTTTAAGGGTCCCTGATCCCCTCTCCTTGTGGCGACCATTTTCTTGTTTCATGAAAATCAGAAGAGCACAATATATACTCTGTGTTAGGTACTTAACACTAGCAGCTGACCCAACTAAGCTATATTTATGCAACTATATGCATCATGTCATACGCATATAAACCATATTCAAACTTGCTCTGATACCAACTTCTGTTACCACTCTGAGAGCTTAAATACAGTGACATTATCTAATGTGTCAATCTCCTAGGACCTATGCATGTTCTGTAGGCCATCAGAAAAATGCTCACTATATTACCCAAGTGGCCCTCTTGGTCTTTATGCAAATATATGTATATTGGTCAAACCATAACACACATATTTACATTTATGCATACTATGGAAGCTAAGAAGGAAAACATTAGGACAGTTCTTAGTTTTGGCTTCCACACATTAGGCAATTTTGTTAAGTTCTAGTGATCAGCCATTGCACCTATAACTTCCACTAATAAACTGCCATGCTAGCCATGTATCCTCCTATTTTCTTTGTTCCATTATCAAATAGAGACTTAGAGAGCGAACCAATGAATTTTTTTTACATCAAAAGCCCACCCATGGACCAAGTTATGGATTTTTTAAGTTGGTTACCAAATTCTGACCAAATGAACAGTAACTTAGCCAACTTTGGAATGCCATATCTTTGGCTACAGGGCTCGAAATTTAGAAATTCCAAATTCCCGTTCAACCTCTCTATGTGCTCTAGGTGTGATGAAAATATCATACCAATATTCGACATACTCTGGGAGTTATGGAACTTTAAGTGGAGAGTCAAAATTCTGGTCACTTTATGACCATTTTGTCCATACAAAATTTCATAAGTTTCATACACTTCATTTCCAGGTGCAAAACCAACATGGGAAAGTTCTTACATGTTTATAACACTTGGTAAAGTCATTCCCATGAATTTAGAGGCATTCCATAAACATTAAACATAATTTTCTTTGCAACAGCTAATGAGTTGCAAAATGGACAGAATTGAACATCCAACCTCAAACATCACCTTATTGCATCATATATCATCCATACACTATCCATACTGTCTTTACATGAATATATGAACCATACATATGTCCTACCTTAGTTGGTATGTACACTAGCTTCTTGGAGAGCCTTACAAACACAATGCACTCTAGAAACTTCAAAAGGCAGCTACTGCGTAACGCAGAAAGTACCAACACTAAAATTAGAAAATGTGCTCTAAAAATCATGAAACACTACATTTTAATACTATACATATAAAAGTTCATGTACCTGAAATTTCATAGGAAAAATCAAACTAGAACTATTAGTTTGAACATTCTCTTTTAGGTGTTCCTGAAAATGGACAGAAAAGGGAGTAAGCTCTTTGTAAAGAACTTAGTAAGGGCTTTCAATGTAAAGTATTCCATAGCAACATACCACTTGAAATCCAAAGACATAAAAACATACAAAAACAACACATACACACAAATATGAAAACCATATGCATCAACAAACACAGCAACAAACACATGTAATGCTGGCAGCAATAACACATTAGGGTTAGTCCATAATCATTCAATAAAACAATAAGATATCACTTTAGCAACACTATGGAAGCCCACCTAAATCTTTTTCTTGGGCTTAGGAGTCTTTTAGGTCTTAGTTAGTACTAACTTGGGCTCTAGAAACCCTTCTTTCTTGCTGCCATCTTTAGCATGGTAACACTAAGACTGAAACCTTGCCATGCTTCTTTCCCCTTAACCCATACTTGGTTCCTTGAGCTTTTTGCTCTTTTCCAAGCATGGTATTAGCTTTATGGATGTTTGGAAATATAGTAAACAATCTAGGAAACTATAGAAAATGCTTACCTTTTGCTATGAAATCTGAAAACCCAACTAGAACCAAAATTAGGTTTTCTTGCACTCTTTGATGTCTTCTTCGCTTTCTCTTGCTTCCTCTTGCTTTCTTAAGGTATGGTGGCTATGGAGGATCATGGAGAAGGTTAAGGAAGAACCCTTGGCTGCTGGGGGATGAAATTTAGAGGAAATGGCAAGAAAATGAAGATTTTTCTTCATTATACATCATTTTGACTTTGTTGGCATATATGCAAATTTTTGAAACTTTGGCCAACACTTGGACAGATTATATCCAGCTATTTTGGCTGGGAAAATAATTTTTTTGATCACCTTGAACCTTGTTAGAGGTCATTATAGCTTTTAGACAAAAAGGTGGACACTTGGATCCTTAGTTGGCATTATGCCATAATTGATCAACTTTGCCTTTTTAAGCACTTTGGTCCCCAACAATATCCTTAATTCCATCCATGTCCTTTCTTCATAATTCCATCCATGTCTTTTCCATAGCCATATTTAGAGGTTTCTGCAATTGAGTACCCAACTTTTGTAACCTTACAATTTAGTCCATAGATTACTTGAAAATTAGGCGATGTGCCAATGCTTTCTTAAGGAACAACCTATCATTGTTTTTGCCACTTAATGGGGTGTATATTGAATACTTTACACTTCACAAATCATGCACTATGTTGGAAACTAAAGCATATAAGTTTAGGTCCTTATGCTGTAATTTTTCCATTTTGTGAAGGTGTAACACTTTAGGGGTTTCTCTTCATAGTGTAAGTCTAAAGCTAAGGGAATGTCTTCCATTAGCCCAACATGTTTTTCATCATGTATATACCATTTTTAGCATACTCACACGGAAGAAATTGCGAGCATATTCCATTTCTGGTTACAAATCTAGCTTATAGAACATTGCTTCTATTTTTCCTCAGACCTCAAAAGGTCCTATATACTTGGGAGCTAGCTTCCCTATCTTGCAAAACCTTGTTACATCCTTCATGGGAGACACTTTCAACCATACTCATTCTCCAGGTTGAATTTCTACCACTTGTATTTTATTGTTGGTGTAAGAGGCAACTCTTCAGTTTTCCGCCTTGATCATTCCATGGAACTTCCTGATTTTGTCTATGGTTTCATTAATGACCTAAAGTCCTAGCTCAAATTTATCCTTAGGATTGAACCAGTGAAAAGGGGTCATACACTTCCTACCATATACAGCTTAAAATAATGCCATATGAATCAAAGAATGGTAGCTATTTTTGTAGGAAAATTCTATAAAAGAAAAGTGATGATCCCAATCACCTTTGAAGTCAAGTGCACAAGCCCTCAGCATATCTTCAAGCATCTGAGTGAGCCTTTCTATTTGTTCATCAGATTGATGCTGATAAGTTCACTTAGGTGCTTAAGGCTTGTTGAAAAGATTTTCAGAATCTTGAGGTAAACCATGGGTCTTTATCTAATACTATATCGTCTAGGGCTCCATGTAGTGTAACAATCTTTTTTATGTAAAATCTTGCCAACTTATCTAAGGAATTAGTGAGCTTCATTCGCAATAAGTGGCAGACTTGGTTAGTCTATCTACTATAACTTAAATATTGTCATGTTTTTCTTTAATTAGAGGCAAAATAGTGAGAAAATCCATTGATATTGACTACTTTCTGAATGGAATAGGCAAACTTTGTAGTTTGCCTAATAGTTTTAGATGTTCTACATTGATTTTTTGACAAGTAAGATATATTGATATTCATCTATTAATGTCTTTCTTTAAGCTAGGCCACCAAAAGTATGGCTTAAGGTCTTGATACATTTTAACTATTCCTGGATGTATGCTCAGCCTACTTGCATGAGGTTCTTCCAAAATTTGTTATTTCAGAACTTGTTTTGGTGAGACATGCAATTTATCCCTAAAGAATAGGCCATTTTGCCTCTTGCTAAACCCTTGGTGCATCTTCCCTTGACCCTTACTGGAGATTTTTCCTAGGTTAAGATTCTTTTCTTAAGCTTGCACTATCTCCTCAATCCAACCAGACTTGACTATGGGCCCCATGACTTGACTTTCTTCCCATTATTGCCACTTAGTGGCCAGTAAGCTCAAACTATTGGTTTCATTCCTTTCTAAGCCTTCACCAACCTTTAATACTCCTTGTACATTCTACTTAAGGCACTAACCACTACATATCCTTCACCAACAATATAGTCTATGGTGCAATCAAAGTCTTCAAGTTACCTTATTTGTATTATGTTTAACTCTTTCTAAGTGAACAAGTATTTCAAAGTCTTATGATCTGTAAGAATTTGAAATGTACTACTTATAAGGTAGTGCTTCCACTATTTAAGTGCAAAGATCATAACTGCTTTATCAAAATCATGCACTTGGTAGTTCTTTTCATGTAGCCTTGATTGCCTAGATCCATAAGCAATCACTTGCTTATCTTGCTTTAGGACACATCATAGTCCTAATGATAAGGCATCTGTGTACACCATGTAATTGGATCAAGCATGGTAAGAATAGGGACTGAAGTTAATCATCTTGGTGTCCAAGGAGATCTCGGCCGCCTGAGATTAGCACCGGGGCCTTTAAATGTACGTACTCTGTTCAGCTACAACATTGAATGACACTAGATAATAGAGGAAATGGGACCCTCAAATGTTTTCTAGGGAGGGACTGTCCGACATTGAAGTAAGTAAGTAGTATGCCAGAAGTATAAAAAAATCTCGATAGGGTTGTTCTACTTATGTATTTGGGGGTGTTTTCATTTTATACCTGTTTCGAAGAGTTGAGGCCTACTAGCTATATCTTAGATCAGCCGTCAATGTGTTTGGTGAGATATAAGACTAGGCCCCTATTTCCCTAATAGCCTCTATAGCTGGCTATCCTCGCACAGGCTTGAGGGAGCAGCTTACATGACATTTGGAAGTACCTCCCCAACAGTTTTTGTTAGTATTCAGGGCATATCTTGGCCTATTGATGCTGAGGTACCTAATGCATCCTTCGGTTAGGTTGGCTAGATAATTGTTAGGACCCAATTCACCCTCACCCTAAACCTTTTAAGAGGTTTGGAGTCAACCAATTATTCTTATTTACTCAGTTGACTTTCATACAATGAATTAGGTTTTGACTCTCAAGATTCTTAACCCCAACTTTTGTTACTTAGGTAGGAATCTCAAACTCTTGAAGATCTAATGGGTTTTTACTTAATTCACCCAATTGCTTTAATTTCAACTGGTTGAATTTCCTTAGAGGATCTTGTGAGTGCATATGGGGTTTAAGGAGGTTAGGTGACTTATGTGTGTGTTCCATGTCCTCCAAGACATACACACATTCAAGCATACATGCATACATATTAGGTTATAAACCATGCATGCATTCCTCCTATCATGCCATACTTAGTGCCTTAAGGCTTACCTAAGCCCATTAAGCATAAACAAGGCATAGGCCATATTCTGCTCCAAGTCCCTTTGCCATTAGTTACACACAAATATTTACAGGCCAAAATTTGACAAACAAGGACTTCATGGCCCAGTTATGTACAACAAAATTTTAGTCCACTAAGGGTCATGCATGATACATAGCCAGGCTTAAACTGTCTCTAAGGCCACAGTCACTTTGACATCTACTTTGACTTGATATTGGCCATAACTGCCTTATTACTCTTCCGCTTTAACCCATACCAAGATGGATCTAAACATAGCAAGTCCCGATGTAGCCATTACGGCCTATAAATGCAACAACATAACACAACCATTAGTTCATTCTTATGAACTTTTGCATGTTTCCTCTTTCATAAAGCCATAATTTCAGAGCATACCCATCTACACATAGACTTTTCCTAGAGATTCCTTAGCCTTTCACTCTTGCACTTCTTTACCTAAAATGGGAAAAAAGAGGGCATGGGCACATACGTACTTAATAAGAACCCATATTCAACATCTAGTGCTTTCACAATGTTTATAACATTGTTATACATATAAACCTCCAATTTTGCTTAATAACCTACATTCAAAGATAAGGAAGAAACCAAAAACAACATATACAAGATAATACATGATGCTTATATATACAAATAAACGTTTAGCTCATGCATACAAATAGAGAAGCACATAAACACACACACCACATACACACGGTTTCCTTAACATAGCAACATGATTTCCTTTCAATTTCTTCATGTGATCACTTTGATTAGGTTCAATTAACATAGAGCTCTAGGTAATTGATCTAGCTCAGCCAAACTTGAACAAAAACCCTATGCTTGTTGAAAGCAAACTAGCTAGCTTACCAGAGTGCTTAATGCACACATAGCACATTACACAGCCTCTAGGTTCCTTCAGCCTTGGCCATCCCCTAGGGCAGCTTTTACCCTTAAAAAGTATAGGAGAAGAGGCTCCATATGGTTCCTTACCTATGGCTGAAATGGCATCAAGGAAGCTTGATCATACACCATGAAACATAGGCACCACCATGAGCAAGCTTTATATTACCATGTCCTAGTTTTGCCATGTTTTTGTTCTTCTTTCCCTTCTTTCTTTTTAGTGGCTTTAGGATACTTAGCTTGAGGTTTGGCCAGGTTGTATAGGATGAAATGGTAGTGAGAAACAAGGAGTAAGAAATAAGAAAACATCAACCAACCAAGAGCACCATCGCCACTATTCTTAACTTCAGTTTTGTCTTTGTTAGTTTCTTTGGTTTTGTATGTGTCTTGGTGCTTAAGTAGGTCTTTGGATAGGATTTTTGAGGTCATAAAGGTGTGAAGAACCAGCTAAGAAGCTACATTGAAGCTGCCTTGAAGGATTTAAGTCCAAATGGTGGTCGAATGGACTTGGCAGCCAAGGAGTTTGACTAGTCCTTGGTCTAACTTCCTTTTAATCATGCAAATCATTTTGGATATCCTTTTGTCCCACTTAGCATTCTAGGTGGCACATATTGAGCACCCATTTTACTTCTTAATCCAGTTAATTAGGCCCTCAAACATAGGTACACTTAGAGTGCATCTAAGAGCTCCTAAATTTACTTCAAGGTGTTTCCATAGGTTCCTTGTGTTTTTCACCTTCTTTTAGCCTACACATGTTCATGGTTACACACAAAGGTGCACCTAAGGGTCTTCTAATGCACCCTAGAGTGCTCTTGTTCTTTCTCATGTGTTCTTTACATTTCTTGGGCTTATGTGGCTATCTTTATTTGTATTTTATCATTAGGCATTGAGCTTACACAATTCCCTTAAAATTTTAGGCTTTAAAGCGTTCAATTCCACCTGAGTGCACACAAGGGTGTACCTAAGAGTCCCCTTGTGGTCTTCCTTAGTTTCCTTTGGGTGCCATTGGTCTTTTTGTAGTCTTTTTTCAAGTTAAGAGTCTTTACTTCAAGACCCAACATGGCACCACCTTTTAACTACTTTTGGCTTAGGAACAGTATTCTTTTTCCTCATGTTCCACCAATGTGCCTTTTGAATGTCTTAGAGGCACATTATAAGCACTTAGTCTTGTTTGTTTCTTTTCTCATTATGTTTCATGACTTGCATTACCTCTCCACCTCATTTGTACTCTTCATATTCATATAAGATTCACAGCCCATGGCCTATGCAAGTTATAGGTATAACAATAATCCCTTAATTCTTCCAAACTTTGCAAAGCCCAATGTACCTTGGCATTTCTGAAGTACTGTGTCAAACTTTCTGACGGTCGAGGTTGGAATATTCCGGGAAACTCCTAGGCCTTAAGCCTTCAGCCATCACATGCCTGGCCTAGGGTAGCCAATGGATTTGTCAATTTATTGGTTGTACGCGCCCTCGGCATTTTGTGTCCCAATGATTCCCCTCCTTTCGGATGTGTCCTTTGGGTTTCCTTAATGTAACCATTATTTCTACTAGTGCGGTGTTACATTGCTTTACCTAAAGGCACCAGTTGTGTCTCTTCATCTGGTGCTAATGACATCAGCTCATGGGCGGCAGCTTTACGTCCCTTCATAGTATAAATTATTACCTCGCTCCAGGTTTTAAGGGACATGTTGCATTCAGGGATTGGCTCCATCCATAAAGCATGCCTTCCCTGAACAAAAGGCCATTTTCAACACTTAACATTTTCCATTTAGCACGATGCTTGGCTCCCACCTTTTTGGGGCTACATATACCGTCTCCATTCAGTGGGAAATTGATGGCCGAAGGCCATAAGCCTTTGGACTCTCATGAGGCCCTGACCTTGTGGCACAATAAGTTTGGCCACATCACTTTAGAAGTCCCTTTTATCAAGGGACAAGCCTGATGCCTCGGCAACGACGATCCCTAATATTGATAAATAGTGTTAGAGGAGTACTCCCAGGTGCGTGCAAGGTGCTCACTCAAGCCTATGTCAGGACAGCTAGATATAGAGACAGTTAGGGTGAAAAAGGCCCTTATTCACTAATTTAGCCGAACACATGGATGGCAGATTTGAGAGTTCAACCATTCAAGACTAGTATAAAAGGAACCACTTCTAGGTACATGAGTTTCTATTCTATTGAGCTTACTTAATACTCCCAACTATATTACTTTATTACTTGGGCGTCGGAGAGTCCTTTCTTAGAAACATTCTAGGGACTCCCTGCACCCCTAATTTCTAGTGTCTTCCAGGGCCGTACTGATTGGAGTACTTATATTCTTAGACGTCAATGCAGAGCTTAGATGACCAAGGTCCCCTAGGACTCCAAATGGCATGGTTTGTGGTAACCCAAGCGTACATCACCGTGGTGACAACTTGGGCTTCAAAGAACAAACCTTGCCAAGATTCCCCACCGGAGAAGACTCCATGCTCGCTAGAGAAATAGATAGGTGACCCAACAATCTTACCCAAGGATGATCACTCGGTGATGCTGATGATGGGGTTCCCACATGAATTCCAATACACTATAGTCACTGAAATAGCTCAAAATTTTGGCCCCAATACTCCCAAGAGGCATTCCAGGTGAGAATCCTCACCAGAGAAATCTTTGACATAGGCAAAAAATTCTCCTCCTGTGTCGGAAGGTAACACACAAAATGAATCTTGCATTGAGAACCAGTCACTACATAGCCTAAAATGTAATCACAGGGAGAAAGGTCTAACCATTTTGGAATGGAAATCTACTTGTTGGACCTCTCTATCTCCTCAATGGCATGATGATGATTGACCATACCTTTTTTTGAAACAATTATTACAAAGGATGGACAAAATGGAGGAACAGATCACAAGAAAGCCAGTATGGACTTGCTTGTTTGGAACTGCTATCGGTGGTGAGGCTCCTTTTGTCCCAATCATGAGGAACACTCCAATCCTACCAGACTCCAAGGTAGCTTGACTAGACTTATATGATGGGAGAGGTGATCCTTAGGCACATCTAACCAAATATCGGAAGAATATGGTTCTAAGTGGAGCTGATGAAGCAACCCTGTGTAAATGTTTTGAGGTAACATTCTCAAACCCAGCCACTACTTGGTATAACACCTTGTCCCCCTCTTCTATTGCTTCTTTTCATAAGTTTTCTATGGCTTTTACTCTTCAATTCATTGAAAGCCATCCTTTGGCAAAAAAAGTGGCCCAACTGTTTAATGTAGTTTAAAGGGAGTGTGGGTCTCTCCGAGATTATATCAATAGGTTTAACTAGGAGGCCTTGAAATTCATTGACTTGTCTCCTGAGGTCTGTATCCTTATAATAACAAGGGGTCTTTAAAAAGGCTCCAACTCGGCTTTCAAACTTTCGAAGCAGAGGTCAACCATAATCGGAGAATTCTACCAGCTTCTAGAATAACATATGATCGCAAATGGGCTGACTGCCAATGAAGAGAGAGTGGATACCTGCCAAATGGAACACTTGCTCTAGAGCCAACCTTGTAGGAAGGTGGAATGAACAAAGGAAAAAGGGAAGATAAAATATCTAGAAATTAATTTAGGTTTTTAGCAACTTGGCCCAAATTTCTCCTATTTTTTCCAACTTGCTTCCAAACTATTTATAAGTGCTATAATAGGTTGATTTCCATCCATTTCACCCAAGGGTAATTTTTGCAACATTTTTAGTCTTGAGAAATTAAAAAAATTTCCTTTTTCCAATTTTGCCTAAATGACCAATGTTTGAAATTTTTAAGATACTGGAACCTCTATTACTGAGACTTGCCTTGTAAATAAATTATCTAAATTTTTAGTTTCTTAAATTAATCCATTAAATAAAAATTCAAGCTTCTTGTAATTACTTGTCCAATTATAACCATAGCTCTGAGGGTTGTAACAGGAAGAGCTAAAATGCACTAAGTGTGAAATTGAACTATTATGTCTCATAATGGCTTAAGTTGCTTAAGGGCATAATGTGTGTGTGTATGTGACAACTCTCCTAGTCAACAACTTGGTTTAACATGGTAAGTACATTTAATTAAAGTGTTTTTATTTGAATGCATCGAATTAGTTTCTTATTAAGAAAGAAAAGTATGCTAATGAGTACTCATAAGTGTATTGTTATTAAGGGTTTAAATGATCATTATACACTTTAGGTATGATTAATTTCTCAAATTTGACATTTTTTCCACTGGGTTACTATTCATGCATATTTACTATTCATATGTATTTACTGTTTATACTCATATTTATTATTCATATGTAGTTTACTATTCATTAATTTTAAAAAAATATATTAAATAATTGTTTTTCATGTAAGCAAATAAAATCATCACTTGGCGACCCTTCACAAGAAAAATTATATCTGGAGCTGTAGATGTCAGAACTAATTGATTCCAAATTCATCCAAAAGCAAACACATAGATCTTCAACTTTACTTCATTCCAAGAGCTAGTTTGATCATTTTCATGGCCAAAATCTGATTATAGAAGAGATCATTCATTCTTATGTGTGCTGAAGAGCAGTTTTGGTAGAATAATCATAACTTGAGCTACAGACATATGATTTGAATGAGCAAGCTATTGTTTTGAAGCTAAAGAAGAGATCTACAAGTCTTGTGCTTTGAGGAAGAGCTAAATCAACGTGTGTTGTGCTTGAAAAATTAAAAGAAGCTTGGACCACTTTTGTTAACTTGTATTCACCTACCTTGACTATTCTAGCCTACCATTTACTATTTCACCCACCCCAAAACTCTATAAATAGGCACCTTGGGGGGGACAACGAAATAAGGCTATTTGTTAGGCCATTTTGATGTTTTTGTATCCAAGTTAGCTTTTCTCCTTTGGTTTTGTTCTTGTTTTCAATCCCAAAGCTCTGTTCAATGTGTTTTCCTCTTGTTCTTACTTTAAGCTTTCAATCTATATTTATTTCTTCTTTTTACATGTTGTTTACTTTTATCATGGCTAATTAATCATCCTTTTGCTAAGGTGAAAGGGTGAAGCTTTTGGTATAAAGGTTATGGCTAATTTAAACAAATTTCAAAGTTAACAGTATTTACTTTCTTAATTGATTTAACCACCCTGCTTGTTAAGTGGGAGTTTTGATTCATCATAGTCGAATCACTAGCATAAAAGCTACTTGATTCCCTTTGTAGAGCATGGCTAAGCTAGCTATATTGGAATCATGAGTTATTGTAGTCAAAGGTTGGCATGATGGGTACTTGAACCCATTTACAGGTGTTGGTGTTTTAAGATCAATAAAGCTAATGCTAACTCATGCCTAACAAACTTGGAATTTGATTGCTAAATTCCCCCATTGGTACCTCCTCTATGTGTGGAGGCCAGTTGAGTGGCAAGATGGGCTAAAATTAATTATAACCGATATACCAAAAATGGATCCCACTAACCTTAGCTATTTTCTTGAAATTAAGTTTTTAAACAAAATTGTTCACTTCTTTTCATCAAATCTTTCTTTACTTCTATAATTTGTATTTCTTAATTCACTTTCTTATAGTTTGACATTCGGACTTTTGAGATTTTATTACTTGTGACAACCTACACTTGGGTTATAACTGCTAGAGTGCAGCAAGTTTTTGGTGCCATTGCCGGGGAAGTAAAATTAGAGTACAAGTTCATTTTTTTCTCCCTTTTTGTTCCTTTTTATTTTGTTTTAGTTTTTTTTGTTCATCATATGGAAGGCTAAGCCTCCTACCTCTTAATGTTTGTTAGGATTTTTTTTCTTTATTTTTTTTATTGTTGAATGGAAGGTTAAGCCTTCTACATCTTTTGTTTGTTATATGGAAGGCTAAGCCTCTTGCCTCTTACTTTCTGTTAATCTTGTTATCTTTTTTTTATTATTGTTTAAATGGAAGGCTAAGCCTGCTACATCTTCTGTTCATAAAATGGAAGGCTGAGCCTCCTATCTCTTTTTGTTATTAATATTGCTTTTTCTTGTTATTATTTTGTTTATGCATGAAAGCTTGGTCACGCACATCAAATGGTAGACAGGTAAGAGAACCTTCATCTTCTTCAAATAGGCTGAACACATTAATGAGCAAGAAGATAACCATTATCTAGATAATGAACAAGATCGACCTAGGACACCTATGTGCAAATCTGGAAACTTTCAGGGCTTAACTGCACATAGAAACTGGACTATGGAAAAACAGATAGAAATCCAAGAAAGGGGATCAAATTGCACACTTAAATGAGTGGTACAATTAAAACTATAAACTTTCAGATGGTGATTTCGGCCATGCAAGTTTATTTGATGACTAGTGCAAGACTAGACCAAATCTAGTGGACAACAATGATTACTAGTCATGTCTTGTCTACCACTAAGGAACTATTCACTATTTAACTAGTTAAACTAACTAGTTTTTATACTAGACTTATGGCCGGTTTTATAAGGGAATTATGGCACTTTGGTACTTGTGTTTGATATGTGCATGGCATTATAGGCCATGAAGTGACTTAAATGTCAATTTAGACACATGTTTTAGTGGCGGCCTTGTAGTCTTGAGAAGTTGAAGGCTACATTGAACCATGCAAATTAATGGAAGACAAAAGTTAGTATATTTGCTAACTATTACACATGTGTCCTATGGCCGAACTAGTCAAGGCCATTTGTTTGCCATTTCGGGTTTCATTGCTCTTCACTTGGCCGAGAGTGTTCTTGAGCTTCTCCTTAGAAATTGGTCTTGAATTTAAGCAAACATTGAAGGCACTTGAAGGATTTAAGCTTGGAAGCTAGTTTCGGCACAAGACCACTTGGATTCAAGATTTGGATTTGAAGTTTCAAGGAAGGCCGAGCCAAATCAAGCTATGGTTTGAGGTATTTCTTGATATCTCCTTGATTCCATGGTAGTTCTTCCATGAACAAGGAATTTAAGTGCTTAATTGATGTTGTATTAGACTAATTGAGCAAGTAATGTGTTGGTTTGCAAGTTCAATGTTGGCCAAAAGTGATGGATGAGTTAGCTTGGTGTTCTTCTTTGTTTCCATGGAAATTAATTCATGAGTAAGGCTTATTGATGCCTATTTAATCTTGTGATAGGCTAAATTGAGTGAAGAACATCAAATTGTGGAAGTGGGTACTTGGCCGAATGCTTATGTGGAGGTAAATTTCATGTTCTTCCTTTGGTTACATGGTAATGGTGACATGAACAAGGTTTAATGATGCTTAGATGGTTATATGTTGGGTTAATTTGAGTGAAGAACATCAATGTAGGGAATTGGGCATTTGGCCGAGAGCATGAACTATGATAATTTAGTGTTCTTCTTAGAATACATGGTAGTTGATCCATGAATAAGTGTTGTTGATGCCTATTTGTTGTTATGCTAGGCTATTTGAGTGAAGAACACTTGGGCATTGGAAGTTGATATCTTGGCCGAAAGCATTGTGAGGTAGGGTTCACTTAACACTTTATTATGCTTGGTGAATTACCATGGTTCAAGTGTTTAGAGTAGCTAAGTGATGGTTAAAATTTGCCAAATGACCTTAGTTGCTTGATGGGCTATTGAGATTACACTCGGTTGACTTGTTGATTAGCTAATCAACTAATGTACATGTACTGGAAATGCTAGTAAATGTGGCCTATTTGCTTAGCATTTTGGAGCTCTAAGTGGAAGTGGAGTGTTTGATGGTGTGTTGTGTGCAAAGTGCACATGGGTACATGTATGGTATATTGACCGAGAGCATTATGGGGTGTGTGTGTGTGTTATTGTGTGCTTGGGTGTTTTCCATGTGCTTGCTAACCCAACTTATGATATTGTGGATTATATGCCATGGTTATTTATCATGTATATGTGTATGCTTGGTTTTCCTTGTCTTTGTCTTTGTTTTGTAGGTTATGTTGAGCTAATGGGAGGTTAAGCTTTGAGTTGTATACTTAGCTTAA
Source organism: Aquilaria sinensis (assembly GCA_005392925.1). Classification (NCBI taxonomy): domain Eukaryota; kingdom Viridiplantae; phylum Streptophyta; class Magnoliopsida; order Malvales; family Thymelaeaceae; genus Aquilaria; species Aquilaria sinensis. Next base: position 257,957 of record SMDT01002873.1, on the reverse strand, counting down.
CTAAATAGACTCATAATTGAGTTGTGTATTAAAGTGAGCTCTACTGAGTTTATACTCACTGCCCATCATATTTGTTTTTTAGGAAAAGATATTCGGCCTGAGTAGTGCTAACTTGCTTGTGCTTGTGTTTAGTACTAGCTTGCTTATTTCCCAAGGTATGTGCCAATGTATGCTTGGCTTATTGAATTGGGTTCATTACAAGTCTTATATCTTATTGGCCGAGACTTATAAGTTAAGTTTGCAGGCTGTAGTGTGGGGGACCTGTCTAGGAAAGCTATGGATACTTGGACTTTGGCTCTGTTCATAGTGTTTACATTCATGACAATGAACATGGCAATTGGGTTGGTGCTGCAGTATGTGCTTCTGTATGGGATCCTTAAGGTTCTTTTTGACCACTAATGGTCTCGGTCTGTATGAACTTGGCATGAATAGCTTGGGTTCATGCCATGTAGCCATGTTGGATACTAGGTAGACTACCATTTTGTGAACATATATGTAGTCTTGGATTCCTAGTTTGGTGATGGTTTTGTTAGACTTAGATGCCAAGTTGTGTATGGACTTATGGATGGTTTTGTGCTTGTATATATATGTTGAATGCTATGGGCCAAGGTTTGGCACTTTTATGTGAATAGTTATGGGCCTATTCTTGGCTAAGTGTTATGAACCACCTTGTGTAATTTTGTTGGCCGAGAAGATCATGTGCATTTTAGCATTGTGTTTTCAAACTAAATTATCTACTGTGGGCTTCTTGGTTGTCATATAAGTAGCACACTTGATTGCACACCATATATGCACTTAAAAATTCATTAAGTGTTGCCTTGCTTGTTATGCAAGTTATCCATCAAAACCTTGCTTGTTTTGCAAGTTAGTGTTATTGGGCATTGCATCTGCTACAAGTAAGTATTGGTTTTGTTTTTAAAGCCTCCTGGGCCACCTCCCAGGCTTCTCACCTTAAGAAAATAAGACTTAATGTTGCCATTGCTTGCTTGGCCGAATTAGAGAAATAAGAATTTGAGTTGGGTTTGTGAGTTAAAGTAGAAACTTATAGGCCAGGGCCTGAGTGAGGTGTGACACTTAGAGAACACATGAACCCTATATGAAATAGCACTCCATCATGTTTAATTTTTCCTCTTAATTCATGTCACTTCAACTTCAAGCCAGGTATTATTCAACTTTTACCAACTTTTCATGGCTTTGATTTTGAAGATCCATACTTGCATTTGAGGGAATTCGAGGAAGTTTGTCACACATATAATAACCTAAACTGTAGCATGAACACCGTTAGGCTTAAGCTTTTTCCTTTTTCTTTAAACAATAAATCTAAAATATGGCTACAAAATCTTAGGTCAGGCTCCATTAATTGATAGCATGAATTGCAAAAACAATGTTTGAAAAACAATTTTCCTGCCCACAGAACAAATTTTTTCAAAAGGCAAATCATCACTTTCACACAAAAACCAGAATAAACTTTTTACCAGTGTTGGAATAGATATAAAGATTTACTTAACACATGCCCACACTATGGTTTTGAAATGTGGAGAGTAGTTTCACATTTTTATTAAGGTTTGAAACCTAAGGAAAGACAAATGGTGGAACTGATGTGCAATGGAATATTTGAGGATAAAGATCTTGATGAGGCAATGAATTATCTAGACATGCACAAAAAATGCACAGAATTGGGACATTGCTGGTACCTATGAGGCCCTAGGTAAGACTCAATCCCCTACATCTAGTGGACGCATATACTATCTTAAGGAAGATAATTACCTTCAAGCAAAATTTGCATCTCTAACTAGAAAGGTTGAGGCTTTAAAAATGAAGAAAATTAGTCAATTAAAATCTATTGAAGAATTTGTTTGTCATATTTGTGAGACCAATGACCATTCCACTAGCAATTGCCCAACCTTAACTTCTTTCAAAGAATGTCTCCATAAACAAGTTAATGCTTTGAACAACCTCAAGAGGCCAACCCAAAATCCATACTCGCAAACTTACAATCTTTGTTTGAGAAATCACCAAAATTTCAGTTAGAGAAATGACAATTATGTTCAAACGTCACAACCACCTATGGACACCTAAAATTGTTTTATCAATCTCAAGGGTATGCACCTTATGTTCCTCCTTTTAGGAAAAATCTTGAAGAAACGTTGCATTCAATCATTGAAAAGCAAGAGTCCATCAATGCTCAAACAAGTCAAACCATGATTGATTTGAAATATACTCTTGCAAAATTTACATCTATACTCAACATTCAGGAGAAAGGGCAATTTCCTTCTCAACCATAATCGAATCCCAAAGGTCAAACCATGGATCAAGTGAATTCAATCATTACACTCCACAGCGGTAAGGTTATTGAAAAATCCATTCTAGATCCTAGAGAAGGATACGATGAGTAAACTTCAAAGAGTAAAAAAGGGGTTGAACCTATGCCAAGTGAAGAACAAATTGAATCCCCCATCAGCACCCCCATTTCCTCAAGCATTAACTGTCCCTAAGAAGATGAATCAGAATCTTGAAATTCTTGATATTTTCAAGTAGGTAAAGATCAATATCTCTTTGTTGGCTGTGATTAAACGGGTACCTTCTTATGCCAAATTTTTGAAGGATTTGTGCATTATTAAAAGAAAACTGAACATGAAAAAGAAAGCCTTCTTGGATAAGTAGGTAAGTTCTATTATTCAAAATAACACTGCTTTAAAATACAAGAATCTTGGCTATCCAACAATTTCATGTTTCATTGGAGAACATAAAATTGAGCAAGCATTACTTGATCATGGGGCTAGTGTAAACTTACTTTCATATTTAGTTTACCAAAAACTAAATTTGGGCGAGTTAAAACCAACCGAAGTAACTTTTTTACTTACTAACAGATCAGTGACAATGCTCAGAGGAGTTGTTGAAGATATGCTAGTCCAAGTTGATAAATTCATATATGTTGTAGATTTTATTGTTTTGGACACACCGCCAGTGGAAATTAAAAATTCAATACCCGTTATTTTAGGACGTCCATTTTTAGCAACTTCTAATGCTTTAATTAACTGCAGGAATAGATTGATGAAGCTAACATTTGGGAATATGACATTGGAGTTAAATGTGTTCAACTTGCTTAAGCAACCACCTAAAAAGGAAGATGAAAGTGAGGAAGTTTGCATCATTGACACTATTGTGAGAAACCACATCAGAGAAGGAAGTCTCTCTGATCATTTGAAAAATTGTCTGGTTAATTTATTTGAATCAATTATGCAAATGGACTAGGATACATCTAACATATGTGCATTGCTTAATTCTTCACAGGTAAAAGGAAATACATGTTAGAAACCAAAAGGTAAGGAGCAAAATAAAATCTCCACAACAAAGTTGAAGCTCTTACCTAAAGAATTAAAGTACCTAATGTCAAAGAAAGATGCTAAATCAAGACTGATACGTTGGTTCGTATTACTACAAGAGTTCAACATTAAGATCAAAGATAAGAAAGACACCAAAAATGTTGTCACTGACCATATGTGAAGACTGACAACATATTCGTCAACTGAGGCTGCACCTATAAATGATTATTTTCTTGATGAATTTTTATTCTCTGTTACTACCATTCCTTGGTTTCCTAACATTGTCAATTTTTTAGTGATAGGGAGGATGCCAGCTCAATGGAGTGCCCAAGATAAGAAGAAATTTCTTCATGAGATGAAAAACTTTTACTAGGATGACCCTTATCTTTTCAAATATTGCCCTGATCAAATATTCCGGACATGTATACCCGAGGATGAGGTAAAAAGTGTCATCAAATTTTGTCATTCACAAGCATGTGGGAGCATTTTTCATCAAAGAAAACAACTGCAAAGATTTTGTAGTCTGGATTTTACTGGCCTTCTTTGTTCAAAGATGCACATGTATTCTGCAAAGCCTATGAAAATTGTCAAAAATTAGGATCTATTTCAAAAAGAAACATGATGCCTTTGACTCCTATCCTTGTGATTGAAATTTTTTACTTCTGAATGATGGATTTTATTAGGCCATTTCCACCATCATTTGGATTTGTATACATTTTAGTTTTAGTGGATTATGTTTCAAAATGGGTAGAGGCAATTCCTTGTCAAAAGAATGAACATAAAACTATATTGAAATTTTTGAAGGAAAACATTTTGAGTCAATTTGAGATTCCTTGGGCCATAATAAGTGATGGAGGAACACATTTTTATAGCAAACCATTTGAATCTTTATTGAAGAAATACGGTATCACACATAAGGTTGCCACCCCTTATCACCCACAAACATGTAGACAAGTAGAACTGGCAAATAGGGAAATAAAACAGATCCTTGAAAAAATAGTCAACCTAAATCGAAAGGATTGGTCTTTGAAACTAACCAATGCACTTTGGGCTTATCGCACTGCTTTTAAAACATCACTTGGCATGTCTCCCTATAGGTTAGTTTATGGAAAACCTTGTCATTTTCCCATGGAACTTGAACATAAAGCTTATTAGGCTATTAAAGCTTTCAATTTAAAACTTGATGATGTTGATGTTTTGCGCAAGTTGCAACTAAATGAGCTTGGGGAGTTGAGAAATGATGCATATGAGAATTTGAAAATATATAAAGCTAAAACCAAATTTTTTCATGACAAAACAATATTAAGAAAAAAACTTGATGTTGGTCAAAAGGTTTTGCTTTATAATTCTCAACTTCACATATTTCCAGGAAAATTGAAATCTAGATGGAGTAGACCTTTTGTTTTGAAACAAGTTTATCCTTATGAGGCCATTGACATTGAAAATCCTAAAAATGGTAATATATTTAAAGTAAATGGAAAAATAATTAAACCATTTTTGGAGAATCATGGTTTGTAGGAGGAAGTTGTTCATCTCAGTGATCCTAGTAAGTAAATGTAAATATATTTTCTCTTCTTAGATAGTTTCTTTTTAAGTTTCAATTTTTTTCTCTTTCTTATTTTTCTTTTCTTCTTTTCTTCTTTACCGGTTAAGTGGCAGATATAGTACTCCGTGGCTCTCAAGTCGGTTGTCTTAGTTTCCCATAATAACTGATTTCTTTCTTCCTCCCCTCTCTTAATTTGTTTTTTTTAAACAATGGATTATGTCCTTTTTGCTTTGTGAAAATACTTTCCTTCCCTCCCAATGAATGTTCTTAAAAGGATTTATCAAGCTAGATGTGAACGATTAAGAGTTTTGATGCACAAAGGAATTCCTAAAGATGTGCATTGTTTAATTAAAGCTAAAGTCCATTTGGCTGGTGAAATCCTAGATGCATTTGTGTCCCACATGCGTAGCTTAGGCAAAAGTTTTTTCGCTAAAAAGTGAAGAGCGAAAAGGTCATGACTTTGTCACAAATGGGGTCGATGGTCTTGTAGTACTAAATGTTGATCTTTAGGGATGGTGTACGATAATCAAGAAGATAAAATACAATTTATTAAGAATGGTCTGAGTAAGGATTCTTTGGATGATATCTGATTGATTCTTGAGACGCATTATTGTGGATTAATACAAAATGAACTTCTTGGGTTATGGAGTTTTTTTTATAAAGAATGAAAGCGTTATAGTCTTGGAAACCTAACTTTAAAATACCTATTTTCCAGTTTGTAAGAAAACTGGATGGGAAGCAAATCCCTGACTCATAGAAGGCATTGAACCCATTACTGGACGTAAAACCAATGGAAGATGTAAGCCATAATCACAACTATTATACATTAATGTCATTTTATTTTTGTTATTTTTTTTCTTTACAGGTTGTTAATCTTAATAAGTGATGAAGCATTGTAAAAGAGAGCAATATGGACTTGGGGATCTATTTATCTTGTCTTTTCGTTTTACTATCAGCATTTTCTTTATTTTGGTTGTTTCAGGATTTTCACTTTCAATAACTACTATTTTGGGTAATTTCTTCTTTTGACATTGGGGACAATGTCTTAATCTTGTTGGGGGGAAGGATAGTTGACACATGATTTTTTTTTCTTTCCTTCAGGGTAGTTTTTCTCATGCTGATATTAAAATCACTAGACAAAGCCCTTAGTTTAGGATGGCAGAGTAAAGAGTAATTTTACTCTTGAGATAAATCCTATTAGGCATGCTAGTCATAACATTTTGGGATAGGTTTCAACCCTATTTGGATGACATATCTCACAAGTAATCCATATTTTCTATCTTGAACAGAAAATATTGGATGAAACCTGAATATTGAGTCCTTATATCCCTTCAGTTGCATACATTGTCAATTTTATTTTTATTATGGTAGCATTATTATTGATTTTTTTTCAAGTTCATTTGTCTTGTTTGCATGCATAAATAGTTACATGTAAGAACACTTAGCATGAATTTAGGTTGTTCGTTTGCATTTAGTAACCTAACTCATGGAAATATCATCATTGGATATATACCTTGTCAACTTGAAAAAATTGTTAATTTTTGAAAGTAGTTAAAGTATATTGCTTGTTATCTAAGGAAAATAACTAACCCGGTGAGCACTTTTAAGCCTTTAGTGTTTATTAGGATGAGAAAATTTCTTTGTTGAGAATGCTTATTTTGTGTTTTGAGCTAGACCTTGCTTGGATGAGCGGTCTTAAGGACCCATGGCATTTTAAGGCCAACCACTTACCAAAAGGCTAGCCTTGTACATTATCCCTTAGTGAGCCCCTTTGAGCCTTACAGCCTAATTCTTTGTTCAAACCCTATATGTTTAACCACTTCCACTTCATTTGATCCTTTATTGTCCTTGGAACTAGGGATGCTTATGTGATTATGGGCATTAGAGAATTAAAATGAATGTGTTTTTTTCAATAAAACAAAGAATAAATGTGTAGGTATACTTTAGGATATGTCGGGTTACCTTTTGTTAAAATTGTCATAGTGGAAAATTTAGGGTGAGTTGAGCTTGAATCATAAAAATTGAGTGTATATCATTGGATGGTTGAGTTTTAAACAAATATTGATTTGTTATTTATGGTAGAAAAAGGAAAAAGTGAGGCCATAAGAAAAAGCCCTCACAAAATAAAGTAAAAAAAAAATGACTCTTCCATTTCATAAGACTTGGCCTCTTTTTATTTTATGGCAATCTCAAAAGAAAGAAAAAGTTGGTCTATTTCCTTTTCTAGTAAAATTATATATGCTCATACCCATGTGGGATTCATACTAAAGTAAAGATGAAAGACATCTTCTATTATCTTTTTCTGACAGATAAACGCATAATCATGGGGGACAATTTTGGAATAGAGAAAAAAGTACAACTTTAACCTTAATATTTGTGCAAGTCAAATGAGGCCAACCATTTTAAAATTGAGAAAGTAAAAGAAAAGAAAAAAAAGAAAAAAAATGTTAAATTCAATAAGTTTAAAACTCAACCATATTTGTTTTCTAAACTCATGTGTTGATAGTGAATTTTGTTTTGGAGAGGACATAGAAGACTAGAATTGATTTGGGAGACTTTGGGTATTTAGTGTTTTAGGTGCTCGTATTTATTGTCAATTGCATTATTAGTTCTCTTTAACTCGACTATTAAAAAGCCTTCATCTGATTCTCACTTTCACCAAACCCAGCCCCATTACAACCGTGTATAAAGACTATTGGACTTATATTTACATGCAGTCTCTTTTGGGAATCTAGTGAGGGTGAAGTTGGATCCCCTTGCAAGCTTCCGATTGAGAAACACAAAGTAAGTTGTTTACAAACTTACCTTAAAATGAGTGCAAACACTTAGGGAGTGATCATCTACCTTTGGTAACAAGGACTTAACTTTTTATCCTTTCATTAATTACTTTCAAGTCAAGTTACAAGTGTTATATATTCAGAACATGATGTATCATAAGTTGTTAGATTATGTGTTTTGTTTATTTTTCTTAGATTTTTTTGGTAGGTTACACTTACTAAGGATAAGCAAGAACCTGGTTAGGGGGTGTGATGAATACTCATAAGTGTATTGCTATTAAGGATTTAAATGATCATTATACACTTTAAGTATGATTAATTTCTTGAATTTGAGCATTTTCCCACCTATTACTATTCATGCATATTTACTATTCATGTGTATTTATTGTTTCATATGCATATTTACTGTTTATACTCGGTTTACTGTTCAAACATGGTTTACTATTCATTAATATTAAAAAATATATTAAATAATTGTTCTTTATATAGGTGGATAAAATCATCACTTCACGACCCTTCACGAGAAAAATTATATCTGGAGCTATAAATGACGGAACTGATTGATTCCAAATTCATCTGAAAGTCAACACATGGATCTTCAACTTTACATCATTCTGAGAGGTAGTTTGATCATTTCCATCGCCAAAATCTGATTATAGATAAGACCATTTATTCTTCCACGTGCTGAAGAGCAGTTTTGGTAGAAGAATCATAACTTGAGCTACAAACTTCCAATTTGAATGAACAAGCTATTGTTTCAAATCTAAAGAAGAGATCAATAGGTATTATGCTTTGAAAAAGAGCTAAATCGATGTGTTTGGTAGTTGAAAAATTGAAAGAAGCTTGGACCGCCTTTGTTGAATTGTATTCACCTACCTTGACTATTCTAGCCTACCTTTTACTATTTCACCCACCCCAAAACTCTATAAATAGGCACCTTGGGGGGGAGAACAAAATAAGGCTATTTCTTCAGCCATTTTGATGTTTTTGTATCAAAGTTAGCTTTTTTTCCTTTGGTTTTGTTCTTGTTTTCGATCCCGTAGCTCTGTTCAACGTGTTTTCCTCTTGTTCTTACTTTAATCTTTCAATTTATGTTTATTTCTTCTTCTTACATATTTTTACTTTTATCATGGCTAACTAATCATCCTTTTGCTAAGGTGAAAGGGTGAAGCTTTTGGTATAAAGGTTATGGCTGATTTAAACGGATTTCAAAGTTAACGGTATTTACTTTCTTAATCGCTTTAACCACCTTGCTTGTTAAATGGGAGTCTTGATTGATCATAGTTGAATCATTAGAAAAAAATCTACTTGATTCCCTCTATAAAACATGGCTAAGCTGGCTATATTGAAATCTTGAGTTATTGTGGTCAAAGGTTGGCATGATGTGTTACCACCTCACAAAAATGGGAGAATTATAAGTGTGGCATAATGGTAAAAAAACCATTATATTATGTAATTCTCTTCATAGTGATTAAAGTGTGAGGGGTAAAAGGTATAATGAACACCTCCTTAAAAGTGTTCCAAGTTGGTAACTTGGCCACCAAGAAAAGCTTTAAGGATTGTTTGTTTGTCAAGCAACCTACAGACTTTTTTGTAAGGTTTTAGAAATTTGGGTACTTAATTGTAAGACTCTCAAGAAAGAGCTTTGCAGAGTTATGGGAAGGATATGAATGGTATAAAAGTGCTATTGTAGGACCAAATTGCTTATGGAAGACAACTTAGGACAAAGAAAACACAAAAAGGCATTAAGGACCTAAATGTCTTGGTGTAAACCTTAAGGTGTTCAAGCTTTTGACTTAAGTCAAAAGGGAGCAATTTGGAGTTTTCCCACCTAGGAAGGGCAGCTATGGCTTGTAAATAGGTCAAAAATGTTGGGCACATGTGTACCAATAAGTTTAAGACAAAGAAATCATGCTTCTGGGCAAAGAAAATGACATAAAGCATGATTAAGGCTAATAAGGGTGTTTAGTGCCCTAAAGTTAATTTAAGAAGCCTAACTTGAATTTTCTTCTCCCATATTTGACCTACATAGCCACCACCCTCCTCCATACTTCTTTCATAGCTCCTCCATAGCCACCATACCTCCAAGATTGAAATTGAAGGCAAAAGGAAGCAATTAGAAGCAAACTAAAGCTATTGCTTGAGTACTTCAAGGATCAAGCTTGATTTTCGGCCTATCCACTTTAGTAAGGGTTCTCTTGCTCTCATGGGTTGTTTTCTATATTTTCAAGCAACCATGGAGCTAGGGCTAAGCTTGGAAGAGAGCCATGAGCTTGATGAACCAAGCTTAGTGAGGGGAGTGTACTTATGGAAGGTTTTGTGACCTAGTATGAAGTGCACAATGATGGCAGTGAAATGAGGGTTTCTAGAGCCCAAAGTTAACACTAACTAGTGCTAAAAGCCTCCTAAGACTAAGCATTAGCTTGAGGAGGGCTTCTATAGTGATTTATTTATGTTTATTACATGTTTTATGGACTAACCTATGGTTTATGTTGCTGCCGCATTTCATGTGTTTGTTGGTTGTGAATGGCTGCTACATTTGGTCGCTATATCTTCTATATATGCATGGTGGTTTTTTGTTTTAATTTCTTTGGATGCAGGTTTTCATGATGGTCACAATGCCTATTGAATCCAAGTGCTACCATTACTAAGTTTCTCAATGAAACTTACTCCCCTCAATTCTGTCATTTCAGGTTTAGCTAAAAGATCACCTTCAAACTAACCTTTGTGGTTTGAGTTTTGCTCTAAATTTTTAGGTACTTAAACTTCCATATTTCTAGTTATGATCTAGAAATTGTTGTGATTTTAGGAGCACATTTGGTATTTTTAGTGATGGTGCTTATTGTAGTATGTAGCAGCTGTCCAACATATTTCTGGAGTCCATTGTATCTCAGGTACTCCTGTAACTTAGAGTGTGTATTTAGCTGAGTTAGGACCATTGTGTAGTGAATGTATGCATGTACATGTAGTGTATGTAAAATGAGACAAGTATGTGAACATGTGAGTAATGTTTTGGCTATGTATGTGATGTGGTGCAAAGCTGCCCAAGTGTGAATGATAGGCTACTTACTTGTAAATTCTATTTTGGCCACATAAAGTTGCTAGATTCAAAATAATGTATTTCCTATGTGTATTAGACATGTATGGGATAGCCTTGGAGGGCTCTCCCCTTGTGAATGAAGTGTTTGCACACTTATGAAATTTTGTATGGGCAAAATGGTCATAAGGTACCAGAATTTTGACTATGCACTCAAAATGATGTATCTCCATATGTAGAATGAATCTTCATATAAAATTTTGACAATACCTAGAGCATATATAGAGGTTGAACTGAGATTTAGAATTTCTGAATTTGGAGCCCTGTAGCCAAAGATATGATGTTGCAAAGTTCACTAAGTTACTGTTCAGTTGGTCAAAATTTTGTAATGAACTTAAAAAATCCATAACTTGGTCCATAGATGGGCTATTGATGTAAAAAAATATTCCTTGGTTTTCTCTAAGTCTCTAATTGATAATGGAGCAAATAAAACATGGGGGTTACGTGGCTAGAATGACACAATTTATTAGAGGAAGTTACAGGTGGAGTGGCTAGCCACTAGAACTTAACAAGATTGCCTAATGTGTGGTAGCCAAAATTGAGACTTGTGCTAGTGTTTTCCTTCTTTGCTACCATGGTGTGCATGAAATGTGAATATGTGTGTGATGGTTGGACCAATATGCATGTATTTACAGTGTGCCCAAGAGGGCCGCTTGGGTATGCACACTGAGGGTAGTGTTCTTATGGCCTACAGAACATTACCAATCCTAGGAGTCTAAATGCACAATTTTTGTACCACAATTGGACTACCTTGGAGTGGGTAACATGAAGGATACTTGAACCTATTTACAAGTGTTGGCGTTTTAAGGTCAATGAAATCTAATGCTAACTTATGCCTAACAAATATGGAATTTGATTGCTAAACTCCCTGACTGGGACCTCCTCTATGTGTGGATGCTAGTTGAGTGGCAAGATGGGGTAAAATTAATCATAGCCGATATACTAATAGTGGATCCCCCTAACCTTAGCCATTTTCTTGAAATTAAGTTTTTAAACAAAATTGTTCACATCTTTCTATCAACTCTTTCTTTACTTCTGTAATTTGTATTTCTTAATTCACTCCTCTATGGTTTGACACTTGGACTCCCAAGATTTTATTACTTGTGATAACCTACACTTGGGTTACAACTGCTAGAGTGCAGCATAAGCTAAGTAAGGTCATATTGAGTTCCAAAGTGTAAAATGTCTCCAAAGGGCAAAAAGGTTAAAATAGCAATTTTGACCCAAGTGAGTGGATGACCATAATTTCATTGAAATTAAGGTCATGTAAATAATTTTGACCAAATATGTCAAGACCATAAGTTACTCTAGCCATGAAAACTAATAATGAAAGTTATAGGACCAATTTGCCCTAACTAGGAAGTAGGGCTATTGTGCCTCTTATGGCCAAGAGGTAAAATGGCTAGGGGAAAGGAAATAATTTTTTTTTTCATGGGACAAATGGGATAGTTGGGGCAATAGGCTGGTGAAGAAGAAAAAAATATAAACTAAAATTGATATCCTTATATTTAATCATGTTTTCTATACGTTTTCCCCTTGTGTTTGCTTGTCTTTTGATGTGTTTTTGTTAGGATATGGTGCTTGATTGATTCACATTTAATTTTTAGGCTATATTTTACCTTTATTTGGAGAAAGGATTTCTGAAAAAGTTTAGAGCTAAAGTGCATGTTTTGGCAAAGTTAGGAGTAGAGACATTTAGCAACACGCCCATGTAGTGCCTTACACGTCGTAGTACATGCCTGTGTCTGAGTTATATGCCCATGTTTTAAACCGTGTTTCATTTGATGAGATTTTAAGTTCCAAAGGCATTACACTATCTCTAACATGGCCATGTGCCAAACTATGTTTGTCTAATGTTTTTAGGGTTTTTTGGGTTATTTTAGAGGAAGGGAGAGTAGTGCAAAAAAAAAAAAAAAGAGAAAAGCACAAAGAAAAAAGAAGGTTCTCATGGAGGAAGGCTGTTAGAGGCAGTTTTAATGATCAACACCTTTTAATGCATGTTGGATCAAAGATTTCTTCAAGGAGAAGCAATTCAGAGATGGATAATTCTTTTCTTTGTGTTCTTTTGAGTTTGCTGTATTATTTTATGGCATTATGAGTTAAATTTTTCTACTTATGCTTAGAGTAGATAAACCCTAAGATGATTTTGTGATTATGATTACATTTTGGTTTATTATGATTATGATTTTCTTTCAATCTATCTAATGTTCTTTGAAGTGTTGATTAATAGTAGCTAGCCTATTAACTCAATGTGAGGTGATAAACATGCAACAAGTAGTGTCTAGTATGTTTGTTGTGGATCACAGTTAGATAGAAGGGATAGTATCGTAAGTAGGAGTAATAGGTGCAATATAAAACCTTTGGGCTAGGGTAAAACCTAGTAGTGGGTTGTAGGACTTATAATGCATTCTTAAAAAGTGCGGTAGGCTTAGGCACCCTATCAGTGACTTAAGAATAGTAATTAGTGTAATAAGAATAATAGAGAGATAATCTATATTAGGTAGTACTCCACAGCCCAAGTTGATCATAATCTTGTTAAACGGAAGTAAAAGCTATACAAGGGATTTCTAAGGGGATTTGGTTCGAAGTATGAGGGTTCTTATTGTTGATTGTCTTAATTGTTTTCCAATGCGGCCCAATAGTTTGTAGTTGGTCATTTATTTTTACTATAGTAGCTCGATTAGTTAATTCATAGTTGTTAGTTAAATAAACATCTTCAATTGTTTGTTAGATTATAGAAAAAGCTTGAGTATGGTAGACAACATCGGTTTTTGGGAAAAATGATCTTGTTACTTTCCACTGCTATAGTTTGATGATAAGTGCACTTTCTTGTGAGTTCACATATTTATGAGAATAGAGAGATTTGACACATCGACATTATTTGTTAGTGTAGTGGAAAAGGTTTGTGTGATCTATGAACACACTAAGTTTCTGGCACCATTGTCGGGAAGACATTTGTTGAATTTGCTACTTGAAAGATTGATCATTATTAATCGAGCCATTTATTTTATTCCAGTATTTTTATTTGAATTTTTAGTTATTTTTAGTTGTTGACCTTTCCATCTTTTCTTGTAGGAATTCTAGTGTATGACTCATAGCCAGCTTGGTGAAGTTATTGAAATGGATCAAGAAATTAAAAGGACCTTGAGAAAACTGTTGTCTGCATGGGGTAATGAATCATACCTGTTACATTTTGAAGTGGAGGAACAAGGAGAAAATTAGGAACACTTAATAATGGAAGGCCAAAATCATGTGAGAACTATATCTGACTATGCTAAGCATTTTCTTGAAAGAATATAATCGAGTATTGTTAAACCTCCCATTGATGCCAACAATTTTGAGCTCAAGCTGAATATTATTTAGATGGTGTACAATTATGTTCAATTCAATGGTTTGGTGGATGAGGATCCTAACACTCAAATTGCTAGTTTTTTGGATATTTGTGATGCTTTCAAAATTCATGGAGCTAGTAAAGATAGCATTCGTTAAGGCTATTCCCATTTTCACTGAAAGGAAGAGCTAAGCAATGGTTGATTACACTTCCAAGAGGTTTTATTGCCACTTAGAATGCTCTTGCCAAAAGGTTCTTATTGAAGTATTTTTCGCCAGCTAAGATTGCGAAGTTTCATAATAACATTTTTGCTTTTAGTCAGATGGATTCAAGAATGTTATATGAAGCTTAGGAAAGGTTCAAAGGCCTATTGACAAAGTGTCTGCAACATGGATTACCTACATGGTTGTAAGTGCAAATGTTCTATAATAGTCTGAGTTATGCTTGCAAGCAAATGATTGAAGTAGCATTTGGTGGTACTCTTAATAGCAAGACACCTGAAGCGGCACAAGAATTAATTGAGGAGATAGGGATCAACTATTACCAATGGCTGAGATAGGGATCAACTATTACCAATGGCAATCATTGTCTAGGATGAAGCCAAGCAGAGCAACTATAGTTTAGAGTTCTGATGCCTATTTAGTTTTGCCGAGTCAAGCTGAAGCTTTGACAAGAGAATTCAGAAATTTTTTGGCTAGTTAGAAGTAGAATGTGATGCAATGCAAAATTTGTGGAGAATGACATTCAAGTGGTGACTGTCAGATGTCTAATTGGTTGAGTAAAACCAAGCAAGTGGACCTCATTGGAAATCCAATGAGGCCATAGAACAATCCTTACAGCAATACGTATAATCTGGGTTGGAGGAATCATCCTAATTTTTCTTGGAGTAATCAAAGGCAACAACCACTTGGTTTTCAACCTCGACTGCAACAAGAAAAAGGGCTGACTATGAAAGAATTGTGATGAATACTCATAAATGTATAGTTATTATGGGGTTTAAATCATCATTGTGTACTTTGAGTTTGAATAATTTCTCTAATATGAGCAGCTATTTCATTGAGGTACTATTCACACATATTTACTGTTCATACATGTATTTATTGTTTATATGCAAGGTTACTCATGTTTTACTATGCATAGGGCTACTGCTATTGATATGGGTATTTACTATTCATATGCAGGTTACTATTCATCCATATTTATAAAATATGCTAAATAATTGCTTTTTATGTAGGTGGATAAAATTACAACATCGCAGAATTTTTGGACCAGTGATCAAGGCATCAATCATCTATAATCTTCAGTTCATGGTCCAGCCTAAATGAGGGATAGAGGAGGTCAAGTTTGGATCATAAATAGAATTAGTTCTAGCATTCATGTATTTGGTGATCCTTCATAAGAAAAATCATATCTAATGTTGTGGATGTCAAAATTGAGTGATCTTAAAGCCCTATGAAAGCTAACACAGATCTTTAACTCTACTGAATATGCTAAGAACTAGCTTGATCTTTTCATTGCCAAAATCTAGTTATAAGTTAGGCCATCTATTTGACCACATGTTGAAAAGTAGTTTTGATAGAAAACTATAACTTGTGCTAGATATATTGGTTTTGAATGATCTATAAATCTTTTGCTTTGAGGAAGAGCTAAATTGATGTGCACAACGGTCAGCAAATTAGAAGAAGTTTGATCTACATTTGTTGATTTGTATTTCACCTACCTTAAAATTTACCTACCACATCCCAAAGGCTCTATACATAGGTAGTGGGGGAGGACAAAATTAAGCTAGTTCCTAAGCAAATTTAGAGTTCTTATATCAAAGCTAGCCTTTCTTATTTAATATTGTTCTTATTTTTCAGTCATGAAGCTCTATTCTAGGTCTTTTCTTCTTGCTCTTACTTTGATCTTCCAATCTATGTTTATTTCCCATTTATTCATGTTGTTTGCTTTTATCATATCTAACTAATTTTTCTTTTGCTAATGTGAAAGAATGAAACTTTTGGTATAAAGGTTATAGCTAATTTAAATGTATCTTGACATTATTTGTATTTGCTCTTTTGATCAATTTTGCTACTCTCCTTATTAAGTAGGAATCTTGATTCATCATACTTGATCATTGGCATAAAAGCTAGTTGATTCCTTCTATAAAGCATGACTCTGCCGACTATGTTGGAATCTTGAGTTATTGTGGACAAAAATTGGCATGATGGATACTTGAACCCATTTGCAAGTGTTGGTATTATAAGATCGATGAAAGTTAATACTAACTTATACCTAATGTTTCTGAAATTTGATTATTAAATTTCCTTATTGGGACCTCCTTTATGTGTAGATCCTAATTGACTGGAAGATGGACAAAAATTAATCATAATTGATATGCTAAAAGTGCAACCCCCAACCTTAGTTATTTCTTTGAATTTGATTTTTAATCCATACTTGTTCACATCTTGCACCAAAACTTTCTTTGTTAAAAAATCTATAATTTGTATTTCATAATTCACTTCCCTGTGGTCTGACACTCGAATTCTCGAGATTTTACTACTTACAACAACCTACACTTGGGTTGTAGCTGCTATAGTGCAATAAGTTTTTTGTGCCATTGTCAAGAAAGTAAAATTAGAGTACAAGTTCATTTCTTTTTATCTTGTCTTCTCTATATTTTTTTAATTTTTATTATTGTTGAATGGAAGGTTAAACCTCCTACCTCTTTTGTTTATCATATGGAAGGTTAAATGCCCTACCTCTTCTATTAATTATATCAATTTTCCCTTTTATTGTTTCACAATTGCTTGAGAGCTTGGTCATATACATCAAGTCATAGACTGGTAAAAGAATCTTCATCTTCTTCAGCTATAGCTGAACGTTTTAATGACCAAGAGGATAATCATTCTCCACATAATAATTGAGATCGGCCTAGAACCCTTAGAAAACATATGAACATCATAAGAAATAGTGCACCATCATGTCTAGTCTTTCCTCCTAATACATCTCACTTCAACTTCAAGCCAAGTATTATTCAACTTTTACTAACCTTTCATGGCTTTGATTATGAAAATCCATACTTGCATTTGAAAGAATTTGAGTAAGTTTGTCACACATCTAATAACCTAAACTGTAGCATGAACACTATTAAGCTTAAGCTTTTTCCTTTTCTTTGAAAGATAAAACTAAAAGGTGGCTACAAAATCTTAGGTTAGGCTCCATTAATTCATGGGATGAATTGCAACAATAATTTTTGGAAAAAAAATTCCTACACATAGAACAAATTCTTTCAAAATACAAATCACCACTTTCACATAGAAATCAAAAGAAACTTTTTACCAATGTTGAAATAGATATAAAAATTTACTTAATACTTAAGCACATCATGGTTTTAAGACAAAGAGAATAGTCTCACACTTTTATGAAGGTTTGACACCAGGGAAAGGCAAATGGTATAATTGATGTGTATTGGAACATTTAAGGATAAAGATCCTAACAAAGTAATGAATTACCTAGACCTACTAGCAAAGAACACATAAAATTGGGACATAATTGCTACCTATGTGGCCCCAGGTAAGACTTAAACCATTGCATCTGGAGGGGGCATTTACCCTCTTAAAAAAGATAATAATCTTTAAGCAAAATTTACATCTCTAGCTAGAAAGGTAGAGGTACTAAAGAGTAGAAAACTGGTCAATTGAAACCTATTAAACAAGTTTGTCACATTTGCGAGACCAATGACTATTCTAGCAGCAATTTTTCAACATTGCCTTCTTTGAAAGAATGCATCCAAGAACAAATAAATGCTTTGAATACCTTCAAGTGGCAACCCAAAATCCATACTCATAGACTTATAATCCTAGTTAGAGGAATTATCCAAACTTCAATTGGAGGAGTGATAATCATGCACAACCGTCACAACCACCTTTACACACCCATTAAAATTTTCAACATTCTCAAGGGTATGCACTATATGTCCCTCCTTTTAGGAAAAGTCTCGAAGATACATTGCATTCATTCATTCAAAAACAGTAGTTTATCAATGCTCAAACAAGTCAAACCATGATTGATTCAAGAGATACTCTTACAAAATTTGTATCTACACTCAACATTTATGAGAAAAGGAAATTTCCTTCTCAACCATAGCTGAATCACAAAGGTCAATCCATGGATCAAGTGAAATCAATCATTACACTACACAACATTAAGGTTATTGAAAAACTCATTCCTAATCCTTGTGAATGAGACAATGAGTCAAATTCTAAGAGTAAAGAAAGGGTTGAACCTATACTAAGCAATGAGCTAATTAAATCTCCATCTATACCTTCATTTCCTTAGGTATTAACTATACCTAAAAAAGTGAATGACAATCCTGAAATTCTTGATATTTTCAATCAGGTAAAGATCAATATCCTTCTATTTGATGAGAGTAAACTAGTACCTTTTTATGATAGATTTTTGAAGGATTTGTGCACTTTTAATAGAATTGAATGTGAAAAAAAGGTTTCTTGGCCGAAAAGGTAACTTCTATTATTTAATACTACTTTGAAACAAAAGGATCCTGGTTGTCCAACAATTTCATAGTTCATTAGAAAACATAAAATTGAGTAATTGTTACTTGATCTTGGTGGTAGTGTAAACTGACTTCCATATTTAGTTTACCAAAAACTAAATTTGAGTGGCTTAAAACCAATCGAGGTAACTATTTTGCTTGTTGATAGATTAGTAAAAGTGCCTAAAGGAGTTGTTGAAGATGTGTTAGTCCAAGTTGATATATTCATATATGTTGTGGATTTTATTATTTTGAACACACCGTCAGTGGAAATTAAGAATTCAATACCTATTGTTCTAGGACGTCCATTTTCAGCAACCTTTAATGCTTTGATTAATTGTAGTAATCAACTGATGAAGCTGTCATTTGGAAATATAATATTGGAGCTAAATGTTTTCAACTTGCTTAAGCAACCACATGAAAAGGAAGACAAAAGTGATGAAGTCTATATCATGAATGTTATTGTGGAAAATTATATTCAAGAAGGGAGTATCTCTGATCCTCTAGAAAATTGTTTTGTTAACCCAATTGAATCTAGTATGCAAATGGATTAAGATACATCTAACATATCTGAATTGCTTGATTCTTCAAAGGTAGAAGGAAGTACGTGTTGGAAACCAAAAGTTGAAGAGTTAGGACAACTGAAAGATGAAGAGCAAGATAAAATATCTAAACCAAAGTTAAAGCCCTTTCCCAAAGAATTGAAGTATGCATTCATTGGAAAAAATTCTTCTTATTTAGTCGTAATTTCATCTACTCGCTCTCATACTCATGTAAGCAGGTAGGTTGATTGAGTTACGTAAGAGGCATACAAGGGCAATCTGATGGACATTGAGGGACTTAAAAGGCATTAATCCTTTAACTTGCATACAGAGAATAAATTTGGAGGATAATGATAAATCATGACAACTTCAAATGAGACTTAATCCACACATAAAAGAGGTAGTAAGACCCAAAGTTCTTAAATTACTTGATGTGAGAATTATCTACCCCATCTCTGATAGCAAATGGGTTAGTCCAACCCAAGTAGTGCAAAAAAAATCTTGAATTACATTGTTAACAAATAAGAATTGTGAGTATTTACCAACTTGAATCTCATTATGTTGAAGAATGTGCATTAATTATAAGAAATTAAATAATGTCACCAGAAAAGATCATTTCCCCTTACCTCTCTTGGATTAAATCTTAGAAAGAGTAGCTAGATATCTTATTTATTGCTTTCCTGATAGCTACTCAGGTTATTACCAAATTATAGTAGCTCTTGAGAACTAAGGAAAGACTACATTCACATGTCCTTTTGGAGCCTTTGCATTTAGACACATGCCTTTTGGACTATGCAATGCTCCCAATAACATTTTAAAGATGTATGCTGAGTATTTTTAGTGGCATGATTGAAAATATCTTGAAGTTTTCATGAATGATTTAACTGCATATGGAAATTTCATTAATAATTTTCTAGAAAACTTGGAAAATATTTTAAAAAGATGTGAAGAAAAAAAACTTGGTACTAAATTAGGAAAAATGTCATTATTTAGTCACTTCGTAGATCATCTTGGGTCATGTTATATCTTCCAAAGGAATTGAAATTGATAAAGCATAGGTGGAGCTCATCACTTAGTTACCTCCACAAAAAATAGTTAGGGAAGTTCGCTCATTTTTTGGATATGCAAGACTATACAGAAGGTTCATTAAAGGATTTAGTGAAATATCTAGACCTCTTTGCAATCTTCTTGAAAAAATGCTTCATTTGAATGGACATAAGAATGCCAAAATTCCTTCAATATGTTAACTAGTCTTCTAACATACTATCCAATCATACAACCCCCTGACTGCTTCTTGCCTTTTGAGGCAATGTGTGATGCTAGTGATTATGTAGTTGATGTTGTTTTAGGATCAAGGAACGAAGGTAAATCATTTGTAATTTATTATGCTAGTAGAACTTTGAATAG
Source organism: Aquilaria sinensis (assembly GCA_005392925.1). Classification (NCBI taxonomy): domain Eukaryota; kingdom Viridiplantae; phylum Streptophyta; class Magnoliopsida; order Malvales; family Thymelaeaceae; genus Aquilaria; species Aquilaria sinensis. The sequence goes on along the minus strand of SMDT01002873.1, from coordinate 237,397 downwards.
TGCACAAATGAGTTACACTACGACTTAAAAGAAACTACTTGCAATAATATTTGTATTAGATAAATTCCGCACTTATCTAATTGGTTCGATGACCATTGTTTACACCGACCATTCTACTGTTAGGTATCTTATGTTGAAGCAAGATGCTAAACTGAGGTTGATACTCTAGATCATATTACTTCATGAGTTCAACATTGTGTTCAAAGATAAGAAAGACACAAAAAATATTATCACTGCCATTTGTCAAGGTTGACGACAGATTCACTAATTGAGGCCATACTCATAAATGATTGTTTTCCTGATGACACTTTATTCTTTGTCACTATAATACCTTGGTTTACTAACATTGTCAATTTTCTAGTGACAGTACAGATGCCAGGCTATTGGAGAGCCCAAGATAAAAAGAAGTTCTTACATGAAGTGAAAAAATTTTACTAGGATGGCCTTCATCTTTTCAAATACTCTCATGATCATATATTTTTAGAGATGCATACCTGATAATGGAGTAAAAAGTGTCATTGAATTTTGTCATTCAAAGGCATAAGGGGTTCATTTGTTTTCAAAGAAAATTGATGCAAAATTTTTGTAGTTTGGATCCTACGAGCCTTCTTATTCCAAGATGAACATGTATTATGCAAAACTTGTGAAAATTGTTCGATATTAGGATTCCTTTAAAAAAGAAACATGATGCCTTTGACTCTTATCCTTATGATTGAAATTTTTTATTGTTAGGGGGATAAATTTCACGTAACCATTTTGGATTCATGTACATTTCAGTTGTAGTAGATTATGTCTCAAAATGGGTGGAGGCAATTCCTTGTCGAAATAATAATTGTAAAACTACGTTCAAATTTTTTAAGGAAAATATTTTGAGTCAATTTGGAATTCATTGGGCAATAATAAGTGATGGAGGAACACACTTTTGTAATGAACCATTTGAATCCTTACTAAAGAAATATGGTATCTTATACAAGATTGTCACCTCTTTTTACCCACAAACAAGTGTACAAGTAGAACTAGCAAATAGAGAGATAAAATGGATTCTTGCAAAGATAGCTAACCCAGATTGAAAGGATTGGCCTTTGAAACTAACTGACACACTTTGGGCTTATTGCACTGTATTTAAAACATCACTAGGTATATCTCCTTATAGATTAGTTTATGGAAAACATTATCATTTGCCTGTGGAACTTGAACATAAAGCTTACTAGGCCATTAATGCCTGCAATTCAAATCTTGATGATGTTGTTGTAATATGCAAGTTGCAACTAAATGAGCTTGAAGAGTTGAAAAATGATGCATACGAGAATTCAAAAATATATAAAGCTAGAACTAAATTTTTTCATGATGAAACAATCTTAAGAAAAACAATTGAGGTTGGTCAAAAGGTTTTGCTTTATAATTATTGACTTCACATATTTCTTCGAAAATTAAGATCTAGATGGTGTGATCTATTTGTTGTGAAGCATGTCTATTTTCATGAGGCCATTGATATTGAAAATCCAAAAAACATTAATGTGTTTAAAGTAAATAAACAAAGAGTTAAACTATTTTTGGAAAATCATGATCTGTAGGAAGAAGTTGTTCATCTCAATGATCCTAAAAATAACCATGGTAAGTAAATGTCAATGTTTTTTTTTTTCTTTTTAGATAGTACTTTGATTTTCTTTTCATTTTCTTTTCATTTTCTTCTTTCTTTTCCCAGTCAAGTGGCAAATACAATACTCTGTAGCTTTAAAGTCAAGTTTTTCAGTTTCTAATAATAACTGATATCTTTCCCACTCTCTCAATTTCTTCTAAAAAATGGATTTTGGTATTTTTGCTTTGTGAAAATACTTTCGCTCTCTTCAAGTAAATGTTCTTAAAAGGATTTACCAAGCTAGGTGTGAAAGATTAAAATTTTTTATGCACAAAGGCATCCCTGGAGATGTACGTTGGTTAATTGAAGCAAAGGTCTGTTTAGCTGGTGCAATCCCAAACGCATTTATGTCCCATATGCCTCGTTTAGGCAAAATCTCTAATGCCAAAATGGGAAAAGCAATAAGGTTATGAGTTTGTCGCTATTGTGGTTGATGGACTTTTAATACTAGATGTTGTTCTCTAGGGATGGGATCCAGTAATTGAGAAGACAAAACAGAATTTATAAAGAATGGCCTGAGTAAGAAGTCCTTAGATAATATCCAGTTGACTCCTAAGAAGCGTTTTTATGGATTTGTGAAACACAAACTTCTTGGTCTATGGAATATTTTTTTGTAAATTATGATGGCGCTAAAATCTTGAAAATCTAATTTTAAAAGACAATATTTCCTAATTTGTAAGAAAACTAGATGACAAGCTAGTCTTTGACTCATAGAAGGCTTTGAAGCTATTACCAAATGTAAAACCAGAGGAAGATGTGACCCATAATCACAACTACTATACATGCTTGCCATTTTTTAAAAAAATTTCATTTTCTTCTGACAATAATCTAACTACCCATTTAGCTTTTCTCATTGCATTATCCTTCTATCTCTATAAATGCAAGTTCTTTTCATTTTCCATAGGGTTAAGATAAAAATGAAGGAAACATCCACTCATAGATTTTGAAATATATGTATATTTTGTGGATTTTTTCCTAGAAAGGATGAAAAGTTCCTAAGAGCAGCAAACCATTTGGGTGGAGCCCTAACTTAGTGCAAAATACATTGGTATATGGGGGAAGGAGCATTGGGTTAATGGGAGGTGTATGAAAGGTGTAGCAATAGCAATGTACGTAAGGGGTAGCAAAGTTTTGGGTATTATTCCTACACCTTTGAAGTCGATAAGTGGAGGCACAAATGGGGAAAAATTAATTTGCAAGGGCGCTTGTTACAAATACTTTGTAATTCTGATGCTTTTATTCCCTTACTACAAGGATTTCATACATTGCGGGAAATTTTTCAAATTCTTCATGGCCTACCTTAAAATGCACCAAAAATCGATTAGACTATTGAATGTTAACAACTTCTTTGTAGGTTGGTTATCTTTCATAGATCAAGCTGTGTAGGAGAAATTTCTCTCAGAATTGGCTAGATGGATCCTAATATCTATATCAACTACTGAGGAATTGCTCAACAAAATGAAAGCTTTCATTCTTTAACTAGATTTAGCAATAATTCAAATAAACTAGGCATGACAATCCTTCCCAAAAAGCTTCATCCTATAAGTATCTTTTACCCTGCTAGTCATTTTATTTTTGTTAATTTTTTTCCTTTACAAGATGTCAATCTTAATAAGTGATGAAAGTCTTAGTGTTGTGCCCAAAAGCCAATCATGAGATGATTGTATTTAGGCATTAATCCAGCAATATGTTTGTTGTTTTGTTTATACATGCCTAAATAAACATAATTGTAACCCTAGAATAATGATATTCTCAAATGTCCCTGGTCTAGTATTATTGTGGAGCGGGTTACAATAACACATAATGACTAGCATATGTGGAGAATAATATGAGATATGTAATCTACATATGGGTACAAGTTGGAGAACTTGTGTATTGGACCGACCCACCATGAGAACGCTACATGGATTGTTGTATAAGTGTCATAAGTGATTCTTATAGTGATCATGGTATATGTAGTACTTTGACCTAAGATCAACAAGGTTCCCTACATGTGATTCATATACTTTGATACTTCCCTTTGTTGCTCGTAACCGAGTAAACTTGAAGGAGGTCATTGGGTATGTCACATATCATGCGGAGGGATTTGTATGATCAAGATGGGATTTGTCCCTCCTATGTAACGGGAGTGATACCTTTGGGCCCCTTGATACAGTGAAACTTAGAAAATGCATGGCCATGCTCAAATGAGTTGATATACGATATCAATGTGATCAATCTAAGTTAGTCTACTCGGTAATCAAGAAACCAAAAATTGGGCTATATGAGAGTGACACATTCCATGTCTCGTGCCTATTTTTGATATCTTGGACAGAGGGATAATGGCATATATGGGTAAGGATCATAAGGGTTTAGTCAAATCATCGACAATTTTGTCACTTGGGTAGCAATGATGTGTTGCTAGATACCGCTCATTGCTTATGATCATAAATGTGATTTATGATCATTGCCAACGTGGTAAGAGCCTATTGGGTCGCACACATAGAGCTATTTGGATTATTAGAGTGCATGGGCTAAATATTTGAGTTATGGTTTCATAATAATTTCATGTTAATAATGAGCCCAAAAGTTGAGCCATTATTAAGCCCAAAATTGAAGCCTAATTGGATTAAGGCTTTGAAACCCATTAGGCCTAGAAGTTGAGTCTCACTATAAATACAACTTTTAGTGAGAAATTCGCAGCTTTACCCAAGCCTCCCAAAGAGGATAGCCGCACTATTTTCTTTCAATTCCTTGGAGGATACAAGCTAGCACTGCGAGCGCAAGAGAAACGCATCTGCCGGCACGTGTTAGAAGCATGGTGATCCCGAGAAGCTCATGTGGATACCATAAAGAGCTTGAACACATCAACTGTTTAGGTTTTTGTGATTTGACTCTACAGTTGGGTGAAATATCTCAACCGAATTAGGTATGAAAATTTTCAAACACCTAGTTTACCTTGTTTCACTTAGATCCTGGAGGGTTTCGGTTAAATTCCACGGCGCTTGTTTGCCTCCCGAAACCCTATAGAAAGCACTATTGAAGATAACAACCTAGACTTGTGGATTTGTTTGTAGCATTTTTTCTTTTAGTTTCACTATCAGCATTATCTTATTATTACATTTATTTTGGTTTGAGTTATTTCAGAATTTTCAATTTCAATAGCTACCATTCCAGGTAATTTCTTCTTCACTGTACTTATTTATATCTTGACATTGGGGAAAATGTCTCATCCTAGTTGGAAGGATAATTGAGACACACACACACACACAGTAGGTAGTTTATCTCATGCTAATATTAAAACCTTTAGACAAACTCATTAGCTTATGATCACTGAGTACAGAGTAATTTTAGTCTTGAAACGCATCCTAGTAGGTTTGCTAGGCATCCTAGTATTCATTTTGCAAGCTTTGTTAGTTTGATATTTACTCACTTGCATTCATTATTAATTTCTCTTTTATTTTTATTAATTTTGTTCATATTCATATTTACTTATCATATTTGCAAGCATAAGTAATTACATGTAGGAGCATTCAGCATGAATTGAGGTTGTTTATTTGCATTTAGGAGCCCAACTCATGGAAATATCATCAATGGATGTATACCTTGTAAGCTTGAAGTTGTTGTTAATTTTTGAAAGTAATTCAAGTATGTAACTTGTTACCTCAAGTAGGAAAATAACACGGTGAGCACTTTAAGCATGTTACCACCTCACAAAAAAAAAAAAATAAGAATTACAAAGTGTGGCATAATGGTAAAAAATCATTATATTGTATAATTCTCACCAAAGTGATTGAAGCGTGAGGGGTAAAGGGCATAATCAACACCTCCTTTAAATGTTCTAAGTTAGTAACTTGGCCCCTAAGAAAAGCCTTAAGAATTTCTTATTTGTCAAGCAACCTATGGATTTTTTTGTAAGATTTTGGAAATACGGATACTCAATTAAAAAACTCTCAAGAAAGAGCTTTGGAGAGTTATGGGAAGGATATGAATGGTATGAAAGTACTATTAGAGGATCAAATTGCTTGTGGAAGACAAGTTTGGACAAAGAAAACACAAAAGGCATTTAAGGACCTAAGTGTCCTAGTGTAAGCCTTTGGATGTCCAAGCTTTTGACTTAAGTCAAATGGTGAAATTGAGACTAAGAAACCATGGTTTTGTAGAAAGGAAAATTACATAAAGCATGGTCAAGGCTATTAAGGGTGTTTAGTGCACTAAAGCCCATTTAAGTAGTCATTTCCTTCTTTCATTCTTTCGTATTCAAACCATACTATCAACCACTCACCTCTATAGCTCCTCCATAGCCACCATACCTCCAAGCTTGCCATTAGTTGCAATTGAAATCAAGAAAGAGCAATTGGAAGCATACTAGTGCTATTGCTTGGGTGCACCAAGAATCAAGCTTAAAATTTGGCATACCCATCAAGGTGAGGAGTTCTCTTGCTCCCATGGACTGTTTACTGTATTATTCAAGCATCCATGGAGCTAGGGCTAAGTTTGGAAGAGAGCTAAGTGCTTGATGAACCAAGCTTGTTGAGGGGAGGGGCACTTAGTGAAGGTTTTGGCCTTAGTGTGAAGTGCACAGTGATGGCAGCGAAAATTGGCCTTTCTAGAGCCCAAAGTTAGTACTAACTAGTGTTAAAACTCTCCTAAGACCAAGCTTATGCTTGAGGAGGGCTACCATAGTAATTTTCTTATGTTTATTGCATGTTTTATGGAGTAACAAATGTTAATTGTTGCTGCTGCATACATATGTTTGTTATTTGTGTTTAGCTACTGCATTTGGTTGCTTTTTGTTGGATATATGCATTGTGTTTCTTGTGTTTTAGTGTCTTTGGGTGCAGGTGATACTAAGGGTTACATTACCTTAAGAGTATAAGTATTCTGCTTACTAAGTTTCACAATGAAACTTACTCCCCTCAAATCTGCCCATTTCAGGTCCAGTAGAAAAATCACATCCAAACTGACCTTTGTGGTTTGAGTTTTGATCTGGAATTTCAGGTATTTGAACTTCCATGTATGTAGTTGTGATCTGGAAAGTTTAGTGATTTTAGGAGCACATTTGATATTTATAGTGATGGTGCTTACTGTCTTATGGAACAGCTGTCCAGTATCCTATTTCTAAAGTGCATTGTGTCTAAAGCTCTCCTATAACCTGGGAGCATGCTTTAGCTGAGTTGATGCCATTATGTAGTGCATGGATTCATGTACATGTAAGACATGTAAAGTTGAAACAAGTATGCGAACATTTGGGGACTGTTTTGCTATGTATGTAAATGTGGTGCACAAGCTGTCTAAGTGTGAATGATAGGTTGCTTGTTTGTAAATTCTGTTTTGGCCACATAGAGTTGCTAGATGCAAGAAAATGTAATTCCTATGTGTATTGGACATGTATGGGATAGCCGTGGAGGGCTTACCCCTTGTGAATAAAGTGTTTGCACACTTATAAAATTTCATATGGGCAAAATAATCATAAAGTGACCAGAATTTCGACCCTATACTATAAGTACTGTAACTCCCTATATAGAATGAATCTTGATATGAAATTTTGACCACACCTAGAACACATATAGAGGTTTAATTGGGATTTAGAATTTCTGCATTTGAGGCCCTGTAGCCAAAGTTATGATGTTGTAAAATTGGCTGATTTACTGTTCATTTAGTCAGAATTTTGTAATCAACTTAAAAAATCTATAACTTGGTCCATATGTGGGCTATTGATGTGAAACCAAATTCCATGGTTTGCTTTAAGTCTCTACTTGATATTGAAGCAAAAAAACAGGTGGTTACATTGCTAGATTAATACAGTTTTTTGGAGGAAGTTTCAGGTGCAGTGGCTAGTTACTTAAACTTAACAAGATTGCTAATGTGGTAGCCAAGATTAAGGGCGAATTCGTTTTAACTTAAGCCAGCTTAATTCAAAACAACTTATTTTTATATTTACATCTTTTTTCCTTGAAACCAATTTTATTTGAAAGTCAATATTATTTAGGTGAAATAATCCATTGATTGTAAAATTTTTATAATACTATTAATTTTTTTTGAATTTTTCTTTTTTAAACATTAAAAAAGAAATTTTAATAGAAAATTAATGACATGATAAAAATTTTGTTTCAAATGGATTATTGCACCTATATAATATTGGCTTTCAAATGAAATTGGTTATAGGTGAAAAAGATTTAAAACCATTTTAAATTAAGTTGACTTAAGTTAAAACGAATTGGTTGTAAGACTTGTGCTAGTGTTTTCCTTCCTTGCAGACATAGTGTGCATAAAATGTAAATATGTGTCTAATGGTTGGACCAATATGCATGCATTTTTGTAGTGCCTAAGAGGGCCACTTGGTTATGCACACTAACTAAGGGTATTGTTCTGATGACTTACAGAACATGCTAACCTTGGGAGTTTTAAATGCACAATCTTGGCACTATAACTGGAGTACCTCAGAGTGGGTAACAAAGCCTATAGTGTTTATTAGGATATATGAATTTCTCTGTTGAAAGTGCTTACTTTGTATTTTAAGCTAGACATTGTTTAGATGAGTAGCCTTAAGGACCCATGCAACCCCTCTCCTTGTGTGTAAATTTAAGGATGAAGATGACATTATATGGCTAAGCACTTACCAAACTACTATCCTTGTATATTATCCCTTAGTGTGCCTCCTTGAGCCTTGTAGCCTAATTCTTTGTTTGAACCCTACATGTTTAACTAGTTTTACTTCATTTTAATCCTTTGTTGCCCTTGGAACTTGTGATCCTTTGTTGCATTTTAATCTTTTGGGCATTAGAGAATTAAAGTAAATGTGTTGTTTTTGGTAAACTAAAGAATAAATGTATAGGTGTACTTTAGGATATGTTAGGTTACCTTGTGTTTTGAATGTCATAGTAGAAAGTGTTGGGGTGACTTGAGTTTGAATTAATGAATTGAGTTGCATATCGTTGGATGGTTGGGCTTTGATTTATTGTTTCTTTTAGAAAAAGGAAAAAATGAGACCATAAGAAAAAGCCCTTACAAAATAAAGTAAAAGGTAAAAAATAGTTAAAAAAAGTGTTAAATTTCATTCAATGCTTCCAAAATTCAACCACATTTGTTCTCTTAACTCATTCGTTAATGTGCAATTGAATCTTGGAGATTGTCCAGGGTATGGATTTGGGAAACTTTGGGTTTTTAGTGCTATAAGTGCCCATATTTATTGTTGATTGTATTGCTAGTTCTCTTAACTCCACCATTAAATAGCTTCCATTCGATTCCTACTTTCACCAAACCTAGCCAAATTACAGCCTTATATAATGACCATTGAACTTACATTTATATGCAATCCATTTTTGAGAATCTAGTGAGGGGTGAGCTTGGATCCCTTTGCAAGCTTCGGAGTGAGAAACATAAAGTGAGCCGTTATAACAAATCCACCTTAAAATGAGTGCAAATACTTAGGAAGTGATCATATACCTTTGGTAACAAGGACTAACTTTTTCTCCTTTCTTTCATTAATTATTGTCAAGTCAAGTTTACAAGTGTTATATTTTCATAGTGTGGTGTGTCATGAGTTGCTAGAGTATGTGTTTTGTTTTGTTTTTTTTTTTCTAAGTTTTGTAGGTTGTACTTGTTAGGAACTAGCAAGAACTTGATTGGGGGAGTGATGAATACATATAATTGTATAGTTATTACAGGTTTAAATCATCATTGTATACTTTAAGTTTCATTAATTTCTCTAACATGAGTAGTTATTCTATCGAGTTACTATTCACACATATTTATTGTTCATACACTTATTTACTTTTCATACATGGGGATACTGTTCATATGGCCGCTACTATTCATACTCAGATTTATAGTTTATATGCGGGTTACTATTAAGGATAAAACTTATGTGCATCTAACATACATGTAAGCTGGCACACATAAGCTACTTATATTTTTTCCGCGAGCTTTGGATGAATCTCTGTGTTTGGTGCGATGGTCAGCATGTTGGCTTGAAAATGCTATAGTGGGGGTTCACATCGTACTGCTCTCCCCTTTCTGGTTTTTTCATTTTCCGTTTATTTATATGATTTTTTTCCATTTTTTTCACAATTTTTGATTTGTCATTTTAGTTTCCATTTTTTGCTTCTTTTTTCAGTTTTTATTTTTTATTCTTTTTCGTTTTACTGTAACCTTTCCCTATTTTTTCCGTTTTACTTTTTTTTTGTCCCCCTTCCCCAAAATTTTCCTTTACTTTTCCTTTTTTTCCATTTTCCCAGATTTTCTCTTTCCAATCTTTTTCTATTTTTTCATCTTATCTTTTTGTAATTAACTTTGTCTGTTTTCTTGTTCTATCTTTCTTTCTCATTTTCTTTTTACCATCTGTCTACCTTTTTCATTTTGTATTCTTTATTTTTCACTATTAGATGAATTCATGATACATATAACATTAAATTTAAAATAAGACAATATAAACCTTTTTAACATATTGCTATTGATAAGAATACAAATAGCTATGATCAACTTAATTTGTGTATTACTTTTGATATCTATTTTAGGTTAGTTTTGTTGCATTTAAATGATTTATTACCTTCACTTGTTTAGTTTTTATTTTATTTAGGTTAGGGAGCTTGCCAAATGAGTTGAGCAGATTTTTATCGAATAAAAGGACTAAATTGCAAGAAATTATGAAGCAAAAAGTACAACTAAAATTGTAAAGGAATTTTCTCTTAATTGACTAAAATACCCATTTTATAATAATATGTTATATTTTAAGTCAAAGGTATTTTAGTTAATTAAAATCTTAAAGGTTAAAGATTAAAATCCCTACAAATATAAAAAGAGAGGGGCGGCCGCATGCGAGGGAGAGTTGAGACGGAGCAGTCGAACGGAGGAAAAATTTGCGGGCTCAGAGGGAAGTCGATTGCGAGCAGAACAAAAAAGGAGAATTTGCGAAGCGACAAGAGCGTTGTTGCGAGTAAAGGAGGGGAAGAATTTAAAAACAGGAGACAGCGGCTTGCGAATTGAAGGGATAAAAAAAATGGTTCTTTATTCCTTTGTTTAATTTTATATTCCTCCTTTATGACTTCTCCTTGTTCCATGGGAGTAATGACTTTTATTTTTAAATCTAGTATGAGAGGCTAGATTTTTATGCTAGGATTAGAGATGTAACCTAGTTAATTTATTTTAATTAATTTTTTTGAGTTATGTTTTAGTCCATTTCTTTTGTAACAATGAATATTGTTTATACTTTATCACCATAAATAATTTATCTTAAGGACTTGGATAAAGGATCAAGAAATGAAATTTAATCCGTGCACTAGGGAAACAGAATAACAATAATTAGGATACAGATATACCTATTTGTTGTGATTTGTTAAAGTAGCAACTTGACCTTAATGAGTTTAATTAATTATACGAGAGATCGAGAGATAATCATATGTTAATCGAATACGTTTCAATTTCTCGAGAGAAAGTTGTAATACTAGAAGTGATTGTTGACAGCTAAAAACTTGCCCAAATAATTAATTGCAAGACCGTCAACTAGGTGAAACCTAAACCTTAGCTATCCCCATAATTCTCTTTTGCTCGGTTCATTAATTTCATCATTGGTTTAGTTTAATCTTAATTTAAATTTAGTTAATTTTACTCCCTTAAAATTTGAACTCATTTCTTTTATTTTTTATAAATAATTAAATATCTGTTTCTTATGAGATCAATACTTTGGTTTCATAGGGATTAAGACTTGCTATAACTAACCCTGTGTACTTGTAGGATTAGCCCTATCAAGTTACTAATAAAATAACAAATAACTAGTTCATATAAAAGAAAAATTAAAAACTAATAAAAGAACAAATACATATTATTAAAAGAACAAAGATGTACAAATAGAAAAAAAAAATATCAAGTTCATCTAAAAGAATAGACATGAACTAACAAAAGAATAAACATTTATTAAAAAAAGAACAAAGAGCTACTAATAAAAAAAAACTACTAATAAAAGAATGAAAAAATAGTTTATTTAAAAGAACAAGCTGGAGCTTATAAAAGAACAGAATGGTACTAATACATATACAAAGAGCTACTTATAAAAAATAAATAACTAGTTTAGCTAAAGAATAAACATAAAAACATAAAAGAACAAATACATACTGATAAAGGAACAAGGAAATACTAATAAAAGAACGAATATCAGGTTCATCTAGAGGAACAATATCAATTGACAAAAAAATAAACACCTACTAATAAAATAACAAAGAGTTACAAATAAAAGAACAAACAATTAGAAATAAGAGACCAAAAAAATAGTTACTCTAAAAGAATATAAATTGCTACTAATAAAAAACAAACATGAACAAATAAAAGAACAAACATATACCAACAAAAAAATGAATTCCTAAGTCGAAAGAATGAGTACAGTCAAAGTAAGAAATTAAAAAGTACAACAAAGAGCAACTAGTTGATTTAAAAGAACAAGTATTAACTGGTAAAAGAACAAATACTTATTAATAAAAGAACAAACACTAATTGCAAGCAATTCATCTCAAATGAAGGAGCAACTAACCAGAGAAGTTATTGAAGTTATTTGGACTAATGTTACTAATTACTTACCATAAAGCTAGAGAAAATAAAATTAAATGGCTGGATAAAATAAAAAGGAAGTTAAAAAAAAAAAAGAGAAAACTGAAAATATTGCAAAGAAAAAAAAAGAAAAGGAAAATATGGGAAAAAAAAAGAACGAAAATAAAAAATTGAAATTGGAAAAAGTAATAAAAATGAAAAGGAGGAACGTAATCAAAGAAAAACTTACAAAAATGCAAAAAAACCGAGAAAAAGCCAAAAAAGGAAGGGAGCATAAAGATTGTAGTGATGAGCTGTCTTGGAGGCTCGAACCCAGAAAAATGAAAAGGAGGAACGTAATCAAAGAAAAACTTACAAAAATGCAAAAAAACCGAGAAAAAGCCAAAAAAAGGAAGGGAGCATAAAGATTGTAGTGATGAGCCGTCTTGGAGGCTCGAACCCAGGACGTGTTCCCCCTTTATGCATGTGTGCTAGCCTATGCACTAGGCATGAAGGTCGCCCAAATCGTGCAGAAAATATGCAAGTATGTTCCAAGTGAGCGGGGCCAAAATGACAATTTCTTAATTTTTTAGGGATGGCACATGCAATAAGCCAAATGCATGTAATACTTACTCTATTATTAATCCATAGTTACTAAATATGCTAACTAATTGCTGTTTGTGTACATGGATAAAATTAAGATATCTCCTAATTCTTGGACCAATGATTGGGGCATCAATCATTTGTAATCTTCAGTTCATGGTCCAGCGTAATTAAGGGATAGAGGAGACTAAATTTGGATCACAGATAGAATTAGTTCTACTATTCATGTTCTTGGTGATCCTTCGTGATAAAAATCATATCTAGGGCTATGGATGTCAAAATTGAGTGATTCTAAAGCCATATGAAAACCAACATATAGATCTTTAACTCTACTTCATATGTTGAGAACTAGTTTGATCATTTTTATTATCAAAATCTGGTTATAAGTGGGACAACCAATTCTGCGACGTGCTGAAAAGCAGTTTCAATAGAAAAATAATAACTTGAGATACAAATATCAGTTTTGAATGATTAAGCTATCATTTTGAAACTAAAGAAGTGATCTAGAAATTTCATGCTTTGAGGAAGAGTTGAATCAATGTGCACAATGGTAAAACAATTAGAAGAAATTTGAGCCGCCTTAGTTGATTTGTATTTCACCTACCCCATCCCCAAGGCTCTATAAATAGGTAGTGGGGGGAGGTTGAAATTAAGCTAGTTCCTAAGAAAAGTTAGAGTTCTAAACAAAATTAGGCCTTTCTTCCTTGATATTATTCTTATCTTTGAATCACGAAGCTCTGTTCAATGTGTTTTTTTCTTGTTCCTACTTTTATCTTCCAATCTATGTTTATTTCCCTTTTATTCATATTGTTTACTTTTATCATGTCTAACTAATTTTTCTTTTGCTAAGGTGAAAAGGTAAAGCTTTTGGTATAAAGGTTATAACTAATTTAATTGGATCTTAACGTTAGTCATATTTATTTTCTTAATAAATTTAGCTACCCTCTTTACTAAGTGGTAGTCTTGATTCATTATTGTTATGGCCCTCAAGGCAGCAAACCTTCAATGATCATGGGAAACTTGTCAAACAAGTCAAAATCCCTAGTTTAATGCCTCAATTAGCTTGAGTAAGCAAGTCAAGCAAGTGTTCAAAAAGGTGGATGGTTCTTAGTTCAATTTGGCACCTAAGTGTGACCAAGGGCAAAAATGGTCATTTTGTACCCTGAGGTGATAGGTTTGGTATTTAAGCCCATAAGTTGTTCTTTTGGACCTAGGTGACAAGAAACCAAAGAGTTGGTCTAAATTTCCAAGTCTTATGGCAATATTTGAGCATGTGTTCTTTTTAGCAAAACTAAAGAAGTTGAAGGGCTAAAATGAGAAGATTGCTTTTTAAACCATTTTGGGACTTTTTGCAGCTACTATTCATAATCTTCAACCTCCATTTTCATAGCTCCCTCTTTCGTCACAAATTCCATAGCCATAACTTAAATTTGTCATCAATTCTTGGTGGAAATCAAAGCCCCACGAGGTATATGCATGAAAGGGCTTTCTTTTGCAAGGATTTTGTGTCATGAGCTTTGGATGGCGTTTTTCATGCTTGGGAGCTAAGGTAACATTTTGTCCTCTTTGTTCTTGAACTGTTCTTGGTTTCTTGAGCTTCCATGAGTTTGGGTTTGGCCTTAATTTGGTGCCTTGTATGTTGGATTTTGCTTGGAACCATAGGAATACCCTAGAGGAGCCATTGTTGTTTGTGGATGCTTGGTTTTTGTTTGTTCTTCTTAATTGAGGTAAGGGATTTAGTTATCAGATTCATTTGATGAATGTCTTAGTTGCTTGAATGTTGGTTTCAAGTAGTTTGGAAGATACACATAGGTTATGGTAGAATTTGCTTATGATGCACTAGTGGCAATCAAGCTCTTAGGTAGTGTAATTGAGCCCTTGATGCTTGGTTAGTTTGGCATGGTAATGGCCTATTGAAGTATTCTTATAGTTATGAAGCTTGTGAAGGCTTGTCATGGATGATTGGGAGGTGGTGGATAGCCCCAAAGTGTCTATGGACACTAGCTGAAGAAATAGGGCACATCTATAACCTGAGAAGCGATACTGTTGGTGACGCATCGCCAGTGTGTCGCCATTCTTGACGACACGTTGCCAAGTCCCCGACAGCATTGACTTGCTGTAGTATTTTTGACATAACTTTTCGCTAGAGTGTTTCAAGATTCTATGCGAAGCTAAGAGGAAAAGCTAAAATTATTTGCTATCAACAATGCCAAAATCTGCCTAGGCTATTTTTGGATTTATTTTGAAAGGAAGGGGCCTAAGAGTGCCTAAGGGATGAGGGGTGGAAGGTGCCTAATGGTGCCTTAGTACCCCCATGGCTCCTTAAAGCACTAGGTGGTTAATGAAGTGTTCTTGGGTGTAAAAAGGGCTTGATGGAAGATAATTTGGAAGATGTTTCAAGTCCTACAATAGGGCCTTTAAGTAAGGTTAAGGGGGTTTAACACCATTGGTAGTCCAGTTGGAGGCTTGGAGCTTAAGACACCAATGAGAAACCTTAGTGCACATGAGGGGTTCTTTGGAACCTAGTAAATTGAGTCCATCCATACAAAATCTTACCATAATAGTGTGAACCAAGTAATGGTGGATAGTAGAGCACCATGGGTGAAGGCTTAGTGCACTTGTGGGCAAGCCAAGTTGTGACTTAAGGCTCAAGTGAAAGCTTAGTGCATCCTTGGTAGGTTAAATGGGTGAGACTTAGTACCTTGGTGATCTAGGTGAGCTAACTAGCTTGAGACATGAAGTGGGAGCCTAGTAGGCCTAGTTGGGTGGAAGCTTAGTACCATAGTGGATTAGACAAGCCAACAGCTCAAGGCATTATGTGGGAGCCTAGTACACCTAGTAAATTTCTTAGAATGCAAGCAAGGAGCATCCACCATGTTCACTTGCACAACAACAAAGGGAAGGTTATTTAGTGAGCTTAGCTCACTAGGACGTCAGCAAGCCAAGGCTGGCTAGAAGCGAGTTAGGGGCCAAGAACTCACTAAGCACGGGGTGTCGTCCGTGCAAAGACTAGGGTGAGGAAGCATCCCAAGGAACTCAAATATATGTGCATATATTAGCCCTCAAACTACATTAGGCCCACAGTGGATTTCATATATATATATATATACATATATGAGTGTCGTTAGGTTTTTGTTTGCATGCTTTATTTTTCTTTGCAAGTATTATTTCTGTTTGTAGGTTATAATGCTTCTTTGCAGGTACCCAAATCCTTTACTGGGAATCTTTGGATTTTCACTCCCTTTAGTGTTGTTGTGCAGATTGTATCAATAAGGAGTTGACAACCTTGGAGGGTTGTCGAGCTAGCATTCATATTGTAGGTAACCACCTAGTGAATTGTTATGATTATATTTTGCTGGTTAAGTTGTTGTGCTAATAGTTGTCTTATAGCCTTGCAGAGGCTAGTGGCACAAGGACGGATATAGTGGACCGTGGATCTCAGTAGTAGCCTTTTAGTATACATTTGTATGCTTTTTTAGCCTCCAATGTCTCTAGGTCGAGTTGTATTTCAGTTGCTTTTGGGCATGTGCATAGTCTTTACTTAAGTAATGATGCACATGCACAGTTATTACTTGTAGTAAACACACTTATCTTTTATGCTTTGACTTGTGTTTTAGTTATGTTTTATAAATGCCAGCAATGTTTTTTATTTATTTTCTTAAAATGAAATTCAAGTCGAAGCAAGTGCATGCATAATGCATATTAGGTTAACAACTAGATGCATGAAATTTTTTAAAATGGGACATGTAATAAACTAGCCAACTACAACTAGCGCAGGACTCCGGTTTTGTAGTCTTCCTGGGAGGGCCCCAAATTGGGGTAGGTGATGTTACAATCATAGTTGATCATTCACGGAAAAGCTATTTGATTCCTTCTATAAAGCATGGCTCTGCCTGCTTTGTTGGAATCATGAGTTACTGTGGACAAAGATTGACATGATGGATACTTGAACCCATTTGCAAGTGTTGGCTTTATAGATCAATGAAAGCTAATATCTCATGCCTAATGTTTTTGGAATTTGATTATTAAATTCCCCGATTGGGACCTCCTTTATGTGTGTATCCCAATTGAGTGGCAAGATGGGCTAAAATTAATCATTACTGATATACCAAAAGTGGAACCCTTAACCTTAGCTATTTCTCTGAATTTGATTTTTAATCCACACTTGTTCACACCTTGCACCAAAAATTTCTTTGTTAAAAAATATATAGTTTTTTAATTAACTTCCACGTGGTTTGATACTCAGAATTTTTGAATTTTTTCATTTAGCTTTGTTTTCATTTGTTTGATTTGATTATTAGTAGGTTAATTAACTTTTGAGGGTTCTGTGATATTATGATTTGCATTGTTGGTGTAGGAATCTAGAGCATTTTGGGAAGAATTTTGCACTCAAAGTGGGAGAAAAAGGTTACGTTCATTTCCGGGTAAGTTTGCAAATTCTTTCCAAGTTTAGAAGATAAACACATTCTCATACATGTCCAAGTTCAAGGCCGTGTTCATTAACATAGTTTCATACATGGCCATGTTTTTTTATTAAATTGATTTCTTATGAGGAATTTTTATTTAAGTTACAGTAGCCAAACGTAATTTGTGTTACAACTTTGTAACAAAGCATGTTAACCTTACATGGTTTCATACACAACCATTTAAACACGTGCATTTACACGCCCATGTTTTAAAATATGTTTATCCTACATGGTTTATTACACAATCATATTTGAAAGCATGTTTGATTTCTGAGTTTAAGAATTTTTACTATCTAGAGCACAAACACGGTCTTATACGTGACTGTGTTTTTTAGCATTTTCGTATAACATGGTTTTTGTTACTTATATTTATATATATATATATATATATATATATTCAATCATAATTTTCATTCTGCACTTCATACGAAACTCACTCAAACTTCTTTCCCAAGCCCCCAAACTCAAACCCTAGCTTCCTTGCATCTCAGATAAGGTTTTCCATCATTGAAGGACTTTATTCCTTGTTTGGATTCTAGATTTTCATCCTCACTTCATTGATTTCTCCCTCTCGAGGTAGCTTTCTCGTTTTAAGTATATTTGAAGTTTATGGAAGATTTGATTGATTTTTTTTGTTATGGGTAGGCTATATTTGAGGTAGTTGGTTGATTTTGCAAGCCCATTGATGTTTGTTTCTTTTTGATAGCATGGTTTTTGGGATTTAAATTTTTGGGTGTTATGTTCGGAAGAGAAAGGGTTGGAATTGCAAGTTTGATAGATTTAATATGTTGCATGTTGATTTTATGAGTTTTATCACTTGAATGAATGATTATATGGGTTTTGGACCTGCTTTGATTTGTTGTTTCTTATAGAAAAAGGAAAAAATTAAGCCATAAGGAAAAGGCCTCGCAAAATAAAGTAAAAGGTTAATAAAAAGAAAAAAAATGGAAAAGAGTTAAAAAAAATGTTAAATTTCATTCCATGAGTTCAAAATTCAACTGCATTTGTTCTCTAAACTCATTTGTTAATGTGCAATTGAATCTTGGAGATTTTTTAGCGTATAGATGTGGGATACTTTGGGTTTTCAGTGATATAGGTGCCCATATTTATTGTTGATTGAATTGTTAGTTATCTTAACTCCACCATTAAAATAAACTCCATCTGATTCCCATTTTCACCAAACCCAGCCCCATTACAACATTATATGAGGACCATTGGGCTTACACTTATATGTAATCCATTTTTAGGAATCTAGTGGGGGTGAAGTTTGATACCCTTACAAGTTGAAATTGAGAAACACAAAGTAAGCCATTGTAAAAGACTCACCTTAAAACACAAAGGAAGTGATCCTCTACCTTTGGTAATAGAACTTAACCTTTTCTCCTTTCATTAATTACTACCAAGTCAAGTTTACAAGTGCTATATTTTCATAGTGTAGTGTGTCATGAGTTGCTAGAGTATGTGTTTTGTATATTTTTTCTGAGTTTTGTAGGTTATAGGTGCTACGGACTAGCAAGAACCTAGTTGGGGGGTATGATGAAAAGTTATAAGTGTATAGTTATTTTGGGCTTAAATCATCATTGTACAGTTTCAATTCCCTTCATTTCTCTAAGATAAGCAGTTATTTCATCGAGTTACTATTCACATATATTTACGGTTCATATGCGGGCTACTGTTCACCACATTTTATTGTTCATATGGTAGTTACTATTCATAATAGCATTTATAGTTCATACACAGGTTACTATTCATCTACATTTACTAGATATGCTAAATAACTGCTTCTTATAAAGGTGGATAAAATTCATATACCAGTGATCAGGGCTTAATCATCTACAATCCTTAGTTGATGGTCCAGCCCAATTGAGAGATAGAGGAGGCCATGTTATGGCTGTCATAGTGGAAAGCTAATTTGGAACCTTATTTCAAGTTCACATAGCAAGAATAGGTATGTTGGGCAAAGTTTACTAAGTTCCGAGAAATTGAAGGCACTAAATGAGGTTCGGGGGTAAAATGATAATTTTGCATCCTGAAGAGTCGAGCTGAGTTTCGATAGTTGAAAATGAGTTTTTAAAACCTAACTTCTACTTTTAACTCAAGTTTAGTTCAAATAAACAAGATTGACCAAGTTTGATTAAAGTTACCTAAATGAGGGGACTTATTTGTAACTTTTTAAATAGTTTGGTGGCTTGGGGTTTTATAAGAGTTTATAAGTTGGTAAAGGAAGGGGAAGCTGCCATTTGCTTCCTAAACCCAAGCTCACCCTTCTCTCTACCAAATTTTTGTGATTCCAAGCTTAAAATCAAGAGATTTTCATGGAAATGGAGGTCACCAAGGATGTTTATGCCAAAGGAAGCTTGTTCCAAGTGGAATTTCATGTTTTTAAAGCTTGGAACCTTGTTTCTAGGTATCCCCTATTTGTGATGCGAGGTAACTTGTGATTTCTTGGTTGTTTCTTGTTTAGGAAGTGATTAGAAGCTTGGGTTTTGGTTAGAAGTTAGTAATTTGGTGTTTGTGCCTTTGGTTGCTTGGAACTTAGGTAGACTTTGAGGAACTCGGTTTTTGGTGGAAGAGTTGATTGATGCTTGCTTGTGGATTGAAACTAAGGTAAGGGACTTATGTTTTCAAGCTTGATTAATGCTATTGGATAGAGTTTGCTTGATGAAATCAAATAGTTTTGGCAATAGCATTAGTTAGTGGTCTGGTTTGATCATGGTAGAGTAGTGTGTTTGGCTTGATTGGAATAATGTTATAATGCATCATAGGAAGGCTTGTGATGGTTAGTTGTGGTCTCTGCAACGTGTACTTCATGTATATGAAGTTTGAAGGCTATCCATACATGTTTGATACATTTGGGAAGTGCCCAAAGTTCATAGCAGCAAAATGGCATTTCACAGGTTTGGTGATGCATCACCAATCCATACGAGTTCCCACGACACGTTGCCAATACCTAAAAAATTGGCAGAACATCGACAACTGTGGTGACGCGTCACCGAGACAACATTGACACCTGGTTTTGTTTTCTTCATAACTTTTTGCTCGGGTGTCCGATTGAGGTGATTCAAGTTTCCACATGAAGCTAAGAGAGAGTACTATCACCTCCATGATTTCACTACACTTAAAATGGCCTAGTTTTAAAGTTATTTCAACTCAAAGTGAAGGTAAGTTTTAAAGGTATGTTTGGACACAATAAAGCACCATTAGTTTGGTGCAAGGTTTAACGCCATCGAAAGCCTAGTTGGGCCTTCATATTTAAGGTTCTAATGCAAGAACCTTACTAAACTAAGGTACGTTCCAAAGAACCTAGTAAATGAGTCCATCAATGATCATTGCCATTCTACTAGTGTGAACCAAGTAATGGTGGATAGAGGAGCACCATGGATGAAGGCTTAGTGCACTTGTTGCCTAGCCAAGCCATGCCCTGAGGTACAAGTGAAAGCCTAGTACATCCTTGGTAGGTTAAATGGGTGGAGGCAGAGTACATAAGTGACCTAGCCAAGTCTAAGGACTTGAGGCACTATGTGGAGACGTAGTACACCTAATGGATTTCTTACAGCACAAGCAAGGAGCATCCACCATGTTCACCTGCACAACAACAAAAGGAAGGCTACATTATTGGATCAGGCAGTAAGCTAGGGCATACTAGGAGCGAGTTAGTGGCCAGAACTCGCTAGGCATGGAGTGACGCCCCGTAAAGAGGACTAGGATGAAGAAAAGTCTCAAGGGACCTAGTTATATGTACATATATCAGACCCTCAGGCTATATGAGCTCACAGCAAGTTACATATGTTGTCATATGTTGAGTCCTCAGGATTTTTCTTGCAGGTTGAAGACCCCTTATTGAGAATCTTTGATTCTCACTCCCTTACTTTTTGTTGTGCAGTTTTGGGCATCATTGAGCCAGCAACCGTTGAGGGTTGTTGAGCTAGGCTTGTGTGTAGGTATTTAGTTTATTTGAATATTTATGATTCTAGTTTATGGGTTGCTTGTTGGTTAAGTTATGGTACTAACTACAGTTGTCTTTTTGGCCTACAGAGGCTAGTGAAGCACAAGTGAGGGCTTATGAAGCTTGCCACTGGGAGTTTGCTCTAGGGTGGAAGTTTGGTTTTGGATTTCAGTACAGTCATTCAATGTATAGTTTTGATACACTAGTTTGCCTCCAATGGTCATGTTGAGTAGTTTACTCTAGAGTCACTCTTGGGTGCAAGCATAATCTACTCTTGTTTGGATGCTTGCTCACAATTGATTATATGTAGTTAATTCCACTTAATTGATTTGAAACCTTTGGCAATTTTGATATTTGTTTTTATCAAAATATGCCTAGGCAATGTTTTAATTATTGTTTCTTTATTTTATTGATTAGTCAAAGCATAAACTCATGCATGATTGCATAGTAGGATTAAATAACTAGAAGCATAAAGGTCTAAACTAGTGCGCATGTAATCAATTCGCCAATTGCGACTAGTATGGGACAAGTTCCCATAGGCTTCCTGAGCAAGCCCATGATAGGTCATGTCAAGCCAAATTTGGATCACAAATAAAAGTAATTCCAGCATTCATGTGCTTGGTGATCCTTCATGACAAAAATCATGTCTAGAGCTATGGATGTCAAAGTTGAGAGATTCTAAGGCATATGAAAACCAACACATAGATCTTCAACATAGCTTTATATGCCAAGAAGCAGTTTGATCATTTTGATTACCGAAATTAGGTTATAACTGAGATCATATATTTTACCATGCATTGAAGAGCAATTTTGGTAGAAAAATCACACCATGAGATACAGATATCAGTTGTGAATGATCAAGGTATCTTTTCAAATCTAAAGAAATGATCTATAAATCTTGCGCTTTGAGAAACAGCTGAATCGATGTGCATAGTGATAAAAAAATTAGAACCAATTTGAGGCACCTTTATTGGTTTGTATTTCACTAACTTTGCAATTTCACCTACTCTATCCCCAAGGCTTTACAAATAGGCAGTGAGGGAAAGATGAAATTAAGTTGGTTCCTAAGCAAAGTTAGAGTTCTGGGCAAAAATTAAGAATTTCTTGTTTGATATTGTTCTTATCTTTCAATCCTGAAGCTCTATTCAGGGTTCTTTCTTCTTGCTCTTACTTTGATCTTCCAATCCATTTTTTTTTTCCTTTTTATTCATGTTGTTTACTTTTATTATGTCCAACTAATTTTTCTTTTTATAAGTTGAAAGGGTGAAACTTTTGTTATAAAGGTTATAACTAATTAAATGGATGTTAACATTATTGGTATTTACTTTTTTAATCAATTGAGCTATCCACCTTGTTAAGTGGGAGTCTTGATTTATCATAGTTGATCATTAGTACAAAACCTACCTGATTTCTTCCATAGAGCATGGCTCTACCAGTTATGTTGGAATATTGAGTTTTTGTGGACAAAGATTGGCATGATGGATACTTGAGCCCAATTCAAAGTGTTGGCATCTTAAGATTAATGAAAGCTAATACTAACTCATGCCTAATGTTTTTGGAATTTGATTATTAGGATCGCCGATTGGGGCCTCCTTTATATGTGGATCCCAATTAAGTGCAAGATGGGCTAAAATTAATCATAATTGATATACCAAAAGTGGAATCCCTAACTTTAGCTATTTTTTTGAATTTGAGTTTTAATC
Source organism: Aquilaria sinensis (assembly GCA_005392925.1). Classification (NCBI taxonomy): domain Eukaryota; kingdom Viridiplantae; phylum Streptophyta; class Magnoliopsida; order Malvales; family Thymelaeaceae; genus Aquilaria; species Aquilaria sinensis. The sequence continues at coordinate 214,540 of SMDT01002873.1, read as the reverse complement.
CACACTTGTTCACACCTTGTACCAAAACTTTCTTTGTTAAAAATCTAGACTTTGTATTTCTTAGTTCACTTTCATGTGGTTTGGCATTCAGACTCTTGAGATTTTATTACTTGTGACAACCTACAATTTAGTTACAACTCCTAAAGCATAGTAAATTGATTTCCAAGTATATGCAACATTCTAATAATAGGATCAATGCAACAGATTCAGAGTTGAGGAATATGAGAAGTATGTAGAATTTTAAGACATAGTTGGGTCAACTTGCTAAGATGCTATGCAAAAGGCCACAAGGAGCATTATTAGCAAATACCAAGCCGAATCATAGAGGAGTTTACAATCCAGCTTTCCATCATAAGGCGGATGGTTATGTAGATGTGAAGGTGTTGGAGAGGAAGGAAGAACCTCCTTGAATGATCAAGGAAGACGTCCGGCTAATGACATTAATCCAAGTGCTTTTTAGGAGGCAACCCAAGTATTGAATTTTTTGTTTAGCTTTGTTTTCATTTGTTTAATTTGATTATTAGTAAGTTAATTAGCTTTTGAGGGTTCTGTAATCTTATGATTTGTATTGTTGGTATAGCAATCTAGAGCATTTTGGGAGGAATTTTGCACTCAAAGTGGGAGGAAAAGGCTAGATTTAATTCCAGGTAAGTTTGCAATTTTTTTCTACGTCCCAGAGATAAAGACTTCCTCATACAAGCCCATGTTTAAGGTCATGTTCATTAACACAGTTTCAAACACAATTGTTTGTTTTATTAAATTGATTTCTCATGAAGAATTTTTATTTGAGCTATAGTAGCCAAACACAATTTGTGTTACAACCATATAACAAAGCATGTTAAGCTCACATGGTCTCATACACAACCATGTTCTTACCCATGTTAGCAAAAGCTTAAAATTCCAAAAGTTAAATACATGCAATTACATGCCCATGTTTTAACACGTGTTTATCCTACACGATTTAATGCACAATCATGTCCAAAAGTGTGTTTCATTTTTGAGTTTAAAAATTTTTACTATCTAGAGCACAAACACGGTCTCATACATGACCATGTTTCTTAGCGTGTTTGCCTAACATGGTTTTACTTATGCCCATGTTGTTGCCTATGTTGTTTTTCTATTTTAAAAAATTTTTGGGCCTTAAACTTTGAACACAGTTAGCTACACACCCATGTTTAAAGTCGTGTTACATATACACAGTCACTTAAATGCCCGTGTTCTGTCCCATGTTTTTGAAGGAAATTTAGTGCACAACTAATGAGCGCTTTAATTTCTACGATACAAAATAAATGTGAAAATTAAGGTGTACTTGGTTATAATGGAAGAACTAAGCGATAATCTCCTTGACAAAAGATGCCTATTTGAACATATTACGGAAGACGTGACTTGTTGTGAATACCCAAGATCAATTATTTAATTAACTTGAAAATACAAGTAACTAAATATGCTGGTTCATACCCAATACTTGACCAGAATTCTCTTTATGGTGACAGAGAAGTGCATAGGGAAAAATAGAACAAGTAGTGCCTCCAAAAATTGTGTTCACAACTTCTATATGCACAATTCTATTACCCTTTATTTATAAGGGATGAATTGACACTTATGGAGGGTCATAACCCTTTATAAAATAGTGATAACTCTTTATAAAAGGTTGTGCTTTGGCAAGAGATGCCTTTATCCACCCATAACTTATTCCCTTAAAATAAGGCAATAACTACCCTTAAAAAGGATGTCTTGGTTTGGCCACAGAGCCATAACTCTTCTAAGAGTTGTTTCCTTAAATCAAAGTGATAACCACCATCTAAAGGTTGTTCAATTCGCCTAAAACATGACTCTTCACTAAAAGTCATGTTATTTCACTAACCAGGTTAGTTATAGGGCATAACAACCTCCCCAAGGGTCATATATGTTGGGATAGACGTATCCTTTCATCTAAAGGTGATATTGCTTCATAATATGAGTAGTTATTGGGTGGTTATTAAGCAATTATCCAATGTGTTAAGGTGTACATATACACATCACCCAATCAGAATATGCCAACTTCCTATTAGTTCCAATGTGATGACATGTCACACATATATGCCACATCATCCTAAAACTTCACTACCTTTAGTTAATGTTTGAAGCGGTGATGTGAGTTAAGGTGAGAACACCAACATATGGTGTAATCACACCAAACAGATATAAAATAAGTATATCTTAGCACGTATATGGAATTCAATAATCACTTTTGTGAACTAAATTCCAACAGCTCCTACTCGTGCTAGATATACTTTATGGGACACATGGATAATGGATAAGGAATACTTGAAACACACTATCACAAAATAAAAAATGGCATATGCAAGTTTGGGCACATGACCCTAAGCATGACAACAAATCTCTTCGCTATGTGGTGGTTAAACATACATAAGAGAATTGTCTTCACCACAAATCCTTGAACTAATTAAAGATACTTGAACAAATCAAGTTTCATTAATGATACACATATCATTAATCATGCCTATATGCCTCAAGATTTGTTGATACATAATTTGGCTACAATAGTTCTCTTTTATGAGTTTACTAATAAACTCTCTGTCACATACCAAACTCGGGATGCATCCATTTTTAAAGTCAATTTATACTTGAATCATGTAGTATAGTAAGTAAAACAATATTACATCAAGTACTACTTATGAGCTCCCGTATTCAAGTATAGATGACATTGTATCAATTATTTGACTTGCAGCACATGCAATCAGATTGTAATTTAGAACAATTTACAAACACATTATAAAGTCTTTCCTACTACATTCACTATATGGTAACTTAAAACATAGTGATTACCTAGTGAGAAACATATCCGGCAGCATTACCGTAGACATAGAAAGCTCACCAAAGTAATACTATGATTTTAAATTACTAAATTGTTATAGCCCACCTAGCGGAACACTCAGTGGGTGAGGTAAGTTCATAAATCCCTAGTTTAAATGCCTTGATTAAAGGTGAATTAGCAAGATCAAGTAAGTTATCTAAAAGATAGATGGTTCCTAGTTTAATTTCGCACCTAAGTGTCACTAAGGGCAAAGTGGTCATTTTGTACCCCAAGGTGATGAGTTTGGTATTTAAGCTCATAAGTTGATTTTTTAGACCTAAATGGCAAGAAACCAAAGAGTTGGATGAAATTCCAAGTTTTAAGACACTATTTGAACATGGGGTCTTTTTGGCAAAACTAAAGAACTTGAAAGGCTTAAGTGAGAAGTTGGCTATTTATGCCATTTTGGAACCATTTTTAGCCACTATTCATCTTCTTCCTCCTTATGAACCCGTAGCTCTCCTCCTTTCAAATTCCATAGCCAAATCTCGCCCAAAACCTCAATTCTTGGTGGAAATCGAAGTTTCATGAAGAACCCAAGTGGAAAAGAGCTTGTTTTTGCAGGGGTTGCTTGGTTTGAGCTCAAAATCACGTTTTTGGGTGAGGTAAGCTCTAAATTCGGGTAGGACTTGTTGTTCTTTGAGTTGCTCTTGGTTTCTTGAGCTTCCATGAGCTTGCTTCTAGTTAGAATGAGCTTGAATTGGTACCTTATAACTTGAATTTGCTTGGAACCATAGGAAATGTTAGTGAAGCTTTACGTTTCAAGCTCGAAGCTTTTGGTGCTTGATTCTTGCTAGTTCATATGTAATTGAGGTAAGGGATTTATGATTCAAGCATAATTGATGCCATTCCTAGCTTGTTTGCTTGTTAAATTCAAGTGATTTTGTGAATAGCATTAGTTGGTGGATGGTAATGAACATGTTGGACTAGTGTGTTTGGCTTGATTGGAATGATGTTATAATGCATCATAGGAAGGCTTGTGATGGTTTATTGTGGTCTATGCAACGTGTACTACACGTATGTGAAGTTTGAAGGCTATCCATGCATGTTTGATATGTTTGGAGAGTGTTCAAAGTTCATAGTAGTAAAATGGGAAGTTTTTTTGGGCATTTTGCAGGTTTGGCGATGCGTCGCCAATCCATACAAGTTTGCATGACGCATCACCAATACCTCAAAAATTGGAAGAACGTCGACAACTGTGGCAACGCGTCGCCGAGACAGCATTGACACCCGGTTTTGTTTTCTTCATAACTTTTCGCTTGGGTGTCCAATTGAGGTGATTCAAGATTCCACGTGAAGCTAAGAGGGAGTACTATCACCTCCATGTTTTGGGAACACTTAAAATGACCCATTTTTAAAGTTGTTTTAAGTCAAAGTTAAGGCAAGTTGTAAAGGAAATTATGGCCACAATAGAGCACCATAAGTGGGTGCAAGGTTTAGTACCATTAGAAGCCTAGTTAAGACTTTGGATTTGAGGCTTCAATGTGGAAACCTTAGTGCACCTAGTCTACAAGGTCTCATGGGTGAAAGGTTTAGAACCCTTGGCGACCTAGCCGTGCCGTTCGCCACGAGGTTGCAAGGTGAAACCTTAGTGCACTTAGTTGAGATCCCGAAGAACCTAGTACATGAATCCACCCATGATCATTACCACACTGCTAGTGTGAACCAAGTAATGGTGGATAGGGGAGCACCATGCATGAAAGCTTAGTGCACTTGTTGCCTAGCCAAGTCGTGCCTTGAGGTACAAGTGAAAGCCTAATGCATCCTTGGTAGGTTAATTGGGTGGAGGCTTGGTACACAAGTGACCTAGTCAAGTCTAAGGACTTGAGGCATTATGTGGAGGCCTAGTACACCCACTGGATTTCTTACAGCACAGCGAGGAGCATCCACCATGTTCACCTGCATAACAACAACTAAGGGAAGGCTACATTATTATGTCAATTAGTAAGCTACAGCTTGCTAGGAGCGAGTTAGTGGCCAGAACTCGCTAGCACGGAATGACACCCCGTGAGGAGGACTAGGATGAGGAGAGGTCTCAAGGGACCTAGTTATATGCACATATATTAGACCCTCATGCTGTATATGCACGTAGCAGGTTACATATGTTCTCATATGTGGAGTCCTCAAGATTTTCTTGCAGGTACATTGAAGACCCTTTACTGAGAATCTCGAATTCTCACTCCCTTACTTTTTGTTGTGCAGATTTAGGTGTTGTTGAGCCAGGAACCGTTGAGGGTTGTTGAGCTAGGCTTGTGAGTAGGTATTAAGTTTATTTGAACCTTCATGATTCTAGTTTATGGGGTGCTTGTTGGTTAAGTTATGGTACTAACTACAGTTGTCTTTTTGGCCTACAGAGGCTAGTGAAGCACAAGGGAGGGCTTACGAAGCTCGCCACTGGGAGTTTGCTCTAAGGTGGAAGCATAGTCTCAGATCTCAGTAAAGTCATTCAATGTATAGTTTTAATGCAGTAGTTTGACTCCAATGGTCATGTTGAGTAATGTTACTCTAGAGTCGCTCTTGGGTGCGAGCATAGTCTACTCTTGTTTGGATGCTTGCACACAATTGATTATGTGTAGTTAATTCCATTTAATTGCTTTGAATGCTTTGAAAATTTTGATATTGTTTTATTAAATTATGCCATGGCAACATTTTAAGTATTGTTTCTTTATTTTATTAGTTTCTAATGTTCTACTTTGATTATCTGGCAAGTTACCTTGTTACCCAAGTATCAATATCTTTCTTCATTCCTAGATACCAAAAGTAGGGTTTCAAATCTTGATACGTTTTAACCCTTCTAGGGTTCATGCTTAGCCTACCTACACGAGCTTCATCAAGAATTTGCTCCCTTAGTCCTTTTTTAGGTGGTACATATTTCTAAATCCATGAAACAATTTGCCATACACTTGTCTAGAGACTTTTCTCATATTAAAATCCTCTTGTTGCACAATCTTAATCTCCTCAATCCATCAAGACTTGATGGTAAGCACCATGACTTGAAATTTCTCATACTCTTGCCATATATTAGCTAGTATAAGTAAGTTGTTTACCTCATTCTTCACAGTGTCACTCCCAGCTTTCAATACTTCAGTATATATGATACTTAGAGCATTTGCCACCACATAACCCTTCCCCATTGCGTGCTCAATGGTACAATAAAAGTCCTTGATGTATTCTAGTCATCTGCTTTGCCTCATGTTCAACTCTTTTCAAGTGAACAATTGTTTTAGACTCTTATGGTCAGTAAGGATCTGGGATGTACTACCCATGAGGTAGTGTCTCCATTGCTTAAGTGCAAAGATCATAGTAGCTAACTCTAGATTTTGCACTGGATAGTTATTTTCATGTGGCCTCAATTGTCTTGGCCCATAAGTAATTACTTGCTTATCTTGCACGAAGACACAACCTAAACCCATTAATGAAGCATCTATATACATATGGTTTTGAGGGGTTAGGTAGTGTCAAGATATGTGTTGTGGTGAAATTTTCCTTCAATTATTAAAATCTCTTTTCATCCTTCTCATCTACTCAAACTTTATATCTTTTGTTGTTACCCACTCTGGGGTAGTCCAGTTATGGTGCCAAAACCGTGCATTTAAACTCCCAGGTTTGGTGTGTCCTGTAGGTCATCAGAACAACACCCCTAGTGTACATACTCAAGTGACCCTCTTGAGCACTATCTAAATACATGCATATTGGTCTAACCATAACACACATATTTACATTTATGCACACTATGGAAGCTAAGAAGGAAAACACTAGCACAAGTCTTAGTTTTGGCTTCCACACATTAGGCAATCTTGTTAAGTTCTAGTGACCAGCTACTGCACCTGTAACTTCCACTAATAAACTGTATCATTCTAGCCACATACCCCCATGTTTTATTTTTTCCATTATCAAGTATAGACTTAGAGGAAACCAAGGAATTTTGTTTTACATCAATAGTCCACCTATGGACCAAGTTATGGATTTTTGAAGTTGGTTACAAAATTCTGACCAAATGAACAGTAACTCAGCCAAATTTGCAACCTCATATATTTGGCTACAGGGCTCTAAATCGAGAAATTCCATATTTCAGTTCAACCTCTATAGGTTCTCTAGATGTAGTCAAAATTTCATACCAAGATTCATTCTACACAGGGAGATATTAAACTTTAGGTCCAGAGTCAAAATTCTGGCAACTTTTGGACCATTTTACCCATACAATTTTTCCAAACCATCCAAACACTTCATTCACTAGGGGAAAGCCCTCCAAGGCTATCCCATATATGTCCATTACACATAGGAATTACATTCCCTTTCTTTTAACAACTTTATGTGGCCAAAACAGAATTTACAAGTAAGCAGCCCATCATTCACACTTAGGCAGCTTTGCACCACATCACTTACATAGCCAAAACATTACTCAAATGTTCACATACTTGTCTCATTTTACATACAGTACATCTACATGAATACATGCACTACAATATGATCTTAACTCAGCTAAATACACACCCTAGGTTATAGGGGGTCCTGAGACACAATGGACTCCAAAAACAGGATGCTGGACAGCTGCTGCACAACACAATAAGTACCGCCATTAAAAATACCAAATGTGATCCTGAAATCACCAAAATTTCCAGATCATAACTAGACACATGGAAGTTCATGTACCTGAAATTTCAGATAAAAAATCAAACTACAAAGGTCAGTTTGAATGTGATCTTTCTGCTGGATCTGAAATGACAGAATTGAGGGGAGTAAGTTTCATTGAGAAACTTTGTAAGGGTAGCACTTGGATTCAGTAAGCAATCTAACCATCATTAAAACCTGCATCCAAAGACACTAAAACAAAAAAACCACAATGCATATATACAAGATATAGCAACCAAATGCAGCAGCCAAACACAAACAACAAACACATGAAATGTGGCAGCAACATATACCATAGGTTAGTCCATAAAACACATAATAAACATAACCAAATCACTATGGCAGCCCTCCTCAAGCTAATGCTTGGTCTTAGGAGGATTTTAACAGTAGTTAGTACTAACTTTGGGCTCTATAAACCCTCACTTTACTGCCATCATTGTGCACTTCACACTAGGTCACAAAACCTTCAATAAGTGCACTCCACTCACTAAGTTTGGTTCATCAAGCTCATGGCTCTCTTCCAAGCTTAGCCCTAGCTCCATGGATGTTTGAAAATTGCAGAAAACAGTCCATGAGAGCAAGAGAACCCTTACCAAAGTGGGTAGGCCCAAAATCAAGCTTGATCCTTGAAGTATGCAAGAATAGCTCTAGTTTGCTTCCAATTGCTTCCTTTTGCCTTCAATTTCAATCAATTGCAAGTTTGAAGGTGTGGTGGCTATGGAGGAAGTATGGCTGTGTTCTTGGGCTGGGGGAGGACGAAAATGAGAGAGAGATAAGTGATTTGGCCACTTAAATGGCCTTAAATGAGCTTAAGGGCACCAAAACACACTTAACAAGCTTAACCTTGATTTATGTCAGTTTCCTTCTCACTAATTATGGTTTCTTTGTCTTAAAATCATTGCTACACATGTGCCCAGCATTTTTGACTAATTATCAAGTCTTGGCTGCCTCCCCCATAGCGGGATAACCCTACAATTCCTCCCTTAGACTTAAGTCAAAAGCTTGAACACCTTAAGGTTTACACTAGGACATTTAGGCCCTTATTGCCTTTAGTGTTTCCTTTGTCCAAATTTGTCTTCCATGAGCAATTTGGTCCTCCAATAGCACTTTCATACCATTCATATCCTTCCCATAACTCTCCACGTCTCTTTCTTGAGAGTTTTGCAATTGAGTACCCGAATTTCCAAAACCTTACAAAAAAGTCCATAGGTTGCTTGACAAACAAGCAATCCTTTAGGCTTTTCTTGGGAGCCAAGTTACCAACTTAGAACACTTTTAAGGAGGTGTTGATCATGCCTTTTACCCCCCCACACTTCGATCACTATGGTGAGAATTACGCAATGTAATGGTTTTTAGCCATTATGACACACTTGTAATTCTCCCATTTTGTGAGGTGGTAACATTTGTTGGCAACTGAGTTAGTGGGGCTGCTAATATAGAAGGTTTGTACCAATATAGAAAACTTGTGGACAAACCTTCTATATTGTCCTACCATTCAAAAGAAACTTCTTGTTTCCTTCACATTTTTAGGTCTATCCTACTCAGCTACTACCTTTACTTTCTTAGGGTCCACTACTAACACTTGACCATTGATTATATGCTATAAAAAGGCAATCTTAGAACTCTAAAAATGGCACTTACTGAACTTCATACAGAGTTGATTTTCATTCAAGGTTTTTAAAACTAATCTCAAATGCCTTTCACGTTCCTTTTCACTATTTGATTGCACTAAAATATCATCAATGAAGACCACTACAAATTGGTCCTAATAACATCTAAAGACTTTTTGCATCAAGTCCGTGAAAAAGACCGGTGCATTAGTGAGCCCAAATGGCATCATTGTGTACTCAAAGTGTCCATACCTTATTTTGAAGGCTATTTTAGGTATGTCTTCCTCCTTAACTCTTAACTAAAAGTAACAAGACCTTAGGTCTTTCTTTAAAAAGACATTTTTGCCTTTCAGTTGATCAAGGAAGTCCTCAATCCTTGGGAGAGGATACTTGTTATTCATAGTCAAAGCATTAAGCTTTCTATAGTATGCATAATCTCAAAGTCCCATCCTTTTTCTTGACAAAAAGGACTAAAACCCCTTGGATGGGACACTAGGTCTAATGAATTCCTTACTTAGGAGTTCAACAAATTCCTTTTTGAGTTCATTCATCTCTGGGGTGCACATTCTATAAGCAAGAATGGACGCTGGGCTAGGCCCAGAAACTAACTTGATCTCAAACTAAATCTCTCTTAAAGGAGGAAGTTCTAGAAGAACTGGGGGAGTTACCTATGGATATTCCCAGGCTACTAGAAATTTCAATAGCTCCTCAACAACTTTACCACCATTAAGTGACAGGAATTCTTCATTTATCATGACAGGGATTTGATCAGTCACCTCTATTTGCATATCCTTTATGCTAGTTGTAAGCTCTTTTGAGCTAGCGAGATCATACTATTGTCCCCCAGCCTAGGTAGTATGATTTTCCTAGCTTCAAAATCAAAATAGACTTTGTGCTCAATGATTCAATTCATTGCTAGCACTAGGCCATAACCTGTTACCCATTCCGGGATAGTCCAGTTATGGTGCCAAAATTGTGCATTTAAAACTCCTAGGGTTGGTATATTCTGTAGGCCATCAAAACAATGCCCTTATTGTACATACCCAAGTGGCCCTCTTGGGCACTATGTAAATGCATGCATATTGGTTCAACCAGTGCACACATATTCACGTTTTATGCATACCATGGCAGCAAGGAATGAAAACACTAGCACAAATCTGAATCTTGGCTACCACACATTAGGCAATCTTATTAAGTGCAAGTGACCAGCCACTACACCTGAAACTTCTTCTTAAAAACTGTATTAATCTAGCTATGTAACCCCTATCTTCTTTGCTTTATTATTAAGTAAATTCTTTAAGCAAACCAAGGAATTTGGTTTTACATCAATAGCCCATCTATGGACCAAGTTATGGATATTTGAAGTTGGTTACAAAATTCTGACCAAATGAACAGTAACTTAGCCAACTTTGCAACATCATATCTTTGGCCACAGGGCTCCAAATTTAGAAATTCCAAATCCCAGTTCAACCTCTCAATGTGCTCTAGTGTGGTTAAAATTTCATACCATGATTCAATATACACAGGGAGATATAGAACTTTGTGTGCAAAGTTAAAATTCTGGTCACTTTATGACCATTTTGCCCATACAAAATTTCATAAGTGTGCAAACACTTTATTCACAAAGGGTAAGCCCTCCAAGGCTATCTCATACATGTCCAATGCACATAGGAATTACATGCTCTTGCATCAAGCAACTTTATGTGGCCAAAACAGAATTTACAAGTAAGCAGCCTATCATTTACAGTTAGGTAGCTTTGCACCACATCACATACATAGACAAAACATTACTCAAATGTTCACATACTTGCCTCATTTTACATACACTACATGTACATGCATACATGCACTACATAATGGTCTTAAACCTACTCAATACACACTCTAAGTTACAGAAGTGCCTGAGACACAATGGACTCCAGAAACAGGATGCTGGGCAGCTGCTGCATAACACAATAAGCACCATCATTAAAAATACCAAATGTGCTCCTAAAATCACCAAACTTTCCAGATCATAACTAGACATATGAAAGTTCATGTAATTGAAATTTCAGATAAAAAATCAAACCACAAAGCTTAGTTTGGATGTGATCTTTCTGCTGGACCTGAAATGGAAAAATTGAGGGGAGTAAGTTTCGTTGTGAAATGTAGTAAGGAAATGTGACCCTCATTGAAACCTACATCCAAAGACACTAAAAAACAAAATCATAATGCATATATACAAGATATAGCAGCCAAATTCAGCAGCCATTCACAACCAACAAACACATGTAATGCGGCAGAAACATAAACCATAGCTTAGTCCATAAAACATGCAATAAACTTAGGTAAATCACTATGGCATCCCTCCTCAAGCGAATGCTTGGTCTTAGGATGATTTTAACACTAGTTAGTACTAAATTTGGGCTCTATAAACCCTTCAATTTTCTACGATCACCAAGCACTTCACATTAGATCACAAAACCTTTAATAAGTGCACTCCCCTCACTAAGCTTGGTTCATCAAGCTCATGGCTCTCTTCCAGGCTTAGCCCTAGCTCCATGGATGCTTGAAAATATAGTAAAGAATCCATGAGAGTAAAAGAACCCTTACCTTGATGGGCATGTTGAAATTGGAGCTTGATTCTAGTTATACTCAAGTCTTAGCACCACATAGCTTGCAATTGTGCTTCCTTGACTTCAATTGTAAGTAGTTTTGAGTTTGAAGGTGTGGTGGCTATGGAGGAAGTGTGAAGGAGGGCGGGCTACATCCCTTGGCTGGTATGGCCAAATATGAGAGAAGAAAAGGTGGTCTTGACTACTTAAATAGTCAAAAGGACACTAAACACACTTAAGTAGTCTTAACCTTGTCTCATGTCATTTTCCTTGCTACAAGACTATGGTTTCTTAGTCTTAATCTCTTGGCCCACATTTGACCATCCTTATCTTGCTTTAGCAGCCCCTCCTTAGGTAGGATAACCCCATAATTTCACAATTTGACTTAAGTCAAAGACATACACATCTTAAGGCATACATTAGAACACTTAGGTCCTTTATACCTTTTTATGTTTTCTTTGTCCTTAGTTGTCTCCCATAAGCAATTTGGTCCTCCAATAGCAATTTCATACCATTCATATCCTTTTCATAACTCTCCAAATCTCTTTTGTGGAACTTTTGCAATTGAGGACCCAAATTTCCAAAATCTTACAAAAAAAGTCCATAGGTTGCTTGACAAACAAGCAATCCTTAAAGCTTTTCTTGGAATCCAAGTTACCAACTAGAACACTTTTAAGGAGGTATTGATCATGCTTTTTACCACCCACACTTCAATCATTATGATGAGAATTACAAAATATAATGGTTTTTTTACCATCATGCCACACTTGTAATTCTCTGATTTTTGTGAGGTGGTAACATAACCGTTGATTCTATAAGTATCAAGTCAGATTTCACTTCTAGGTCACCAAACTTAATTGCACAACCTTTGACCATGTGGTGAGTAAAAAGAACGCTTCAATGTCAAACAATATAGATGTAGGGTTTTGGGAGCCAAACAAGTGCAACGAAAAATAGTCGAAACCCTCCAGGGTAAATCGGGTGTTTTAAAAATTTTATACCTAGTTGGTTGAGATCTTTCACTCAACTATTGAGTCAAATCATAAACTTGAACAGTTGACATGTTCAAGCTCTCTACGGTATCTACACAAGCCTCTTGAGATCACCATGCCTCCACCACATCTCGATAGATGCTTTTCTCTTGTGCCCACAGTACTAGCTTGCGTCCTCTACGGAATGATAAGGGAAAAAGGCAGCTGGAACTTTTCAAAACCCTTCTAATTTTGTCCTTAAGGAGGCTAGGGCAAGAGCTACGAAATTTTCACTATATGATGTATATATAGTGAGACTAAACTCCCAAGCCTAATGAGTTTCAAAGCCCTAAGCCAATTAGGTTTAATTTGTGCTTCATCAATGGCTCAACCTTTGGGCCAATTATTAATCCAAAATTATTAAGAAACCAAAACCCAAATAATTTGGCCCATGCACTCAAATAATCTAATTGGCTTTATGCATGCAACCCAGTAGGCTCCTACCACATTAGCAATGATCATAAATTACATACATTAGCAATGATCATAAATTACATTTATGATCATAAACCATGAGTGGTGTCTAGCAACACATCATTGCTACCCAAGTGACAACATAGTTGGTGATTTGACTACACCTCTATGATCATTATCCATATATGCCATTGTCCCTTTAGCCAAGATATCAAGACCAAGCACGAGACATGGAATGTGTCACTTTCGTATAGCCCAATCTATGGTTTCTTGATTAACAAGTAGACTAACTTAAACTGATGACATTGATGTCATATATCAACTCATTTGAGCATGGCCATGCATTTTCTTAATCTCACACTATCAAGGGGCTCAAAGATATCACTTCCGTTACATAGGAGGGATAAATCTCATCTTAATCATATAAAACCATCTACATGATATGTGACACACCCAATGACCACCTTCATGTTCACTCAGTTACAACCAACAATAGGAAGTATCAAAGTATGTGACTCACATGTAGGGAACCTTGATGATCTTAGGTAAAAGGACTACATATACCATGATCACTATAAGAATCACTTATGACAGTCATATAACGATCCATGCATCATTCTCATGGTAGGTCAGTCCGGTAAACAAGTTCTCCAACTTGTACCCATATGTAGACTATATATCTCATATTAGTCTCCACATATGCTAGTTTTTTTGTATTATTATAACCTACTCCACAATAATACTAGACCAGGGACATTTAAGAATACTATTATTCTAGGGTTATAATTACATTTGTTTATGTCACATAGAAACAATATAACAAACACAATTACAAGGTTAATGCCTCAAATAAAATGTCATGACTCAATGTGCAAAATTCAATCATCTCATGATTGGCTTTTGGGCACAACACTAACTATAGATACCTGTGTGTAGTTTCCTATGGCTCAGGTTGAAACACCATCCTTAGTGCTACTCTTTTAACTGCCTCCAAGTCCAATATTCATGACCTTAGGTAGTGGAAGTCTAGCCCTAAGATTCTTTGGCTTTTGCCTTGATCCTTCATCCTCGACTTACTTTCCTTTATTCCTAAATAGACAATCTTTCACCCAATGATCCAAGCATATACAGTTTAGACATTCATGAATGTCTTTATAATGTGTTTTTTCTTCAATTAAACCACCTACACTTATCACATTATGTTCGTTTCACCATTTTCACCTTCCATTGCTTTTGTTGCCATCATTCTTTTTCCATCTTCTTACTACTCTTCTAGACTCCACTGGTCTAGTCTTAGCATGCCTTGCTGAATGAATTCCTATTATAGGGAAAATACCCTTTACACGACTTGATAGTAATACTTAATTCTAATAGCCTTAAGGATTTGCATTATCTTTGGCCTCAACCTTTTCATGAGCCTCATGGCCTTGAACTTCTTGACCATCATTCTGAGGTGCATAACTCATCAATGAGCTAAATTTTTGCTCAAATTGAGCTATTAACATTTTACCTTAAATTAGTTAATCAAACACAATATGCTTCTGGTCTCTGATGGCATCATTCACATATTGACTTTGGAAAACTTGCATGAATTCTATCCACCTCCTAGCTCTTGGTATCCCTTCTAGCTCCTCGATTCTTACTTGGAAAATCTTTTGTGTAGTCTTCCATTATAACTTAGTACTACCTTCCAACTTAAAGGTGGCTAAGCATACCTTCTGTGTTAAAAGTTACCTCCATCCTCTCAAAGACTTTCTCCACATGGTAGAGCTAATACTCGGCCTCTTTAGGGCCACCAGGCCTTTTGAGCACTATGGGGGCCTTAGATTCAGAAAATTCTTTAACTGGCCATCTTTAAATTCTCCATCCTTTCATTCTTCCCCATGCATCCTTTCTCTCCTATGCTCTATACACCTTTCTTTGTGTCTTTTTTCTCCTCTTACCAAGCTGCTATTCATGCCTAGCAATCTCTCTCATTGACTACTCAAATAAGTCCTGGCTTACCTCAACATGTATTCTTTCTTCCTGCTTTATTTCTTATTTGACCATTTTGGCCCTTAGATGCCTTCTATCCTCATCTTGCTCAACATCAATTTCCATTTTAACTCTACTGGCTTGACCTTCTTCATACTATTCTTTTTTATATTCCTTAGTATACCTTTTATGGTAAGGCTCATTCTAAGCTCTAGCAACTTCTAATGCCCTATGCTGTGCAAGATGGGGTGCTTGTCCTTGTACCGAAGCCTACATTCTAGTAGCCATCTATGCAATTATGGCTTGCATAGCTTCCACCATTTTCTTATTACTCTACTTGGGATTTTTACTAGGCCTAAGCAAATCTTTTCTAGTCTCATGTGCTTCTTGATCATGAGATGAAGCCCTTAGGCCTCTATTAACATTTTCCCTTTCATCCTTTAGTAATGCTACCTTGGGATCATGCTGCTTTCCTTACTTTTGATGTCTTCTCCTTGCCATGTATTCTTGCACAATTAACACAATTTCTCACAGCTTAATATCAACACTAGTGTGGGGAGTTTCTCTACACAATTGTGATTCCTAAACCTACTATGATACCAAAACTATCACTACATAAACTACCCATGGTCCATGCATTTTATTGGCAACACTCATAAAACAAAAACTATGCACAACAAGCAAAATAGGTAGTGATACATCTAGCAAAACCGGGCAGAAACCAATAAAAATAGTGTTCATTGTAAGAAATGTAGTATTAGCCAATTAATGTATAACTCACATTCTAATTTGAAGATTAACATGCAATTGTATAGACATGTTCAGTAAACTTGTATGAACCACAGAAAAATACTACATTGGCATTCTAACAAGTAAATCTGAAGGTCAAACAAACGATCAACTCTGTACACAATCAAATATTGTAGTTTTTTTACTTAGATAGATTTAATGCGCAATAAGAAAATCATCACACAAGTTGTTCTACACTTGAGATTCTACTTACATAGGTAATTAGAATATGTTCCTAGCCCACTAAAGATAAGGTTCTAGTAGCTAGATCAACTTTAAATCATCCAACATCAAGTCATAAGCCTACCTTCCATAGCAAGATTACATAAACAAAACCATACAAAGACTCAGTGACAAAGCCTCCCATCCATGTAGCTACTTGAACCTAACAGCAGTAACTCTGCTCATGTAGTGGTTGTTCACAAGACCAACTCACTTGTTAGTAATCCCATAGGTCATCAAATTGAGCTATAGTAGTAAACTAAACCACAGAACAAGTACCTGCACAACAAAACCGTTTACAAAGCCCCAACATAGAAGATAGCCACTTAGCCATACCTTTCCCTAAAACAAGACATAAGGGGTGTGAGTTTATTAGAAACTTGGTAAGGTTAGATACAAGTTAACCTATAAATCATTCAAAGATAGAAAATAACACCAGGATAAAAAAAAAAAGAACATATATGTGCTATCAAAGCATAAAATGATTAGCACACATAAACAAGCATAGAGAAATATGCAACTCACACAAATGAACACTTTAATGGTCTAGATCTGCTATAATTCCCCAAAAAATAACCCCAAACACAATTCATCAACTAACAATGATCTAAGACCCAAAAGACACTTTAGAGGAGCATCTAAGTATTGGCCAAACATTAGGGCACTAGTCACCCCTAGGTGAGACAGCTGCTCATGGACCTTCCTAGGAATCCTATGAGAACATGTCCTACACTAGTCATAATTAGCTAATTGATTAAGTGTACATGAGTGCTGTTAATTAACCTACTGTGTAAGAGTTATGCTTTGTCTTAAACAATAAAACAAGTAAATAAAACATAAAATAGAAACCATAAAATGTGGCTTATGCCATTTTCTGAAATTCATGTTCTAAACCAATCAATGCATACAAATTATTTGTGAGATAACTACACTTGATCAATCACATACAAGCATCCAAATAAAGAAAGCTATGCTTGCACCCAAGAGTGACTCTAGAGTTTAATTCTCAACCATGCACATCAAAGGCAACTAGTTTACAAAAATTATACACCAAAACTAAACTACAAGGATCCACAACTAAGCTCCTACTTTAAATCAAACTTTCGATGGTAGGCTCCAAAGCCCTCTATTGTGCTTCACTAGCCTCTGTGAGCCAAATAAATAGCTATAGTTAGCTCAAAAACTTAACTAACAAGTAAACCATAAACTAGAATCATAATGATTCAGTTAAGTAAAATAGTGCTCATGAGCCTAGCTTAACAAGCCTCAGTGATTTTCTACCTTATAGATACATTATGGACACAACAAATACTTAGGAAAGTGGGCATCTATGATTATCAAAAAGAGATATTTCAACTTGTAAGAAAAGCACTTAGGATACACATAGTCCACTACGATCTCAAAACAATGTGAGCTAAACATATGCATAATATTTCAATCATCTGGGACTTTTCCTCTACTTGTCCTTACACAGGGGTTACTATATGCCTGGCAATTTTTGGCCTCTAACTCACTCCTAGCAGGTTTTAGCTTGCTAACCTAGTGAGCTTAGCTCAACTTTTAATCCTTCCTCAATTGATGTACAAATGAACATGGTGGATGCACCTTACTTGAGATCCAAGAAACTCACTTGGTGTACTAAGCTCCCACATAGTACCTCAAATCAGCCAACCACTTATCCAGCTAGATTTGAACCTAGCGTCCTACTCTCCCAACTAACAACCTACTACCATTTGTTCTGACACCAATGGAAGGGGCAATTCAGATTGCCCCTATGGTGTAGTGAGAATGGTCCTATCATAGCTCTTAAGGGTTTTTCAGGTTCAGCAAGCCGATGTACTCCCATAGTCCAAAAGGCTTACATTGGTTGATGGTAGGTACTTTGGTGATCAGTACTCCCAATGGTTTCCTCCTATTGCTTAGCTAAACTATAGGGCATTTGGTCAAGGTACCTCTTCAGCCTATCATGGGTCCTCCTATAGGGTCTAGTTGATGTTACCCTTAGGGTGTTGATAGGAAACTCCTACATCTTAGACTTCATGTAAAAATGAGACTCTACATATCAGAGGTAAACCACTCACTACTGCTTCTCACTACCTTCTATATCATATCTTAAGCTTGGCTTGAATGTTAGATGATTATTTCATGGAAACACTATAAGGATCTCCCATTCACCCTATTTTCAGTTTGCCTTTCAGAGCTCCACTTATAAAAGTTAAAAACCCAAAAAGCTTACCAAGTTAGCTTCAGACAATGGTGAGAGCTCGAGACGTCAAATGGCACCATCTATGGGAACCTAGTCATGTATCACCATGGTGACAACTCAGGCTTCCAAAAACAAAACACTTCCAAATCCCCCATTAGAAAAAAGCCCACTAGCAGAAGGGAACCAAATGTGCCAGCAATTAGTCCATCTCGAGGATGATCACCTGGTCACTCTTACAATTAGACTCTTGCAAGAGTTTTAGTGTACTATTGTCATAGAAATCACTCAACACTTTGAGCGACACATGCCCCAGAGGCCTTCAAGAAGGGAT
This sequence comes from Aquilaria sinensis, assembly GCA_005392925.1. NCBI lineage: Eukaryota > Viridiplantae > Streptophyta > Magnoliopsida > Malvales > Thymelaeaceae > Aquilaria > Aquilaria sinensis. The sequence goes on along the minus strand of SMDT01002873.1, from coordinate 195,880 downwards.
CTTTCATAAAAAGAATTTGTAATTCCAGAAAAGGGTTCCTCTTGAACTTTGAAAGAAAGTATGCAAGATGAGTCCCTCTTTTAAGATTCAACACCTCATGGCCAAAAGTAGGATTGAATGGACAAAGACCTTATATTTTTTGATTGAAAATCACTGCACAGGCAAATGCATTCTCCCCATTGACATCCATAAGAGACATCAAACTCTCTTATGATAGAATGAGAGACCCATAAGCACATCTTACAAAGTATTGCAGGAACTTGGTGCTTTATGATAGCCGAAGGGCTATCGCCCACATAACCTTTGCGTTGGCAGACCTGGTACCAGCCTCATTGAAGATACACAACCAACCTTAGGAGAAGTCTCTACACGACCCTTGGAAAAGTAGATGACCAACTTCGAGAAAAAGGCACCTAGCCATCCTCGGGAGTGTACATTACCAACCTCGGGAATGTAGGTCTATCACCCTTGATAGAAGAAATGTCTCCCGAAGATGGTCCACCCCTCTGAAGGGCTCTTTCCAGTCACCATTGGGGGAAGTCTTTGTTTGAAAGGATCTTAAATACCTGAAGTGGAGAAACAACAAATACAGTTAGGGGATCTCTGATAGAAAACCTCACACACGCCCCTACCCTCTGGGCATAACCACCTACATCCAGCTGTAGACACCTCTCTTTGAAGGTATGGATTTAATTCGGCTGAACACGTGTCATGATCTACTAAGGTTGGGCATAATGGCCTCCCCCTCCTAGCCTCCTATAAATGCTTGAGATAGGCTCCCAGGTAAGACACGGAAAGCATCCTCCTTTTCTGTTCTATACTTTTAAACTTCAAACAACTTCTCCCCTAACATACTGACTTGGGTGTCAGAGATCCCTCCCTTGGAAAAACACTTCAGGGAGCTCATAACCCTTGTTATTCAAGTGTTGTAGTTACTACTTAGGTGAAGTTCTACCGGAGGTCCAATCAATATGTCCTACATCGAAGATGTACTAGAGCATTAATTGGCGCGGTTTGTAGGAAGCCATTCCCAAATTGTAATCATGAAGACTCGACATTCTAAGGATAAGGGAATTTTGAAGTCCCAGTCCGCACCTGAGCCTCCGCCGCCAAATGATTAGGCACCCCCGGAGCCTTCCCTTCAATAGGATGAGCATCATCTGACGGTCACTATGGGCTTGCTGTGTCACTTCCAGCACTCCATAGTAGCCGAAATGATAGAGTAACTCAACCAAAGGTGGTCACGCGCACGTTCTCACACTAGGACCCCTTCACCAGAGGTCCATCCGGAGAAGAGACGTTAGTCATCTCGTCGGAGTTCCCCAAATAGGAGCTTCAATGAGGAGTCCTTGACAAAGAACCCTCTATCTTGTGGGTGGTATGTGGTAGGGTCTAAATCAAATGAACCAAGGAATTCCCACCATGACATCAAAGTTACTCACTGAAAAGAAGATGTTGATGCCTAGCGGCATAGTCATTGTATGACATGCTGGCCTGAGGGAGAGATTTTCGGTGTGAGAGTGCTTGAATGAGAGACTTTCGGTAGGATGGTGTCTGCAAGACTTTGAAGAACAGGGGTTAGAGACTCCCCGGAATGTGTTTCCGGGGGAGGAGCCTCCAACGCCCAAGTCAGTGTTTATAAGAGTAATAGTAGTAAGGAGCAAAGAGTGGGGAATAGCCAAAGTTCTTTGTATGTCCCATCTTACCAAGGTCCTTCCTAAGTATTTATAGGAGGGTAGAGCAAGGAGGCCATTTGACAAAGCCAGAGGGCAGGGGCGTGTGCGAGGTCTCTCTGTTAGAGACTCTTTAACCATTTTTGTCGTATCTCCTCAAGACCCTTTCGGAGAATGAGACCCCTTCAGGGTATAAGGCTCCTTCAGAATAGAAGGGCCCCTTCGGCTCAATATAGCTATTGAGGGCTATTAGGAGAGGCCCTTCGGTAGAGTAGGGCACTTTCAAAAGACACTCTTCCTTGCCAAGGATGGGGATATACTTTCCCGAATTTGGTGAGTCCACTATTCCGAAGGTGGTAGTTTACAGATTTTCTTAGGTCGATTCTATTACCTACCAAGGGTGGTTGTCGTTCAGCGTGGTTAGTGCTAGGTCTTCCCCAAGGGTGGTTTTTGGCTAGGTGATTTGGAGATCAACGGGATCATGGCCCCTCTGTTATAAGGTGGTCACTGATGTTTCCCAAGGGTGGTGCTTCTCAGGTCTCTTTGGGATTTCTGGAAGGGTTAATAGCCCTTTAGCTATCACATGCCCCCTTCAGAAAGCCGACTTTGTATCTTCGGTGCTTGAGCTTTTGTAAGCATTTTGTGGAACTCTTTGTGGTGGGTGACATTCGTCTCTACAAGTAAACTGAATTTTTGACCGAGGTTACCTTCTTCGGATGAGGTCCTTTCTTTGGTTTAGGACACCTCTCCTAGCCGAGGTAGTGCCTTCGGCTTTAGGTGGTACTCATTCTTTGTGTAAGCTTATGGTGTTCCCGAAGTTGTTCCTTCGGCCCGAAGTGTACATTCCCTTTTTGGGGTTTTTTATTTCCTGCCAATGAATCATCACATCTTCTAAATAGATAGACCCGTCTCCTCGGGAAAGACTCATGCCTGCCAGTGAATTGTCATGTCCTCTGACTAGTTAGACGCATCTCTTCGGGAAAGACTTGCATAGGTCCGTCAGCTGTCGGGAGACGTGCCTTTGTTTCTCGCATTAGGTGACATGTGTCACCAGGCGACTAGCGAACGGTTGCGTCCGTTATGTCTGTTATGTCCCTTTGCCTATGAAGGGTCGTTATGGCGATGCTTCACCTGCCTCCTTCAATCTATATAAACCCTTCCTCCTCCAGAGTTCTCTATACTTCTCATTTTTCATTGCCTTTGCTCTTTACTTTTCTCTTCTTTTTCTCCTTCTCTTTGGCGATGGTGCTAGTGGTGGAGTGATTTCCGGCAACACTTGCGGCAGCCTTTCAAAGTTCCTACGTCAGTCTGAAATAGGTGGGTTTACTTATGAAATTTCCATTTTTTCTCAGAATTTTCTCTTTCATTCCCCGAGGTTAGAGCCTTCGCACCGAACATGTCTTCTCATCAAGTTGAAGTTTAGCCCATCCCAGATAGTTGGCTTCTACTCAAGTCTCATCTCAGCTGTGCCACTTCAGAGAAAGTCCAAACGTGGTCAGCCAAATTGTTTCTTCCTTCTTATGTTGTCACTAGGCTTCCTAGCCCTGGTATGCCCATTTATGCCCCTTATTCAAATGAGGTTATCGTCTTTAGGGCTCAGCTGAAGGCCCGACTTCGGTATCCCCCTTCAAAGATGGTTTGTGACTTTTGCCAATTCCATGGCATAACCGTGAACCAACTTTCCCCGAACTCTTATTATTATTTCAACGCCTTCCTTTGCATGTGTGGGGTCTTCAAGATAGAGCCCCACTTCATCTTCTTCATGCAGTACTACAAACTCTACCCCATTCTGAAGGGCGGGTACTACTTCTTGCTTCCTCGGGGATCTAGGAGCGAGAAATATATGTTCACCTTCAGAACGAAGGAAAGTTAGCAAGGGTGGCAAAAGAAGTTCCTATTTTTGAAGGTGGATGAGAAGTGGAAGCATGTGTCAACCAAATGGGCCTCAGGGACTCTTGACATTGATGTAGTAGATCCCCAAAAGCTACTAACTTTGGAGTTAGAAGCCCAATTCGAGGAATTTGATAGCCGTGTTCGGGCTGTCGCAGATTGGGATCCTGAGGTCCCTCCGCATTCCCTATACCCCTTCCCCATTAGGTGGAACGTTATGACTGAAGAGGTCATTCAGGAGCTGGGGGTAGTCAAGGAACATATTACCGACAAGGATATGTTGAAGCCCCTTTTTATGGCAAGAAGGCATGGTTGGTAAAGGTTATTTAGGGCGAACTCACCTATCCTACTCTTGAAGAGAGTAAGTACCTTCTAGATTTTTGTCATATATATCCTCTGTACTTCCATTGATGTTTTTCTTCTTGCAAAGATGGGTGACAAGTCTGCTGCCTTTTACAAGAATCTCTTCCACCGCCAAGCTGAGAAGGGGGAGCACCAAAGGAAAAAGGCGGCATTGAAGAGGAAGAAGGCGCCGGGGGGAGCATCTTTTGCATCAAAGTTGAAGAAGGCCAAGGAGGACTCCCTTCCTCCTCCGCCCGAGGACGATGCGGGGGTATTGGACCAAACTCTTGTTCGGGCCAACCCACCTTCGGGGCCAGCCATCTGTTTGACTTTGGGGACTTTGATTGGTGGACTTTCGGCCAGAGAGGTTGAAGAATGCCGAAAAAGGAAGGGCAAAGGTATTCCCGCTGAAGTCCTTAAAGTCAGCGACTCCAAGGGAGAAGATGTCGAACTTCCTCAAGGTTTGTCCCTTAACCATTCTTCTATGAGTTCTGGAATTTTTGGTATTTTAAACCTTACAGATGAATGGCTAAGGGATAACGTTCTAATGGAACTTCGGCTTGACTTTGCAAGTGAAGAAGTATAGGCCCCATGGGTGGAGGACCACGCCCGAATGAGGGCTATTTGGAATTCCAAAATCCTGAGAGACAAGGTCCCGATAGAGCCCTTCTAGACTTTCACAAAGGACATGAACCTGTTCCTTGAGGATAGCCAGAAGATGGCTTCATAGATGGCGAAGGGCATTATGACAAACACCACTTTGCAGTCCTTGACTGAGGAGTGCCCTAACAAAGAAGTCCTCATTGCGAGGATGAACGAGCAAGCTGGCCAAGTAAACTTCAATCCCTCAGGACTTAGAAAATTTATGAGTTTCCTTTTCTGAGTTCCTTTTTTACCCTTATTTGGAATTTTCCCTTTTTAGTATTGGCGTATAATGGGTACATTCAAGACTGGGTAGCTAAACAAACCTTGGTTCGAAGTCAGTCAGAGGAGAGTTTGGCTAAGGCCAAGGAACTCCTTGCCAGCTCGGTCGTTAAGTACAGCGAGCTTAATAAGATAACTAAGGAGGATCTGGCTAACCTTCGGGAGGAGGTGCTTAATAACCAGGGGGAGTTGATTCAAGACTTATTGTCTAAGATGTCAGACCTTTGTGCGAAATTGATATCTTTGACCTCGGCGAACGAGGCTTTCCAAAAGGAGAGAGACAATGCCGTTGCTAATCTTACAAAGGCATTTGCTCTTAATTCCGAACTCCAAGCTGAGGTCGATCAGCTGAAAAAGGAGAAGAAGAAAAAGAAGAAGTTGGAAAGGGAGGTCGAGGTCCTCAAGAGAGAACTGGAGGACTTGGATGTAGAGAAGGCCAAGTCCGATCAGGCAACTAAGTCCTCTTATCAGGATGGTTTTTTCCTGGCTCGTCACCAAGTTCTGTCCAAATTTCTCGACCTTGACCTTTCCTTTTTGGCGGCCCTGGACATCCCCAAAGGACCATCTTAGCAGTGGTCGCGGATAGAGTTCCTCAATCTCCCAGCTAATCCACCTTCGGCGCCAAAAGTTGCTGCTGAAGAAGATGATGTCGAAGGTGAGGAAGCCGAAGATGCTGAGGAGTTACCAGGTGACCAGGACCCCGAATAGGCTTCCTTTTTCTTCTTTCCTTTATAATCTGCTCCCTGTAATTTGTGATGAAGTGTTAATGAAATTTCTCTCTTCTTCAAAATTTGGCTAAGTCCACGATTGGTCTTCGGATATCATCTTCATTCTTTAATGCTCAACTATCTTCGGCCGATTGGTTTCATGACCATCTTCGGTTAATGACCTTTGGGTGGTAGTTAGGTATTTATAAGACCAAACATGTTCAATTGAATATCTTTGGCAAAACTTAAACTGTGTAAGAAATAGTTAAGTGCCTTTTTTACCAACCATGTTCGGTTAATTTTGATTTCCTTTGGTAAAAGCTGCCTATTTTCACGAATGCCCATTGGAAATTGACCATTTTCGGTTGCCCCTTAGAAGCAAATATGTTCAGTTTTCTCCTTCAGAACCGAACATGTTCTATCATTATGCTTTGGAAAAAATGTATAACTTTACACATAGGCACCTTCGGAAAAACCTCATTCAGTTGGGCACCTTCGAACTTGACCACCTTGAAAATTTTTCTAAGTATGGGAATTTAATTATGTAATTCAGGAAACAACCACTTTCGGCTTTCCACCTTCAGGCTTGACCATGTTCGGTTGACGCCCCTCAGATGGAACCATGTTTGGTCAAACGAAATTACCACCTTCAGTCATACCTCATTTATGGTTTTTTGCACAATTTTCCAACCAGAAAATGTTCTAAGTGTAAAATTTTTTCAGAGAGTTTGAATGCCATGTATTTTTCAACTCTCCTCCTTCAGTATTATTGAGCTTGTAGACTCCTGGCTGAACTTCTTTGCGGACCAAATAAGGTCTATCCCAATTTGCCCGAAGTACTCCACGGGATGATTGTCGGGCTTCAAATTCAACTCTATGAAGGATGAGGTCCCCTTTCTTGATTGCTTTACGCTTGACATGCAAGTTTGTAGCAACGGCTACTCTCTGCTGAAAAGCTTTTCTTTTGAGGTCGGCCATCTCTTTGTGCTCGTCAATTAAATCCAACTTGGCCTTCAAATCAAGGTTGTTCCCCTCATTGTCGAACACCTGTATTCTAACAGAGGGCTGTGCAACCTCGACGGGGATTATGGCCTCTGTGCCGAAGACGAGTGAGAAGGGTGTCTCACCCATGGCCCTTCTGGGAGTTGTTCGGTAGCTTCACAGCACACTCGGAAGCTCTCCTAGCCATTTTCCCTTTGCTTCTTTCAACATCTTTTTCAGACCATCTTTTATTGTTCTATTGGAAACTTTAACCTTTCCATTGCTCTAAGGATGGGCCACTCGGGCGAAGTGTAATTTAATTCCGAGGTTGGTAGTGAACTACTAGAACCCTTTATCAGTAAATTGGGAATCATTATTAGCTACTATCACCCTTGGAATGTGAAATCTGCATATGATGTTCTTCCAGACAAATCTTTGCATGTCCCTTGCTGATATTGCTACTAAAGGCTCTGCCTTGATCCACTTGGTGAAGTAGTCTACTGTGACTACACAAAATTTCACTCCTCTGGGAGCTATTGGGAGAGGCCCAATGAGGTCTATACCCCATACGACGAAGGGGTAGGGGTAGTTTGCCGAAGTTATGACTTTTGAGGGTAGTCTCTGGACAGGAGCTTGTCTCTGGCAATTGTCGCATTTCTGGACTAATTGCTTCGTGTCCTTCTTTAAGGTAGGCCAGAAATATCCTTCATGGAGTAGTACCCTGGCAAGGGCATCAGTTCCTATGTGAGAACCACAGGCTCCTTCATGGACTTCTTTAAGGACCATCTCAACATCTTCTTCACTGACACACCTCTGTAACGGAATTGCGTACCCTTGCTGGTACAGGTCGTCCCTAATCTAGAAGTATCTTCTTGAGCGCTTTTGCACTTTCGTGGCTTTGAGAGGATCTTCAAGAAGTTCTGACGTTGTGAGCTATTTCTTGATAGGGTCTTTCCACCCTCTTCCTGAGGTTGCTACACACATTACCACCGCACTTGGCTAATATAGTACCTCAGTGGACTCTTTTGATTTTGCTAGAGTATTGGCTTCCATATTGTCTCGTCGAGGTACATTTTCTATATGTACCGTGTCGAACTACATGATGAGCTTTTTCATGAGATCATGGTACTTTGCCAAGTTTGGGTCCTTTGCCCCATAGTCCCCTGCGATCTGTCGTACCACTTGCTAAGAATCACTATGGGCCTTGAGATTCCTTACACCAACTTTTTTTGCCAGCATCAAGCCTGCTATAAGGGCTTCATATTCTGCGACATTGTTGGTGACATTAAATCCAAATTTGATGGCCTTCTTGGCTTCCATACCTTTGGGACCACAGAGGATTACTCCAGCTTCTTGGTGTTCGAAACCGGAGGCTCCATCAACAAAAACTATCCATTCAGGTTCATCTTTTTCGAGGTCTTTCAGGGTATCCTCAATTTTTGGGACTTCGGCAATGAAGTCTGCCAATGCTTGGGCCTTTATTGCCCTTCTCGGCTCATAGGTGGTGTCGTATTCACCGAGCTCAATGCACCATTTTGACAATCTTCCTGAGTGGTCCACCTTTCTCATGACATCTAAAAAAGGTAGGTGACTTCGGACTATGATAGGGTGCCATTGGAAATAAGGTCGCAACCTTTTACTTGCCAATACTAGGGCATATATGGCCTTTTGTAGAAGAGGGTACCTAACTTCGGTACCATGTAAGGACTTACTCACATAATACACTGGCCATTGCTTTCCACCCTCTTCCTTTACTAACACTGAGCTTACTGCCTTTTCAGTGATGGTGAGGTAGAGGATGAGGGGTTCACCCTCCCGTGGCTGCCGAAGTGTTGGTAGATGGGTTAGGTAGCTTTTGAGCTCATCCCAAGCCTTTTGGCAGTCTTCATTCCAAGGGCATTCCTTGGAACCAAATTCACCTTCTCCTACTTTGGTGAGCACTTTGAAGAATGGCTGGCACCTATCCCCATATTTGGAGATGAATCTACAGAGGGCCGTGATTCTCCTTGTGAGTCTTTGCACGTCCTTTGTCATTGTGGGAGTTTAGAATCCTAGTAGGGCCTTAACCTTTTTCAGGTTGGCATCGATACCTATTTCCGATACCATGAATATGAGGAACTTGCCCTCATTCACTCCGAATACGCACTTCTCAGGGTTGAGACAGATTCTGAATTCCTGAAGTTGGTGGAATGTTTCCTTTAAGTCTAAGATATGATTACTAGGTAGTTTGCTCTTAACTATCATATCATTGACATATACTTCCATATTTCTCCCAATTTGGGAGTCGAACACCCTGTTCATCAACCTTTTGTACATGGCCCCTATATTCTTAAGGCTGAAGGGCATTCTGATGTAGCAGTAGGTCCTGACTTTGGTGATGAAGGCAGTTTTTTCCTCATCCTCGGGATCCATCCGGATTTGGTGGTATCCACTGAAGGCATTGAGGAAGCTAAGGAAACCATATTCAATGGTTGAGTCCTCCAATTGATCTATAGGTGGTAGAGGATAATAATCCTTAGGACAGGCATCGTTTACGATTCGGAAGTCGATGCACATTCGGAGCTTATCACTCCCTTCCTTCATGGCGATAACAACATTGCTAAGCCATTTAGGGTACTTGACTTCTCTTATTACACCTGACTCTGTTAGCCGTTAGACTTCGACTTTGATGAAGTTGTTCTTATGCGCCGAGAGGCTGTGCTTTTTTTGCCAAACACTATTCACCTTTGGACGCACTTTAAGGCTATATTGAATTATCTGAGGGTCTACCCCAGGCATGTCATTCGAAGAGTAGGCAAATAGATCTTTGTTCATTACTAAAAAAGATACAAGTTTTTACTTATCACCTTTGGCCAATTGTTTGCCCACTCGAGTACTTTAGCTTGGGACAAGTTCTACATCCCCTGTTTCTATTCTTTCCAAGTCACCTACTCCTTCTCCTATTGCCTCTTCAGCGAGTATGCTTTTTTCTTCCGAAGTCTATGCGTGAACTTTCATTGGACTTTGTCTTGCCTTCATGAAGACTTTCCTCACCTCAGCTTAATCAATGAATATCTCCGCGTCCCCTTCCTTTGTGCCAAAGGTGACTGTTAGGAATTTCACATTTGGGCGAATGTGGTGATTTCCATGTGTTTGCCTTTCGAGGATGGCATTATATGAAAAAGGGACATCTATGACGATGAACCTTGTCATTGTGGAGCCGAAGAGCTCTTTCTTGTCCTGAACCAAAGTTCTTCTTAGCATCAAGGGCAGATCTATCCACCCAAGCATAGGGAGTTCAGAGGGACCTACACCGAACGTAGGGGAAGTAACAGGTTTGAGATCACCCTTAGAGATGCCCAAGTTTGGCAATAAGTGGTACAACAGAGCGTCGGCATTGGAACCATCATCAATGAGCACTCTTTTGACGTCCCAACTCCCTATCCTTGGCATAATTAAGAGGGGGTCATCATGAAAGAACTTCACGGTAGACCCATCTTTCCGAACAAGCTTGTTCATTGGGTTTCCAAACTCCATCATTGAGATTTTTTGGACTTTCCTTTTTCTCTCAGCTGAGGGTATCCCAATAGTGATTGTCTGGATTACTCCCACCGGAGGTGCTGGATGCTTTCTAGGGCTTCGGTTCTAACGTCGGTTGGAATCATAGTCCTCTTCTTCCCCTTTCCTTTCTTCTTCCCTTCTTCCTTTAAGAGATGGCATTCACAGGTTTTGCCTTAGTTGGCCTTGTTTGATCATAGATTTGTTGTACTTTTTCAGCTGGAAGCAGTCTTCGGTGTCATGCCCATGGTCTCGGTGAATATGGCAAAACTTCTTCATGTTCTTCTTATTCTCCGAGGTCATGGCCTTTGGACGTTGGATAGTAGTCCCTTACCTCTCCATGCCCATCAGTATGTTTGTCCTTGTGGTGTTTAAGGGAGTGAATGACACCCGCCTCTTCCCTCTCTGCTTCCGAGGTTTGCCCCTACCCTCGATCGGATACTGAGGTTGGTGAGCCTGACGCTCGGGATGATTGTGGTCAGACTTTGGCCCTCCCATCCGCAGTTTTTTGGCTGTCATGTTTTGTTCTGCCTTTCGGTAAAATTTACCAAGGGTATCAGGGGGATCTTTGGAGAACTCATAGACTAGTTGTGAATCTCTCTGAAGTCCCCTAATCATGGCAAGGATGCAGATTTCAGGGCAGAAGTCGAGCACACTAAGGTTGAACCTCTCAACATAGGCCCAAATGGTCTCCCCATTCTTTTGGGCTATGTCAAACATTTGGATGGGCATCTTCACCATCGGCCTACTTTCGATGAACTGCTGGGTGAATGTGGCAGATAACTCCTAGAAACACATTATGGTCCCTGGAGCCAGGGAGTTATACCACGCAGTTGCGGGCCCTGAAAGGGTGACTTCAAAGCATTTGCAGAGGGTTGCATCATCAGCCCCATGCAACACCATACTGCGCCTATACTTCGTCAAGTGAGCTTGGGGGTCACTACGTCCATCATATGTTTCCAAGCGCGGTACTTGGAATTCACTCGGCATAGGTGCCTCTGCCACAGCACCGATGATGGGTGACTCTTCTCCAGTGAATGTCTCCGACAACCTTGATCAAACAGGCTTTCGGGAGGTCTATCTTTCTACCTTTCCAACCTCTCTAGGATCTTTTCCATGAGGGTGGTAGGATTGTTTTCCACTTGCTGTTTGGTGGTTGCCAGCAATGGAGAGCAACGTCTCCTTTTTGGAGAGTAACTTCATCGGCATGGGGACTTGGACCTCCCGTACGGGGATAGACTTCGCCGGTGGGAAGTCCTGGGTTCTTTTAACACCATGTCTCCTTCTCGAAGTCCTCTAGAGGGTACATTCTCCGTTGAAGTCCCATCGTGAGAGCCCCCTCTTCCGGAGCTCTGGCGGGGTGACTTTGGGTTCCTCTCTTGCCGAGTGCTAGGAGAAGGCACCCTTCCCCCGGGAGGTGGTTGTGACCACCTTTGATTGAGCTATTGGGTCATTTTAGCCACAACAAAATGATGAAAGTCTAGCAGAAAGCTCATCGTCACTATCAGAGGACGTTCATCATTAGGCAAAGAAGTCTCTACCACAGGTGGTTTAGTCACTGTTGGAGGTTCAGGCGCGGACTGGGACTTTGGGAGTCCCTTGTCCTTAGAACGCCGGGTCTCAACAACGATGACCTGAGAGGGAGTTCCCACAAACAGTGGCAAATGATGCCCGGCGGCATCTTCGTTGTATGACATGCCGGCCTGAGGGAGAGACTTTTGGTGTGAGGGTGCCTGAATGAGAGACTTCTAGTAGGATGGTGTCTGCAAGACTTTGAAGAACAGGGGTTAGAGTGTTACCAACTCACAAAATGGGAGAATTACAAGTGTGTCATAATGGCTAAAAACTATTATATTGTGTAATTCTCACCATTGTGATTGAAGTGTGGGGGGTAAAAGGCATGATCAAAACCTCCTTAAAAGTGTTCCAAGTTGGTAACTTGGCCCCTAAGAAAATCCAAAAGGATTGCTTGGTTGTCAAGCAACCTATGGACTGTTTTGTAAGGTTTTGGAAATTCGGGTACTCAATTGCAAAACTCTCAAGAAAGAGACTTGGAGAGTTATGGGAAGGATATAAATGGTATAAAATTTCTATTGGAGGACCAAATTTCTCATGGAAGACAAGTTTGGACAAAGGAAACACTAAAGGCATTAAGGACCTAAATGTCTTAGTGTAAACCTTAAGGTGTTCAAGCTTTTGACTTAAGTCAAAGGGTGGAATTGTGGGGTTATCCCACCATGGGGAAGACAGTCAAGACTTGATAATTAGTTAAAAATGTTGGGCACATATGTGCCAATGATTTTAAGACAAAGAAATCATAATTACTGAGAAGGAAAACGACATAAGGCAAGGTTAAGCTTGTTAAGTGTGTTTTGTCCCCTTAAGCTCATTTAAGGCCATTTAAGTGGCCAAATCACTTATCCCTCTCTCATTCTCGTCCTCCCCCAGCCCTAGAACACAGCCATACTTCCTCCATAGCCACCACACCTTCAAACTTGCAATTGATTGAAATTGAAGGCAAAATGAAGAGATTGGAAGCAAACTAGAGCTATTGCTTGGATACTTCAAGGATCAAGCTTGATTTTCAGCCTACCCACTTTGGTAAAGGTTCTCTTGCTCTCATGCATTGTTTTTTGTATTTTGAAACATCCATAGAGCTAGGGCTAAGCTTGAAAGAGAGCAATGAGCTTGATGAACCAAGCTTAGTGAGGGGAGTGCACTTATTGAAGGTTTTGTGACCTAGTGTGAAGTGCACAAAGATGGAAGTAAAGTGAGGGTTTCTAGAGCCCAAAGTTAGTACTAACTACTGTGAAAATCCTCCTAAGACCAAGCATTAGCTTGAGGGGGGCTGCCATAGTGATTTATTTATGTTTGTTATGTGTTTTATGGACTAACCTGTGGTATATCTTGCTGCTGCATTTCATGTGTTTGTTGGTTGTGAGTGGCTGCTGCATTTGGTCGCTATATCTTGTATATATGTATTTTCCTTCTTGTGTTTTAGTGTCTTTGGATGAAGGTTATAATGATGGTCACATTGCCTACTGAATCCAAGTGTTACCTTTACTAAGTTTCTCAATGAAACTTACTCCCCTCAATTCTGTCATTTCGGGTTTAGCAGAAAGATCACCTTCAAAATAACCTTTGTGGTTTGAGCTTTGATCTTAAATTTTAGGTACATTAACTTCCATATGTCTAGTTATGATCTGGAAATTTTCGTGATTTTAGGAGCACATTTTGTATTTTTAATGGTGGTACTTATTGTGTTGTGCAGCAGCTGTCCAGCATCCTGTTCTGGAGTCCATTGTGTCTCAGGCACTCCTGTAACTTAGGGTGTGTATTTAACTGAGTTAAGACCATTTTGTAGTGCATGTATGAATGTACATGTAGTGTATGTAAGATGAGACAAGTATGTGAACATTTGAGTAATGTTTTGGCTATGTACGTGATGTGGTGCAAAGCTGCCTAAGTGTGAACGATGGGCTGCTTACTTGTAAATTCTGTTTTGGCAACATAAATTTGTTAAAAGAAAGGGAATGTAATTCTTATGTGTAATAGATATATATTGGATAGCCTTGGAGGGCTTTCCCCTTGTGAATGAAGTGTTTGCATGGTTTGGGAAAATTGTATGGGCAAAATGGTCCAAAAGTTGCCAGAATTTTGACTCTGGACCTAAAGTTTGATATCTCCCTGTCTAGAATGAACCTCAGTATCAAATTTTGACCACACATATAAGACATCAAGAGGGCTAACTGGGCTTTGAAATTTATGGATTTAGAGCCCTGTAGCCAAAGATATGATGTTGCAAATTTGGCTGAGTTACTGTTCATTTGGTCAGAATTTTGTAACCAACTTCAAAAATCCATAACTTGGTCCATAGGTGGGATATTGATGTAAAACAAAATTCCTTGGTTTCCTCTAAGTATCTACCTGATAATGGAGCAAATAAAAAATGAGGGTATGTGGCTAGAATGATATAGTTTATTATTGGAACTTACAGGTGCAGTAACTGGTCACTAGAACTTAACAAGATTGCCTAATGTGTGGAAGCCAAAACTAGGACTTGTGCTAGTGTTTTCGTTATTTGTTGCCATGGTGTGCATGAAATGTGAATATGTGTGTGATGGTTGGACCAATATACATGTGTTTTCACAGTGCCCAAGAGGGCCACTTGGGTATGCACACTAAGGGTAGTGTTCTGATGGCCTATAGAACATTACCAATCTTGGGAGTCTAAATGCATAGTTTTGGCACCATAACTGGACTACCTTGAAGTGGGTAACATAGAGACTCCCCAAAATGTGTTTCTGGGGGAGGAGCCTCTGACGCCCAAGTCAATGTTTGTAAGAGTAATAGTAGTAAAGAGCAAATAGTGGGGAACAGCTAGAGTTCTCTGTGTGTCCCCTCTTACCAAGGCCCTTCCTAAGTATTTATAGGAGGGTAGAGGGAGGAGGCCGTTTGACATAGCCTGCTCAGATCGTGACACGTGTTCAATCATATTTGATCCGTACCCTTGGAGATAGATATCTCCAGCTGGCTGTAGGCCATTCCTACCAAAGGCCCCTTAACCATTTTTGTCATATCTCCGTAAGACCCCTTCGGAGAATGAGACCCCTTCAGGGTATAAGGCTCCTTCGAAATAGGAGGCCCCCTTTGGCTCAATATAGCTACTGAGGGATATTAGGATACGCCCTTCGGCAGAGTGGGGCACTTTCGGAAGACGCTCTTCCTTGCTGAGGATGGGGATACACTTTCCCGAATTTGGTGAGTCCACCATTCCGAAGGTGGTAGTTTATAGATTTTCCAAGGTCAGTTCTGTTACCTACCAAGGGTGGTTGTCGTTCACTGAGGTTGGTGCTAGGTCTTCCCTGAGGGTGGTTTTTGGCTAGGTGATCTGGAGATCATCGGGATCATGGCCCCTCGATTATAAGGTGGTTACTCATGTTTCCCGAGGGTGGTGCTTCTCAGGTCTCTTTGGGAATTCTGGAAGGGTTAATAGCCATTTGGCTATCAGATGTCATTCTCCCTTGCATGTGACTGCCAAGCAATGAGGAGATGATAGTATTTCCATCCTAATGGAGGGAATTTTGGAAAGTTGGATAAGGTGGGGAAACAGGTCTCCAGAAGACCAGTTTGGTCGAGATTTATTGGAGGCCTTCACCGGAGAAGAGTTCCCCTTTATTAGGGCAATAATGGAAGCCCCTATGCCTAGTGACTTCCAAGTACCACACTTGGAAACCTATGATGGGTGAAGTGACCCTCAGGCCCATTTAACAAAATACAGAAGAAGCATGGTGTTGCACGGGGCCGATGATGCCACCCTCTACAAGTACTTTGAGTTCACTTTATTTGGGCTAGCAACCACGTGGTACAACTCATTGGCACCCAGAACCATAATGGCTTCTAGGAATTATCCATTGCCTTAACCCATAAATTCATAGGGAGTAGGCTAACGGCAAATATGCCCGTCCAAATGTTCGATATTGCCTAAAAGAATGGGGAGACCATTCAGGACTATGTTAAGAGATTTAACAGAGAAGCACTTAGTGTTCCGGATTTTTGGCCCGAAATTCGAATCCTTGCAATGATCAGAGGGCTAAGGAGGGACTCGCAACTCTTCTACGAGTTCTCAAAAGATCCCCTTGACACCCTCGGTGAATTCTACTGAAGGGCGCAACAACATATGACAATTGAGGAACTGAGAATGAGAGGGCCGAAGTCTGATCATCACTAGTCTGAAGGCAATAGTTACCAACCTTGATATCATTCCGAAAGAGAGGCGGACCTTGGAAACCTAGGGGAAGAAAGACAATGACATTCACCCCCCTCAACATTACAAAGATGAATATCCTCATGGCATTGGAAAGGCAGGGAACTTTAATCAAATGTCTGAAGGCCATGACCTGAGATAATAGAAAGAACATGAAGAAGTATTGCCAATTTCAACGGGATCACGGGCATGATATCGAGGATTGCTTCCAATTAAGAAAGTGCATCGAGCCCTTAATCAAAAAAGGACAGCTTTGGTGGTACTTACGGATGCCGTCGCCTAAGGCCCAGGAAAAAATAAAGGATGAGAAACAAGAAGAAGATGAGGAGTACAACTCCGATAGACGACAAACAAATTGGAGCCCCAGGAAGCATCCACCACCTTTGGCTGGGGTTATCCAAACCATAACCACTGTACTACCCTTGGCTGAAAGAAAAAGGAAAGTGAGGGAGGTTACAGTCACGAAGTTCGACCACCCGATGAAAAAACTGACTCGAAGTGATGGGTTAGTTATGAAGTTCCCACATGATGATCCTCTCTTGATCATAGCAAGGATCAGAAACTGGGATGTGAAGAGGGTGCTCGTTGATGATGGATCAAATTTCGACATACTTTTTTCCCTCCTACTACCAAGCTTGGGCATTTTTAAGGGTGATCTCAAACCCGTGAGCTCACCCACCATCGGCGTTGGTCCTTTAGAACTCCCAATACTCATATGGATCGATCTACCCTTGATGTGAAATGGTACCTCGGTCCAGAACAAGGAAGAAATCTTTGGTTCTATTATGATAAGGTTCATCATTATATGTGTCCCATCTACATATAATGCCATATTCAGAAGACAGAAGCAAGGCAACCTTCACATTTGAGTAAAAGTGAAATACCTGACTGTCATGTTTGAGGCAAATGAGGGTGATGTAGAAATACTTATTTACCAAGCTAAAGTAAGGAAAGTGTTTATCAGACCAAGATAGAGTCCGGTAAATGTTCATACACAGACTTTGGGGGAGAAGAGCATGACTAGTGAAGATGTACTAGAAAAGAAAAGAGTGATCTTGAAAAAATAGAAACAAATGATGTAGAACTTGTCCCTGGCCGAAGTACTAGAGTAGGGGAAAAACTGGCCGAAGGTGACAAGCACAAACTTGTATCCTTTCTGTTAATGAGCAAAGATCTATTTGCTTACTCTCTAAAGGATATGCTCATAATAGATTCAGGTATAATTCATCATAGCCTTAAAGTATGCCCAGAGGTGAAGCCTGTTCGACACAAAAAGCATAGCCTTTCGGTACATAAGAACAACTTCGTTAAAACATGAGTCCAACAACTAATGGAAGTAAGCATAATAAGAGAGGTCGAGTACCCTAAATGGCTTAGCAACGTTGTTATTGCCACAAAGGAATGGAGCGATAAACTCTGAATGTGCATAAACTTTCAAAATATTAATGATGCCTATTCGAAGAACTCATATCGTCTACCATCAATAGATCAATTGGAAAACTCCACTGCCGAAAATGGTCTACTTAGCTTCCTTGACACTTTTAACGAATACCACTAGATTCAGATAAATCTCGAAGATGAGGAAAAAACCACCTTCATTACCAAAGCCAGGACTTACTGTTACATCAGAATGCTTTTTGGCCTTAAAAATGCAGAAGCCATATATCAAAGGCTAATGAACAGGGTGTCCGGTTCTAAAATTCGGAAAAATATTGAAGTATATGTTGATGATATGATAACTAAGAGCAAAGTACCTAGTAATCATATCATAGACTTGGGGAAAACATTCCACCAATTTCAGAAGTTTGGAATTTGTCTTAACCCTGAAAAATGTGTGTTTGGAGGTGACTGCAAGCAAATTCCTTCGCTACATGGTGTCCGAAAGAGGCATAGATGCCAATCTAGAAAAGGTTAAGGCCTTACTCACCTTCCAAACTCCCATAACTACCAAGGACATGCAGAGGCTTATGGGACGGATAATGGCCCTTAGCAGATTCATCTCAAGATATGGAGACCGCTGCCAACCAGTCCTTAAAGTGCTCACCAAAGCTGTGAAAAAAGAAGGCAACCTTGACGTCGAGGAACATCCTTGGAACGAAGATTGCCAAAACACTTGGGATGAACTCAAAAGCTACTTAACTCATTCACCGACACTTCAGCAACCATGGGAAGGGGAACCTCTCATCCTTTACCTCACAGTCACTAAGAAAGTGGTAAGTTCGGTACTGGTAAGGTAAGATGGAGGAAAATAGTGGCCTATATATTATGTCAATAGATCCTTGCACAGTGTTGAAGTCAAGTACCCTCTGCTGCAAAAAGCAATCTATGCCGTAGTCATGGCAAGTAGGAAGCTCTAGCCCTATTTCTATGGACATTTTATCACGGTCTGAAGTAACCTAGCTTGCAGGACATTATGAAAAAGGTGGATCATTCTGGCCGACTGTAAAAATGGTGTATCGAGCTCAATGAATACGACATCACATATAAAGCAAGGAAGGCCATAAAAGGTCAGGTTTTCACAGACCTTATTGCTGAACTGCCTAAAACTAAGGACACCCTCGACAACATAGGAAATGAGGAAGCCGAATGGGCTTTGTATGTACATGGCACTTTAGGGTCAGAACTTCAGGGGGCCGAGATAATACTCCGAGTTCCTGAAGGAATGGAAACGGCCAAACCTATTAAGTTTGGATTCCAAGTCACCAATAACATTGCTAAATATGAAGCCCTCATGGGTGGATTACGATTGGCAAAAAGAGTTGATGTAAAGAATCTGAAGGCTTATAGTGACTCGCAGTTGGTAGTTAGGCAGACAATGGGGAAATACAGTGCCAAGAATCCTAGCTTGGTGAAGAACCACGACCTCACAAAATTGATACAAGAATTTGACAAAGTAAGCATAGAAAATGTATGTTGGAAAGAGAATGTTGAAGCCGACACATTGGCAAAATCAAAACTGTCAACTGAGGTACTTGACCACCAGAGCAAAGCCATAATAGCACTCACCACACCAAAAAAAGGGTGCAAAGACCCTATAACGGAATACATGGCTAGTTCATCCTTACCCCAAGATCCTAAGGAAGTGGCAAAGGTGTGAAGATGCTCTGGAAGGTACTTCATGATTGGGGAAGAATTGTACCAGCACGGGCATGCAAATCCACTACAAAGGTGTATTAGTGAAGAAGAAATCGTGACAGTTCTCACAGAAGTCCATGAAGGTGCCTGCGGATCTCATATTGGGATTGACGCCCTTGTTGGGTGTTAGTGTTATGCCCAAAATCCAATCATGAGGTAATTGTATTTTTGCACATTGAGCCATGATATTTTATTAAGGCATTAATCTAGCAACTATGTTTGTTGTTTTGTTTCTGTGTAACGTAACAAACATAATTGTAACCTTAGAATAATGATATTCTCAAATGTCCCTGGTCTAGTATTATTGTGGAGTGGGTTACAATAATACGTAACAACTAGCATATACGGAGACTAATATGAGATATGTGATCTACATATGGGTACAAGTTGGAGAACTTATTACTGGACCGACCTACCATGAGAACACAACATGGATTGTTATATGAGTGTCATAAGTGATTCTCAGAGTGATCATGGTATATGTAGTCCTTTGACCTAAGATCAACAAGCTTCCCTACATGTGAGTTACATAAATCCATACTTCCCTTTGTTGCTTGTGACTGAGTGAACTTGAAGGAGGTCATTGGGTATGTCACATATCTTGCAGAGGGTTTTGTATGATCGAGATGGGATTTATCCCATCTATGTAACAGGAGTGATATCTTCGGGCCCCTTGATAGAGTAAGACTTAGAAAATGCATGGCTATTCTTGGATGAGTTGATATATGATATCAGTGTCATCAGTTTAAGTTAGTCTACTTGGTAACCAAGAAACCAAAGATTGGGCTATACGACAGTGACACATTCCATGTTTTGTGCTTAGTCTTGATATCTTGGGCAAAGGGACAATGGCATATATTGGTAACGATCATAAAGGTTTACTCGAATCATCGACAATCTTGTCACTTGGGTAGCGATGATGTGTTGCTAGACACCATTCATTGTTTATGATCATAAATGTGATTTATGGCCATTGTCAATGTGGTAAGAGCATATTGGGTCACACACATAGAACTATTTGGATT
The DNA here is from genome assembly GCA_005392925.1 of Aquilaria sinensis. Classification (NCBI taxonomy): domain Eukaryota; kingdom Viridiplantae; phylum Streptophyta; class Magnoliopsida; order Malvales; family Thymelaeaceae; genus Aquilaria; species Aquilaria sinensis. The sequence goes on along the minus strand of SMDT01002873.1, from coordinate 175,899 downwards.
ATTAGAGTGCATAGGCCAATTATTTGGGTTATGGCTTCATAATAATTTCGTATTATTAATGGGCCCAAAAGTTGAGCCATTATTAAGCCCGAAGTTAAAGCCTAATTAGATTAGGCATCGAAACCCATTAGGCGTAGAAGTTGAGTCTCACTATAAATACAACTTTCAGTGAAAAATTCACGACCATGACCTAGCCCACCAAAAAGAGACAGTCGCACTCTTCTCTTGCAGTTCCTTGGAGGACGCAAGCTAGCACTGCGAGTGCAAGAGAAATGCATCTGCCGGGACGTAGTGGAAGCGTGGTGATCCCGAGAGACTCATGTGGATACCGTAGAGAGCTTGAACACATTAGCTGTTCAGGTTTTATGATTTAATTATATAGTTGGGTGAAAGATCTCAACTGAATTAGGTCTGAAAATTTTTGAACACCCGATTTACCCCATTTCATTTGAATCCTGGAGGGTTTCGATTAAATTCCGCTGTGCTTGTTTGGCTCCCAAAATCTTACAGTAATATCAGAGCTATTGGTAAAACGCTAAAGCGGGATTGAATGCCGAATTTGTAGGGTTTCAGGAGCCAAACAAGGGTAGCAGAATTTAACAAAAAAAATATAGGATCCAAGTGAAACGGGGTAAAATGGGTGTTTAAAAATTTTCATACCTCATTTCGATTGAGATCTTTCACTCAACTGTAGAGTCGATCACAAAACTTGAATAGTTGACGTGTTCAAGCTCTCTATGGTATCCACACAAGCTTCTCGGGATCACCATGCCTCTACCACGTCCCGGTAGATGCGTTTTTCTTGCACTCGCAGTGCTAGCTTGCGTCCTCCAAGGAATTGCAAGAGAAGAATGTAGCTGTCTCTTTTAGGAGGTTAGGGCAAAGGTATGAATTTCTCACTAAAGGTTGTATTTAAAGTGAGACTCAACTTCTAGGCCTAATGGGTTTCAAAGCCCTAATCCAATTAGGCTTCAATTTCGGGTTAATAATAATGGCTCAACTGTTGGGTCCATTATTAATACAAAATTATTATGAAACCATAACCCAAATAATTACCCCGTACACTCCAATAATCCAAATAGCTCTATGTGTGTGACCTAATAGGCTGTTACCACGTTGGCAATGATCATAAATCACATTTATGATCATAAGCAATGAGCGGTGTCTAGCAACACATCATTGCTACCCAAGTGACAAATTGTCGATGATTCAACTAAACTTTTATGATCATTACCCATGTATGCCATTGTCCCTTTGTCCAAGATATCAAGGCTAAACACGAGATATGGAATGTGTCACTCTCGTATAGCCCAATCTTTGGTTTCTTGGTTACTAAGTAGACTAACTTAAACTGATGACATTGATATCGTATATCAACTCATCTGAGCATGGCCATGCATTTGCTACGTCTCACTCTATCAAGGGGCCCGAAGATACCACTCCCGTTACATAGGAACCATCTTGATTATACAAATCCCTCCACGTGATATGTAACATACCTAATGACCTCCTTTAAGTTCATTCAGTTACGAGCAAGAAAGGGAAGTATCAAAATATGTGACTCACATGTAGGGACCCTCGATGATCTTAGGTCAAAGGACTACATATACCATGATCACTATGAGAATCACTTATGACACTCATATAACAATCCATGTAGCATTCTCATGGTGGGTCGGTCCAGTAACAAGTTCTCCAACTTGTACCCATATGTAGACTATATATCTCATATTAGTCTCCACATATGCTATTCGTTATGTATTATTGTAACCTACTCCAAAATAATACTAGGCTAGGGACATTTGAGAATATTATTATTCTAGGGTTACAATTATGTTTATTATGTTACACAGAAACAAAACAAAAAACGTAATTGTTGGATTAATGCCTTAATAAAATATCATGAGTTATTGTGAAAAAATGCAATCATCTACGTAATTGTTGGATTAATGCCTTAATAAAATATCATGAGTTATTGTGAAAAGATGCAATCATCTCATGATTGGCTTTTGGGCACAATGCTAACAGAATCGCATGATATTGTATGTTCAGTTGCTTTCGCCATGATTAATTAGATTGATTCATGATGCATGAAACTAGAACTCATAATGAATATATGAGATATATGAAGAAATGACACAAATTGGTTAATGAGAATAACCCAAAATTGATTGGTATGAAATACCTATATGGATTAGGACTTTTGCAATAGTTACAAAACCCTAGCATGGATCGGATTCGGCTTGTTCGGGCACCGAAAGTATAGTACTTTTGGTGCCTTGGATGGAGGTGTCTCGGGTGCCTTCTTGCTCGAAATAGAAGATCTTGGGCAACACAATTGTAAGAAAAATTATTTGCGCCGAGGGGGCACTGTCCCCGTTGCAACCCACCACAAAGGAAGCTCTCTTTGACCCCGCCTACTGACTAGTCTGCAGGACCATTGGCCGCTGACCGGCTAACGGGACCACCGTATGCGAAGGCCACATTACTAAAAACTGGTTAATCAATATGTGTTAATTGGCATGCATTTTTGTTAAATAAGATTTGACATGTTATGCTAATTGGTGTTTGAAGCATGGTGCATGGTTATAGCCCTTGATTTGTTGTATTTGTAAATATGACCTGCGAGTCATGCCTTTTCCTGTTACTCTCATTTTACCATTCTCTTTTCATCTTACTCCCGTCGAATGTAACTCGAGGTTTCTATTATTGATGTAATTGTACATTATGGGTTCGTCCAAGGTGGTATGTCTGAGGAGGTGACAACAAAAGAGCAACAAAGAAATAAGGAGAAGGAGCTTATGAAGACCCTTTTCTTTTCTTAGGCTTTTATGATATTCTCATTACCTTGAGAATATCTCATAGTTTGTGCTATAACCATGTCATATTTACTTTCTTGTTAGCATGGGATGCATGTTTTATATTTGTATATGATGCATGTATAAGACAATCGGAGCTAACAAATTGGTGAGATCAAAAGGAAAAATCCCTCAAACAAATATTAAGTCATTAAACGTGATGCTGTCCAAATGTTGGCACTCATCAAGACTTTGATCACTACTGGGTGGGTTTGCCAAAGCGAAGCACCTATGTTCATCTTGGTAAGGCGTGATGGGATAATAGCGATATCCAAATTGCTAACTTTGGGTCCTACTTAACTAAGTCATCCTAATAGGATTAGGGACTTAGAGGCATAGAGTTGGGCTTAAGTTCATGAGATGACCTTGGACAAGTGTTGTTCACCCAACTATTCAAGAGTTGCATGAAATGCAATTGGCAAGGAGTTGCCTACCTAAATAACTGTAACTTGAGAGAAAAGCCAAAGCCAACTGAGGTTGTGGTGAAATATGGATCTTGGCCCACTAGAACACCTTAGCGCCAAGGTGTTTCGAAATAATATCGAGGATTATTATTTTGACAAAAATAGTGGGAGTATCATTTAATAAAAGCCCTTATTAAATGAATTAAAATACATGACATTTACACTACATATTTACTGTTGTAGATAACCATGGCACAAAACACATCGACACTTTTGTTGTGATCGATCCTTGAAAAGGAAAAACTAAATGGGACCAACTTTTTCAAATGGTACCAAAACTTGAGGATAGTCCTAGAGTAGCCCATTCCGAATGAGCCTGTTGCCACTTCTCCAAGAGCTGAAAGGGATGCTCATAAGAGGCATTCTGATGATGCTTTGGATGTTGCTTGCATCATGCTTATTACCATGGAATATGAGCTTCAGAAGCAACATGAAAACATGGGGGTGTTGGATATGATCGAACATCTTAAAATGCTATTCCAAGAACAAGCTAGGCATGACAGGTTTAAGACCTCAAAGGCATTTTTTCAGTGCAAAATGTCTGAGGGAAGTCCCATAGATCTTCATGAACTCAAGATGATTGGGTACACTGAGAATCTTCAGAGTTTGGGATTTGCTCTTTAGAAAGAGTTGGCTGTTAATGTCGTCTTGCAATCATTGCTTGAAAGCTATTGTCAATCCGTCATGAACTATAACATTGATGCCTTTCCGCATCTTCATCATGAAACATGGTGAGCCTGGAGCAGAAACTTCTGGTGAGGGAATGCTTGGATGCAGAGCCTTGCTGGGAGAGACTGCCTGGAACACTTAGAAAACAAGGGTTAGGAGGTCCTCGGAATGTTTTTTCAGGGGAGGAGCCTCTGACGCCCAAGTCAGTGTTTGGAAATGGAGAATAAGTAAGGAGTGGAGAGATTTTTCCCTTGGAGTCGGATCCGTTTGCCTGGGGTGTTTCCCAAATATTTATAGGGAGGTGTACAGGAAAAGTCCATTTGCCACAGCCAGCCCAGATCGTGACACGTGTTCGGTCGGATATGGTCCGCACCTTCAGGAGTGGGGGCCTCCAGCTGACCGCAGGCCGTTTGGTCAGAAGCCTAGGCCGTACGGGGGCAGCATGTCAGAGCGTGTCCGAAGGCAACATGTTTCGGGGACTTGTGCGACGGCGGCATGTCAGAGTGTGTCCGAGGGCGGCATGTCGGGGGCTCCTCAGCCTTTTTGTCACATGTCCATGTGGCCTTTTCGGGGGACCAAACTCCTTCGGAGTACAGAGCTCATTCAGGGAGGCAAGCTCCTTTGGAGGGACGTCTCTTGTTTGTATGAGGCACCTTTGGTTGGGCTCTTCCGAGGTCAGGCTCAGGTGCCTGATGATGGCACTTCATGAGTGCACTCCAAGGGTGGCCCGAAGAGTATCCGAAGATGGTTTTGGGCACGTGAGGTCGGCGCAAGGTCACCCACGGGAAGGGTGGTGACCCCTCCTGTCCGAAGTTTGTCCCATGTGTTTCTTGAGGGTAGCGCCTAATCGGTTTGTCTGAGGGTGCTGAGGCCCTCTCTTTGCCAGGGTTTTGTCATGTCTGTTTTGAGCGGAGGTGGTGTGCTGGCCAAGGGTGGTGCGCACATGCAACGCCCTTCGGTTATCACATACCCCCCCTTGGTAAACCGAAGATGTTTCTTCGGTTTGGGGAGTTTTGGGAGCCTTTTTCTGGCAAGTGATGTTTGGTCCTGTTGCCATGATGAGCTTCCATCCGAAGTCTCCCTTTCCCTAGGAGGGAAGTTTGGCAAACTAAGGTGCTCTACTGAAGTAATTCCTCTGGTGTTTGAGTGGTGTCCTTAGCTCTTCCACCGAGGTCATTGTCTGAGGCCCATACTTCCACTAGCCTTTCTGTCAGTGAATCATTTCGTCTTCCCATACAGACGGGCGCATCACTTCTGATAGGGTTATATAGGTCTGCCAGTTGTCAGGGTCGTGCCCTCATTTCCCGTATCAATTTACACGTGGCAGCTGGTGAGTGGTGAACGATTATGTGGGTTACATCAATTGCGTCTCTTCGCCTTCGAGGAGCAATAATGACGATGTTTCGCCTGCCCCCTTCGGCCTATATAAACCCCTTTTGCCTCAGACACTCACACTCTTTTCCTTTGCTCTTATCTGCTCCAGAACTCTCTCTCATCTTTTTTCTCCTTTCGGCGGCGGTTCTAGTGGCGGAGCGATTTCCGGCAACCTTTCACGATGGCATCCAGGAATCCAGATTTCGGCAAAACTTTCAGTGGTTATTTCTTTTCGAAGTTCTTTCTTCCTTTCAAAGTCGCTTGTTCCATAGTTTTGTTTTTTTCGGAGTCCTTCAGTTCTTTTTATTTAGTTTTCCTGAGGTTATCTCTCTTTTCTTTAAGAAATGTCGAACCCTACTCCACTGATATCCGTCCATCCCATTCCCGAGAGCTTTCTCCCTCTTGAGTCTCATCAATGCTACACTACTTCAGAGAAAATGACGAAGTAGGTAGCAAAATTCTATCTCCCTAGTTACGCTGTCCCGAGGTTACCTGGCTCGGGCATGTATGGTTACATGGCCCATTCTAATGAGATCACTGTTTACTGAGCCCAACTGAAGGTCGGTCTTCGGTATCCACCCCCATGAATGGTGTGTGAGTTCTGCAGGTTTCATGGGATTACCGTGAACCAACTTCCTCCAAACTCTTATTCTTATTTTAATGCCTTTTTTTGCATATGTCTGGTCTTTAAGATAAAGCCCCATTTTCTTTTCTTCATGCAATATTACAAGTTCCACCCGGTCCCGAAGGGTGGCTTCTACTTTTTGCTTCCTCGAGGATCTGGGAGCAAGAAGTTCACCTTTACCTTCGGGACGAAGGATAGCTGGCGGAGGTGGTTCTTTTTCCTCTCAGTTTCGGAAAAATGGAGCTACATTCTGACCAGATGGACTTTGGGGGCGTTGAAGACTGACGTTGTTGACCCTCGGAAGCTGCTGACCTCTGGGTTGGCCACGGAGTTTAATGAGCTCGACAGACGCATTCGGGCCGTTGTGGATTGGGACCCCGAGGTCCCTTCGCATTCCTTATACCCCTTTCCCATTAAGTGGGACCTTATGTCCGAAGAGGTCCTTCGGGAACTGGGGGTAATCCACGAGCACAAGTTTGACTTGAACTTGCCCGTGCCAGTTCTCCCAGGAAAGAAGGCATGGTTGGTGATGCTTATTCGGGCCGAGATTTCATACGTGGCTTTTGCCAAGAGTATGTTATCTCCCAGGTTTAGCTGCCTGTATTCCTTTTGGACTTACACTGATGTTTTTTCCTTTTGTAGAGATGGGCAATCAATCTGCGGAATTCTACAAGTCCCTTTTTCTCGGTCAGGCGGAAAAGAAGGAGCAGACGCGAAGAAAGAAGTCTGTGAAGAGGAAGAAGACTACTAGGGGTCTGTCTAAGGCAAAGAAAGCGAAGGCGGACGTCTTTCCTCCTCCCCCCGAAGACGTCGTGGAAGTGCAGGACCAGTCGCCTACCCATTCTCCTGCCAACGCCGATCCACCTTCGGATCCTGCCACCCTCGAGACAACTCTGAGTCTGGATACCGCCACTAAGACCTCGGTTGAAAGGACTTTGACTCAAGAGCTCGAGGAGAGCAGGAGAAGGAAGGGCAAGAACATTCCCGGTGAAGTCCGTGAAGTGGGCGAGACCGAGGACGTTGTCACCGAGGTTCCACCAGGTTCGTTCCTTAGCCGTTCCTCTATGAATCTTAGTGTTTTTGGTATCTACAATCTTATAGATGAATGGCTAAGGGATAATGTACTGACTGAACTTCGGTGCGATCTTGCAGAGGAGGTGATACCTGCTCCCTGGTTGGAAGCTCATGCCCGAAGGAGGGCATTTCGGGATAGCCATATCCCGAAGGACAAAGTACCAAGGGAGCCCTTCTGGCCTTTCGTGGAGGACATGAATTTGTTCTCCGAGGACAACCAGTTGATGGCTCCCCAGATGGCGAAGGGTATGCTGACGAACGCCACCTTCCAGTCGCTCATCGTTGAATGCCCGAATGAGGAGATTCTCGCGGCGAGGATGAGCGACCACACCGCCCAGTTAGATTTCTTCTTTCTTTCTTTGGGGACTTAGAAAAAATTTTCTTCCGAGTTTCTGTTTCCTTTTGGCACTTACTCGGGGCTTTCTTTTCTGCAGCTCCTAGAGTATAGAGGATATTTCCGAACTTAGGCGGCAAAGCAGACTGAGGCTCGTTCTCGGTCCGAAAATTCACTGAGGAGGGCGAGGGAATTCTGTTCCAAATACATCCTCAAGTATAGTGAATTGGACAAAATTGCCAAAAAGGAGGTGGAGAATCTTTGGGCCAAGCTCCGGGAGAGTAAGAAGGAGCTTCTTCTCAACTTCTCAGCCAAGGGCGAGGACCTCGACGCAAAGTGTGCCATTCTTTCTTTGGAGAATGAGGCCCTTTGGAAGGAAAAGGTAGATGATGCTGAAAACCTTATGAAGGCACTTACTTTGAACGCCGATCTCCAAGCCAAGGTCGATTTGCTAAAGAAGGAGGCCAAGAAGAAGAGGAAGAAAAAGCTCGAGAGGGAGGTTGCTGAGCTTACTTCCGAATTAGCGACTCTGAGTGCTGAGAAGGACCAATCCGACCAGATGACGAAAGTGTCTTTCTAAGACAGTTTTTGTCTGGCTCGTCATCAAGTCCTTTCTCGGCACCCCCGAGCTCGACCTCTCCTTCTTGGCTACTTTGGATTTTCCCAAAGAGCCCAGGTGGACTTGGTCGAAGTTGGAGTATCTCAACCTCCCGCCTGTTACGCCTGCGCCTTTGGATGCTCCCATTCAAGAAAAAGATGCCAAGGCCGAGGGGCCAACGGATGCCCAGGCTCAGCAATAGGCTTTTTTCTTCTTTCTTTTTCTTGTAATATGCTCTTCTTGTACCACTGCCTCCGAGCTCTGAATGAAATTTTTTTTTCAAAGGTTTGGCTAAGTTTCCGCTCGTTTCCTTTGATCACCATCCTTTAGGAGCTTGTATGATTTTACGTGAGTGTCTTCAGCAAACATGGACGTTCGAAATCGTGCCTTCGGGAGGCTTCGTATTGTTCCTTTTTTAGTGAAATTTTTTCAATGCGTGAACCATTTTCTCTTTTCCGAACGTATTTCGCTAAGCCTTAGGCTTCGCTAGGAGCGCTTTCCAACAACGTGATCATATTCGTATGCTTTTATTTACTGGCGATTTCGGAGAGGAGTAACCACAAGCTTTTCTTCAGAAAAAATGTCTAAGTGTAGAATTTTTTCAAAGAATCTGAATGCCAAGTGTTTCTCAACTCTACTCCTTCGGCGTCGCCTAATTTATAGACCCCTGGGCGGATTTCGTTGAGGACCAAATAAGGTCCATCCCAGTTTGCCCGAAGTAACCCATCTAATGATCTTCACGGCTCAAATTCGGCCTTTCGGAGGATGAGGTCCCCTGTCTTGATTCCTTTTTTCTTCACATTCAAGTTAGTAGCATCAGCTACTCTTTGTTGAAAAGCCTTCCTCCTGAGTTCGGCCATTTCTCGGTGTTCTTCGGCGAGGTCTAATTTTGTCCTCAAACCAAGGTTGTTTCCTTCGTCGTCAAACACCTGTATTCTTACTGAAGGCTGTATGACCTCAATGAGAATAATGGCTTCTGTACCGAACACGAGCAAGAAAGGAGTTTCTCCTGTGGCCTTTCGGGGAGTTGTGCGATAGCTCCATAGTACACTTGGGAGTTCCCCTGGCCATTTCCCTTTTGCCTCTTTTAGCCTTTTCTTTAGGCCATCTTTTATTGTCCTACTGGACACCTCGACTTGCCCATTACTTTGAGGATGGGCTACTGGGGCAAAGTGTAGTTTTACACCAAGGTTGGTCACAAATTCTCGGAACCCCTTGTTAGTAAACTGGGTACCATTGTCGGCCACTATTACCCTTGGTATGCCAAATAGGCATATGATGTTCTTCCAGATGAACTTCTGGGTATCCTTCACCGAGATCGATGCCAAAGGCTCTGCCTCAATCCACTTAGTGAAGTAGTCTACCGTAACTATGCAATATTTCACTCCACCGGGGGCGCTTGGGAGAGGTCCGATGAGGTCAATACCCCAGACGGTGAAGGGGCAAGGGTAATTTGCTGAAGTTATCTTTTCCAAGGGTAACCTCTGGATGTTGGCGTTGTTAGTGTTGTGCCCAAAAGCCAATCATGAGATGATTGTATTTTTGCACATTGAGTCATGATATTTTATTAAGGCATTAATCCAACAATTATGTTTGTTGTTTTGTTTCTGCGTAACTTAACAAACATAATCGTAACCCCAGAATAATGATATTCTTGTGGAGCGGGTTGCAATAATACATAACGACTAGCATATGTGGAGACTAATATGAGATATGTAGTCTACATATGGGTACAAGTTGGAGAACTTGTGTACTGGACCAACCCACCATGAGAACACTACATGGATCGTTATATGAGTGTCATAAGTGATTCTCATAGTGATCATGGTATATGTAGTCCTTCGACCTAAGATCATCAAGGTTCCCTACATGTGGGTCACATATTTTGATACTTTCCTTTATTGCTCATAACTGAGTGAACTTGAAGGAGGTCATTGGGTATGTCACATATCATGCGGAGGGATTTGTATGATCAAGATGGAATTTGTCCCTCCTATGTAACGGGAGTGATATCTTCGGGCCCCTTGATAGAGTGAGACTTAGAGAATGCATGGCCATGCTCGGATGAGTTGATATACGATATCAATGTCATCAGTTTAAGTTGGTCTACTCGGTAATCAAGAAACCAAAGATTGGGCTATACGAGAGTGACACATTCCATGTCTCGTGCTTAGTCTTGATATCTTGGACAAAGGGACAATGGCATATATCGGTGATGATCATAAAGGTTTAGTCGAATCATCGACAATCTTGTCACTTGGGTAGCAATGATGTGTTGCTAGACACCGCTCATTGCTTATGATCATAAATGTGATTTATGATCATTGCCAACATGGCAAGAGCCTATTGGGTCGCACACATAGAGCTATTTGGATCATTAGAGTGCATGGGCTAATTATTTGGGTTATGGTTTCACTTTAATTTCGTATTAATAATGGGCCCAAGAGTTGAGCCATTATTAAGCCTGAAATTAAATCCTAATTGGATTAGGGCTTTGAAACCCATTAGGCCTGGAAGTTGAGTTTCACTATAAATACAACTTTTAAGTGAGAAATTCGCAGGTCTCCTTGCCCTAGCCTCCAAAAAGGACAGCCACACTCTTCTCTTGCAATTCCTTGGAGGACGCAAGCTAGCACTGCGAGCGCAAGAGAAACACATCTGTCGGGACGTGGTGGAAGCGTGGTGATCCCAAGAGGCTCGTGTGGATACCATAGAGAGCTTGAACACGTCAACTGTTCAGGTTTTGTGATTCAACTCTACAGTTGAGTGAGAGATCTCAACCGAAAATTAGGTATGAAAATTTTTGAACACCCGGTTTACCCCGTTTCACTTGGATCCTGGAGGGTTTCGGTTAAATTCCACTGCACTGTTTGGCTCCCGAAACCCATCAGTGGTATCAGAGCTACTGGTGAAACCCTAAATCGGGATTGAGTGTTGAATCGCATGATGCTATGTGTTCGGTTGCTTTTCGGCCATGATTAATTAGATTGATTCAAGATGCATGAAACTGGAATTCGTAATGAACATATGAGATATATGAAGAAACGACACAAATTGGTTAATGAGATTAATCTCAAATTGAATGGTATGAGATACCTATATGGATTAGGATTCTTGCAATAGTTGCAGAAACCCTAGCTTGGTTCGGATTCGGCCTGTTCAGGCACCGAAAGTAAGGTATTTTTGGTGGCTCGAATGGAGGAGTCTCGGGTGCCTACTTTCTCAAAATAGAAGATTTCGGGCTAAGCAATTGTAAGAAAATTTTTTGCGCAGGGGGGCGCTGCCCCCCACGCCCCCCGCAAGGGCGGCTCCCCTTGACCTCGTCCGCTGACCGGTCAGCGGAACCACCGCCCGCTGACCGGCCAGCGGGACCGCCGTATGCGAAGCGCCACATAAATAAAAACTGGTTAATCAACGCGCAAAAATTGGCATGCATCTTTGTTGAATGAGATTTGACATGATATGCTGATTGGTGTTTGAAGCATGGTGCATGGTTATAGCCCTTGATTGGTTGTACTTGTAAATACGGCCTGCGAGTCGTGCCTTTTCTTATCACTCTCATTGTACATTCTCTTCTCACCTTACTCCCCTCGAATGTAACTCGAGGTTTCTATTATTGATGTAATGGTGCATTATGGGATCATCCAAGGTGGTATGTCCAAGGATCATCCAAGGTGGTATGTCCAAGGAGGTGACAACAAAAGGGCAACCAAGAAAGGAAGAGAAGGAGCTTGTGAAGACTCTTTTCTTTTCTTAGGCTTTTATGATATTCTCATTGGCTTGAGAATATCGCATAGTTTGGGCTATAACCATGTCACATTTACTTTCTTGTAAGCATGAGATGCATGTTTTATATTTGTATGTGATGCATGTATAAGACAACCGGAGATAACAAATTGGTGAGATCAAAATGAAAAAAATCCCTCAAACAAATATTAAGTCATTAAATGTGATGCCTTCCAAATGTTGGCACTCGTCAAGACTTTGATCAACATTAGGTGGGTTTGCCAAAGCAAAGCACCTATGTTCATCTTGGTAAGGCGCGATGGGATAATAGTGATATCCAAATTGCTAACTTTGGGTCTGACTTAACTAAGTCATCCTAATAGGATTAGGGACTTAGAGGCATAGAGTTGGGCTTAAGCTCATGAGATGAGCTTGGACAAGTGTTGTTCACCCAACTATCCAAGAGTTGCATAAGATGCAATTGGCAAAGGAGTTGCCTACCTAAATAGCTGTAACTTGAGAGAAAAGCCAAAGCTGACTCAGGTTGTGGTCAAATATGGATCTTGGCCCACTAGAATACCTTAGCGCCGAGGTGTTCCGAAATAATATCGAGGGTTATTATTTTGAGGAAAATAGTGGGAGTATCGTTTAATAAAAGTCCTTATTAAATGAATTAAAATACATGACTCTTACACTGCATATTTACTGTTGTAGATAACCATGGCACAAAACACATCGACACTTTCGTTGCGATCGATCCTTGAGAAGGAAAAACTGAATGGGACCAACTTTCTCAAATGGTACCGAAACTTGAGGATAGTCCTCAAACAAGAGAGAAAGGCTTATGTCCTAGAGCAGCCCATTCCGAATGAGCCTGCTGCCACTGCTCCAAGAGCTGAAAGGGATGCTCACAAGAGGCATTCTGATGATGCTTTGGATGTTGCATGCCTCATGCTTATTACCATGGAATCTGAGCTTCAGAAGCAACATGAGAACATGGGGGCGTTCGATATGATCGAACATCTCAAAATGCTTTTCCAAGAGCAAGCTAGGCATGAGAGGTTTGAGACCTCTAAGGCATTGTTTCAGTGCAAGATGTCTGAGGGAAGTCCCGTGGGTCCTCATGTGCTCAAGATGATTGGGTACATTGAGAATCTTGAGAATTTGGGATTTGCTCTTCAGAAAGAGTTGGCTATTGATGTAGTCTTGCAATCGTTGCCTGAAAGCTACAGTCAGTTCGTCATGAACTATAACATGAACGACCTTGACAAGTCCCTTCCTGAATTACTCAACATGTTGAGAACTGCTGAGCAAAACCTTAAGAAGGCTAAGCCCATTTTGATGGTTCAAAAGGGCAAGGGAAAGGGAAAAGCCAACAAGAAGAAGGATAAAGCTAATGGAAAGTCCAATGCTAATTCTTCTTCAGCTGCACTGAAACCAAAGGGTGGTGTGGCAAAGGAAGGGGAGTGCTTCCATTGTAAGCAACCTGGACACTGGAAGCGCAACTGCAAGCTCTATCTTGAAGAACTTGCTAAGGAAAAGGGAAGTAAGACTTCCACTTCAGGTATTTTTGTTATAGAGGCTAACTTTTCTACTTCCTCATCTTGGGTATTGGATACTGGATGTGGATCTCACATTTGTGCAAATGTGCAGGATCTAAGTAGAAGTAGAAGATTGGCCCGAGGTGAAGTGGACCTACGTGTTGGAAATGGAGCAAGGGTTGCTGCCTTAGCCGTAGGGACTTATGTTCTCACTTTACCTAGTGGATTAGTTTTAGAATTAGACAACTGCTACTTTGTGCCTACTATTAGTAGAAATTTGATTTCTGTTTCTTGTTTGGACAAGAAAGGTTTTTCATTTATAATAAAGGACAAATGTTGTTCTATTTATTTGAATGAAATCTTTTATGGTAGTGCTCAACTTAGCAATGGGTTGTATGTTCTAGACCTCGAAGATCCAATCTATAATGTGAATACCAAGAAGGTCAGATTAAATGATTCAAACCCGACCTATCTCTGGCACTGTCGCTTGGGCCATATAAATGAGACCCGCATATCCAAGCTCCATAAGGATGGACTCTTGGACTCATTTGATTTTGAATCATATGAGACATGTGAGTCATGTTTGTTGGGCAAGATGACCAAAGCCCCATTCACAGGGCAAAGTGAAAGGGCTAATGACTTACTAGGACTCATACATAGTGATGTATGTGGCCCTATGTCTACACAAGCTAGAGGAGGTTTCCAATACTTCATTACTTTCACTGATGACTTTAGCAGATATGGCTATGTGTATCTCATGAGACACAAGTCAGAATCCTTTGAAAAGTTCAAAGAATTCAAGAATGAAGTAGAGAATCAACTCGGGAAGAGTATCAAAGTACTTCAATCAGATCGAGGTGGAGAGTACTTGGATCGAGAATTCCTTGACTATCTGAAGGAGTGTGGTATAGTATCACAACTCACTCCACCAGGTACACCTCAATGGAATGGTGTATCTGAAAGGAGAAATCGAACTCTGTTAGACATGGTTCGCTCTATGATGAGTCAAGCTGACCTTCCAAACTCCTTTTGGGGACATGCTCTAGAGACAGCCGCTTTTACACTAAACCGAGTTCCATCTAAATCGGTTCAAAAGACACCATATGAGATATGGAGTGGGAGGCGTCCCAATTTGTCTTTTATGAAGATTTGGGGCTGTGACGCTTATGTGAAACGTCAATCCTCTGACAAACTAGGGCCCAAATCTCAAAAATGCCTTTTTGTTGGGTATCCCAAAGAAACAAAGGGTTACTATTTCTACAATCCTTCTGAGCAAAAAGTGTTTGTTGCTCGAACTGGTGTCTTTTTAGAGAAAGAGTTTATCTCTAAAGGAACTAGTGGGAGGAAAGTAGAACTTGAAGAAATTCAAGAACAACAAGGAGACATCGAACCTGAAATGGAACCTGAACAGACACCACAAGATGTTGTGGTTCAAGAGTCTGTTCCTGTAGCACAGAGCCCACGTAGGTCTGGTAGGATTCGGCATGAGCCCGAGAGATATGGATTTCTCATGACTCACACTGGTGATGTGATGCTCATGGATCAGGATGAGCCCACAACCTACCAACAAGCTATGTCAGGGCCTGACTCTGAGAAGTGGCTAGTGGCCATGAAATCCGAGATGGAATCCATGTATGAAAACCAAGTATGGACTTTGGTTGACCCACCTGAAGGGGTAAAACCCATAGGGTGCAAATGGGTTTTCAAGAAGAAAACTGACATGGATGGTAATGTGATTACCTTTAAGGGACGATTGGTTGCAAAAGGTTTCAAGCAAATTCATGGTATTGACTATGATGAAACTTTTTCACCAGTTGCTATGCTTAAATCCATCCGAATTTTGTTTGCTATTGCTGCACACTATGATTATGAGATATGGCAAATGGATGTCAAAACTGCATTCCTAAATGGAAAGCTACTTGAGGATGTGTACATGACACAACCTGAGGGTTTTGTCACTCCTGAGAATGCCAATAAAGTGTGCAAGTTGCAAAGGTCCATTTATGGACTGAAGCAAGCTTCTCGAAGTTGGAATCTTTCGTTTTGATGAAGCAATCAAAGAGTTTGGTTTTATCAAAAATGAAGATGAACCTTGTGTCTACAAGAAGGTTAGTGGGAGCGCTATTGTCTTCTTGGTGTTGTATGTAGATGACATACTACTCATCGGGAATGACATTCCTGAGCTACAGTCTGTGAAGACTTGGCTAGGGAAATGTTTCTCTATGAAGGACTTGGGTGAAGCAGCCTATGTGTTAGGCATCAGGATCTATAGAGATAGATCTAGAAAGCTTCTTGGCCTAAGTCAAAGTACATATATTGACAAGGTGCTAAAGAGGTTTAGCATGCAAGATTCCAAGAAAGGATTCTTGCCCATGTCACATGGTATCACTCTTTCTAGATCTCAGTGTCCGAGTACAACTTAGGAGAGAGAGCGCATGAGTAAGATTCCATATGCCTCAGCAATTAGATCTATCATGTATGCCATGATATGTACTCGTCCCGATGTCTCATATGCTTTGAGCATGACAAGTAGGTACCAATCGAACCCCGGTGAGAGTCATTGGACAACTGTTAAAAACATCCTTAAGTACTTACGAAGGACTAAGGATGCATTCTTGGTCTTTGGAGGTGAAGATGAGCTCGTTGTAAGGGGTTACACCGATGCAAGCTTCCAATCCGATAAGGATGATTTTAGATCGCAATCTGGTTATGTGTTTTGTATTGGTGGTGGTGCTGTGAGCTGGAAGAGTTCAAAGCAAGAGACAGTAGCTGACTCTACAACAGAATCTGAGTACATTGCCGCCTCTGATGCTGCGAAGGAGGCAGTTTGGATCAAGAAGTTCATCACTGAACTTGGAGTGGTTCCAAGCATTGCCGACCCGATAGAGCTCTATTGTGACAACAATGGAGCAATCGCACAGGCTAAGGAACCTCGATCTCACCAGCGATCCAAACACATACTCCGACGCTATCATCTCATCAGGGAGATCATCGAGAGGGGTGATGTAAGGATATGCAGGACTTCGACAGATAGCAACATTGCTGATCCGCTGACAAAGCCCCTTACGCAGGAAAAGCATGATAGCCATTCTAGGTCCATCGGTATTAGATACATGGATGATTGGCTTTAGTGCAAGTGGGAGATTGTTAGTGTTGTGCCCAAAAGCCAATCATGAGATGATTGTATTTTTTGCACATTGAGTCATGATATTTTATTAAGGCATTAATCCAGCAATTATGTTTGTTGTTTTGTTTCTGCGTAACTTAACAAACATAATTGTAACCCTAGAATAATGATATTCTTAAACGTCCCTGGTCTAGTATTATTGTGGAGCGGGTTGCAATAATACATAACGACTAGCATATGTGGAGACTAATATGAGATATGTAGTCTACATATGGGTACAAGTTGGAGAACTTGTGTACTGGACCGACCCACCATGAGAACACTACATGGATCGTTATATGAGTGTCATAAGTGATTCTCATAGTGATCATGGTATATGTAGTCCTTCGACCTAAGATCATCAAGGTTCCCTACATGTGAGTCACATACTTTGATACTTTCCTTTGTTGCTCGTAACTGAGTGAACTTGAAGGAGGTCATTGGGTATGTCACATATCATGCGGAGGGATTTGTATGATCAAGATGGGATTTGTCCCTCCTATGTAACGAGAGTGATATCTTCGGGCCCCTTGATAGAGTGAGACTTAGAAAATGCATGGCCATGCTCGGATGAGTTGATATACGATATCAATGTCATCAGTTTAAGTTGGTCTACTCGGTAATCAAGAAACCAAAGATTGGGCTATACGAGAGTGACACATTCCATGTCTCGTGCTTAGTCTTGATATCTTGGACAAAGGGACAATGGCATATATCGATGATGATCATAAAGGTTTAGTCGAATCATCGACAATCTTGTCACTTGGGTAGCAATGATGTGTTGCTAGACACCGCTCATTGCTTATGATCATAAATGTGATTTGTGATCATTGCCAACATGGCAAGAGCCTATTGAGTAGCACACATAGAGCTATTTGGATCATTAGAGTGCAAGGGCTAATTATTTGGGTTATGGTTTCACTTTAATTTCGTATTAATAATGGGCCAAAGAGTTGAGCCATTATTAAGCCCGAAATTAAATCCTAATTGGATTAGGGCTTTGAAACCCATTAGGCCTGGAAGTTGAGTCTCACTATAAATATAACTTTTAAGTGAGAAATTCGTAGGTTTACTTGCCCTAGCCTCCAAAAAGGACAGCCACACTCTTCTCTTGCAATTCCTTGGAGGACGCAAGCTAGCACTGCGAACGCAAGAGAAATGCATCTACCGAGACATGGTGGAAGTGTGGTGATCCCAAGAGGCTTATGTGGATACCATAGAGAGCCTGAACACGTCAACTGTTCAGGTTTTGTGATTCGACTCTACAGTTGAGTGAGAGATCTCAACCGTAAATTAGGTATGAAAATTTTTGAACACCCGGTTTACCCCGTTTCACTTGGAACCTGGTGGGTTTCAGTTAAATTCCGCTGCGCTGTTTGGCTCCCAAAACCATCAGGCGTGTCTTTGGCAATTGTCACATTTTCAAACAAATTGCCTTGCATCATTCCTTATGGTAGGGCAAAAGTAACCTTGGCAAAGTAGTACTCTCGCGAGGGCGTCTGTTCCTATGTGGGAACCACAGGCCCCCTCATGAACTTCTTTGAGGATTGTTCTGACATCCCATTCACTTATGCAACTCTGCAAGGCGCTTGCTTACCCATGTCTGTATAGTTACTCCCCGATGAGGGAATATCTCCCAGAGCGTTTTCGCATTTTTACGGCCTCAGCAGGGTCTTCGGGGAGTGCTGAAGTTGCAAGATATTTCTTGATGGAATCTTGCCATCCTTCTCCCAAGGTTGCTACGCACATTAGCTCTATGCTGGGTTGACTCAGTACCTCGGTGGGTTCCTTGGACTTGGCCAAGGTGTCAGCTTCAGCATTATCTCTACGAGGCACGTTTTCTATATGTACCGAGTCAAACTCTTTGATGAGTTTCTTGACGAGGTCATGATATTTTGTCAAGGTTGGATCCTTTGCGGCGTAATCTCCTATCATTTTTCGGACTACTAGCTCCGAGTCGCTGTGGGCCTTAAGGTTTCTCACACCAACTTTTCTGGCCAATTTTAGTCCTGCTATGAGGGCCTTATATTCGGCGATATTATTGGTGACATCAAAACTGAATTTGATGGCTTTGGTGGCTTCCGTGCCTTCGGGCCCCTGAAGAACCACTCCAGCGCCTTGGTGTCCGATGCCTGAGGCTCCATCGACAAAGAGTTTCCACTCTGGTTCCATCCTTATCATGTCTTTTAAGGTGATTTTGCCATTCTCGATTTCTGGAACTTCGGCAATGAAGTCTGCCAATTCTTGGGCTTTTATTCCCTTCTTGGCTCGTAAGTGATGTCATATTCTCTGAGCTCGATGCACCATTTTCACAGCCTTCCCGAATACTCTACCTTTTTCATTATGTCACGAAAAGGTAGGTTACTTCGGACAATGATGGTGTGTCCTTGAAAGTAAGGCCGTAGCCTCCTACCTACGAGTGCTAAGGCATAAATGGCTTTTTGGAGCAATGGGTACCTGACCTCGGCGCCGTGCAGGGACTTGCTTACATAATATACTGGCCACTACCTCCCACCCTCCTCTTTCACTAGGACTAAACTCACAGCTTTTTCTATGACTGCGAGGTAGAGGATGAGAGGTTCTCCTTCCCGCGGTTGCTGAAGTGTTGGCAGATGGGTTAGGTAGCTTTTAAGCTCATCCCAAGCTTTTTGACATTCTAGGTTCCAAGGTTGCTCCTCAGTTCCGGAGTTGCCTTCACTTTTGGCTGCTTTGGTGAGCACCTTCAAGAATGGCCGACATCGGTCGCCGTACCTGGAAATGAATCTATTAAGGGAAGTGATTCTTCCGGTAAGCCTTTGTATATCTTTAGTGGTTGTAGGTGTTCAGAATCCTAACAAGGCTTTGACCTTTACGGGGTTGGCGTCTATTCCCCTTTATGACACCATAAACCCGAGGAACTTACCTGCGCACACTCCAAACACACACTTCTCGGGGTTAAGGCAAATGCCGAACTCCTGAAGTCATTGGAATGTTTTGCCTAAGTCAATGATATGATTACTAGGCATTCTGCTCTTAACTATCATATCATCAACATACGCCTCCATGTTCCTCCCGATCTAAGAGTCGAACACTTTATTCATTAGCCTCTAATAAGTAGCCCCTGCATTCTTAAGCCCGAAGGGCATTCTGACGTAGCAGTAGGTACCAACTTTGGTGATGAAGGCAGTTTTTTCTTCATCTTCGGGGTCCATCCGAATTTGATGATACCCACTGAAGGCATCGAGGAAATTGAGGAGACCGTACTCAGCGGTTGAATCCACCAACTGGTCTATGGCTGGCAAAGGGTAGGAGTCCTTTAGACCAGCATCATTCAGGTTCCGAAAATTGATGCACATTTGGAGGTTTTCACTCCTTTCTTTTGTGGCGATAACCACGTTACTGAGCCACTTAGGGTATTTAACTTCTCTTATTACCCCTGCCTCAATCAGGTGCTTAACCTCTACTTTAACGAATGAGTTCTTATGAGCCGATAGGTGCCATTTTTTCTGCCAAACCAGCCTAGCGTCAGGGCGTACTTTGAGACTGTGGTGGATTACGCTGAGGTCGACCCCAGGCATGTCTTTTGGAGAGTAGGCGAATAGATCTTTGTTCATAAACAAGAAAGATACAAGCCTATCTTTGTCACCCTTGGCTAATTTTTTCCCCACTTGGTGTTCCGGCCGGGGATCAGCTCTACATCTTCTGTTTCTACTTTTTCCACCTCTTCTATTCCCTCCCTTGCTGTCTCTTCACCTGTCATGACTGCTCTTTTAGTAGCCGAAGTCTATACTTGGACCTTTGCTAGGCTTTGTCTAGCCTTGGTGAAGACCCTCCTAACTTCAGCTTGGTCAATGAAGATCTCTACATCTCCTTCTTTAGTTGTGAAGGTGACTGTTAAGTACTTTATGTCCGGTCAGATGTGGAGATTGCCTTGAGTCTGCCTTCTGAGGATCGCGTTGTATGATGAAGGAACATTAATGATAATGAATCTCATCATAATGGAGGTGAATACCTCCTCCTGATTCTGAGGCGAGGTCCCTTTCAACATTAGGGGCAGATCGATGTATCCGAGGACTGGGAGCTCGGATGGCCCAACCCCAAAGGTGGGGGAATTGACTGTGTTGAGGTCGCCTTTTGAGATGCCTAATTTAGGCAGTAGGTGCGAGAAGATGACGTCGGTGTTGGAGCCATTGTCCAGAAGTACTCTTTTGACGTCCCAATTCCCTATCCTTGCAATGACAATGAGTGGGTCATCGTGGGGGAACTTCACTATAGACCCATATCTGCGAATGAGCCTGTTTGGCGAGTTCCCATAATCCATTATGGAGATTTCTCTTATCTTTCTTTTCCTCTCAGTCGAGGGTATCCCTGTAGTGATGGTTTGGATGACCTTTGCTGATGGCGGCGGATTCTTTCAAGGACTTCAGTCCCGACATCTGTCGGAATCATAGTCCTCCCTGTCCCCCCATTTTTGTTCTTCCTTTCTTCCTTTCGGGGAAGGCATCCGCAAGTACCGGCGAAGTTGGCCATGCTTTATCAGAGACTCTATGTACTTCCTCAGCTGGAAGCAATCTTCGGTGTCATGGCCATGATCTCGGTAGAACTGGCAGAACTTCTTCATGTTCTTCTTGTTTTCTGAAGTCATGGCTTTTGGCCTTGGAACTGTAGCCCCTTGCCTTTCTAGGGCCATGAGAATGCTAGCCCTAGTGGCGTTCAAGAGAGTGAATGTCATTGGCCTTTTACCCCTTTTTTTTCGGGGCCTTTCTAGTGAATGTCATTGGCCTTTTACCCTTTTGTTTTTGGGGCCTTTCTCCAACCTCATTCTGGTAACGAGGATGGTGGCTTGGCCCTTCGGGTCGAGGGTGTTCCACCTTTGGTCCTCCCATTCTGAGTTCCTCGGCCGTCATGTGTTGTTCGCCCCTTCAGTAGAATTCTCCAAGGGTGTTTGAGGGGTCCTTGGAGAACTCATAAAAGAGCTGGGAATCTTTCCGAAGTCCTCTTATCATTGCGAGGATTCGAATCTTGGGCTGAAAGTCTGGCACGCTTAATGCTTCTCGGTTGAACCTTTCGATGTAGTCGCGAATGGTTTCCCCATTTCGCTGTGCTATGTCGAACATCTGTACCAGCATCTTGGCTATTGGCCTGCTGCCAATGAACTGTTGGCTGAAGGAAGTAGACAGTTCCTGGAAACTCAGTAAGGTTTCGTGGGCCAGGGAGTTGTACCATGCTGTTGTTGGACCGAAGAAGGTTATCTCGAAGCTTTTGCATAGAGTAGCGTCATCTGCACCGTGGAGCACCATGCTTCCCTTGTACTTTGTTAGGTGCGCCTGGGGGTCACTACGCCCGTTGTAGGTTTCCAAGCATGGCACCCTGAAATCGCTAGGCATGGGTGCCTCCCCCACTTCCCGTACAAAGGGTGACTCTTTTCCGGTATAAGCGTCAGATAATCTTGACCAGATTGGTTTTCGGGAGATCTGCCTCTCAACCTTTTCCAGTCTTCCAAGGATCTTTTCCATGACGGTAGCTATGTTAGCTTCCTCTTGCTGCCTGATGGTTGCCGGCAATGGCGAACTTCTCCTCCTTTTCGAAGAGTAACTTCGGCAGCAAGGAGATTAGGACCTTCGGTACAGGGATGGACTCCATCGACAAGACGTCCTAGTTTTTTTTTGGGCCCTTTCTTTGGTGGGTTGTGCCCTAGGGGGCACATCCTCCATCGAAGATGTGTCATGGGAGCCCTCACTCCTGGAACTCTGGTGGGTGGACCTCGGGCTTCTCTCCCAGCGCGTTGCTGATGGGGAGGCCCTTCGGGCTAGAGGAGGCTGGGGCCACCCCTGGTCGAGTTGCTGGGTCATTTCAACGATGATGGAGCACTAGAAGTCTTGTAAGAAGCCAATCGTCACTGTTAGAGGGCGGTTTTCCTCCGGTGTAGAAGTTTCTGCAGTGGGCTGTTTGGTTGCCGACTAAGCCTCCGATGCAGAGGGGGACTTCGGGAGCCCCTTGTCTTTGGAACGCTGAGTCTCTACAATAGTGACCTAGGAAAGGGTTCCCACAGACGGCGCCAAGTGATGCCCTTCCACATCTTCGTTGTAAAACATGGTGAGCCTGGAATAGACACTTCCGGTGAAGGAACACTTGGATGAGGAGCCTTGCTGGGAGAGATTGCTTGGAACACTCAGAAAACAAGGGTTAGGAGGTCTTCGAAATGTTTTTCTGGGGGAGGAGCCTCCGACGCCCAAGTTAGTGTTTGGAAATGGAGAATAAGTAAGGAGTGGAGAGATTTTTCCCCTGGAGTCGAATACTTTTGCCTGGGATCTTTCACAAATATTTATAGGGAGGTGTACAGGAGAAGTCCGTTTGCCACAGCCGGCCCAGATCGTGACACGTGTTTGGTCGGATATGTTCCGTACCTTCGGGAGTGGGGGCCTCCAGCCGACCGCAGGCCGTCTAGTCAGAAGCCTAGGCCGTACGGGGGCGGCGTGTCGGGGACTTGTGCGAGGGCGGCATGTCAAAGCGTGTCCAAGGGCGGCATGTTGGGAGCTCCTCAGCCTTTTTGTCGTATGTCCACATGGCTTTTCGGGGGACCGAACTCCTTCGGAGTACAGAGCTCATCCGGGGAGGCAAGCTCCTTTGGAAGGAGGTCCCTTGTTTGTACGAGGCACCTTTGGTTGGGCTCTCCCGAGGTCAGGCTCAGGTACCTGATGATGGCGCTTCATAAGTGCGCTCCAAGGGTGGCTCGAAGAGTATCCAAAGGTGGTTTTGGGCACGTGAGGTCGGCGCAAGGTCACCCACGGGAAGGGTGGTGACCCCTCCTGTCCGAAGTTTGTCCCATGGGTTTCCTAAGGGTAGCGCCTAACCAGCTTGTCCGAGGGTGCTGAGGCCATCTCTTTGCCAGGGTTTTTTCGTGTCTGTTTCGAGCGGAGGTGGTGCGCTGGCCAAGGGTGGTGCGCACATGTGAAGCCCTTCGGAGGGCGATAGCCCTTTGGCTATCAAACATGAACAACCCTGACAAGTCCTTCCCTAAATTGCTCAACATGTTGGGAACTATTGAGCAAAACCTTAAGAAGGCTAAGCCCATTTTGATGGTTCAATAGGGCAAGGGAAAAAGAAAAGCCAATAAGAAGAAAGATAAAGAAAAAGGAAAGTCCAATGCTAATTCTTCTTCAGCTGCATTGAAATCAAAGGGTAGTGTGGCAAAGGAAGGGGAGTGCTTCCATTGTAAGCAACCTGGACACTGGAAGCACAACTGCAAGCTCTATCTTGAAGAACTCGCTAAAGAGAAGGGAAGTAAGACTTCCACTTCAGGTATTCTTGTTATAGAGGCTAACTTTTCTACTTCCTCATCTTGGATATTGGATACTGGATGTGGATCTCATATTTGTGCAAATGTGTAGGATCTATGTAGGAGTAGAAGATTGGCCTGAGGTGAAGTGGACCTACGTGTTGGAAATGGAGCAAGGGTTACTGCCTTAGCCGTAGGGACTTATGTTCTCACTTTACCTAGTGGATTAGTTTTAGAATTAGACAATTGTTGCTTTGTGCCTACTATTAGCAGAAATTTGATTAGATCGAGGTGGAGAGTACTAGGATCGAGAATTCCTTGACTATTTAAAGGAGTGTGGTACAGTAGCACAACTCACTCCACCGGGTACACCTCAATGGAATGGTGTATTTGAAAGGAGAAATCAAACTCTATTAGACATGGTCACTCTATGATGAGTCAAGCTGACCTTCCAAACTCCTTTTGGGGACATGCTTTAGAGACAACCACTTTTACACTAAACTAAGTTCCATCTAAATCAGTTTAAAAGACACCATATGAGATTTGGAGTGGGAGACATCCCAATTTGTCTTTTTTGAAGATTTGGGGCTGTGACGCTTATGTTAAATGTCAATCCTCTGACAAACTAAGGCCTAAATCTCACAAATGCCTCTTTGTTAGGTGTCCCAAAGAAAGAAAGGGTTACTATTTCTACAATCCTTCTGAGAAAAAAGTGCTTCTTGCTCGAACTGGTGTCTTTCTAGAGAAAGAGTTTATCTCTAAAGGAATAGTAGAAGGAAAGTAGAGCTTGAAGAAATTTTTGAACAACAAGGGGACATCGAACCTGAAATGAAACCTGAACAAACACCACAAGATGTTGTAGTTCAAGAGTCTGTTCTTGTAGCACAGAGCCCACGTAGGTCAGGTACGATTCGGCGTGAGCCTGAAAGATATGGATTTCTTGTGACTAACACTGGTGATGTGATGCTCATAGATCAGGATGAGCCCACAACCTACCAACAAGCTATGTCGGGGCCGGACTCTAAGAAGTGTCTAGTGTCCATAAAATTGGAGATGGAATCCATGTACGAAAACTAAGTATGGACTTTGGTTGATCCATTTGAAAGGGTAAAACCTATGGGGTGCAAATGGGTTTTCAAGAAGAAAACTGACATGGATGGTAATATGATTACCTTTAAGGGACGATTGGTTGTAAAAGGTTTCAAGCAAATTCATGGTATTGACTATTATGAGACTTTTTCACCAGTTGACATGCTTCAATCGACCCGAATCTTATTGGCTATTGCCGCACACTATGATAATGAGATATGCCAAATAGATGTCAAAATTGCATTCCTAAATGGAAAGTTACTTGAGGATGTGTACATGACACAGCCTGAGGGTTTTGCCACTCCTGAGAATGCCAATAAAGTGTGCAAGTTGCAAAGGTCCATTTATGGATTGAAGCAAGCTACTCAAAGTTGGAATCTTCATTTTGATGAAGCAATCAAAGAGTTTGGTTTTATCAAAAATGAAGATGAACCTTGTGTTTACAAGAAGGTTAGTGGGAGGACTATTGTCTTCTTGGTGTTGTATGTAGATGACATATTACTCATCGGGAATGACATTCTTGAGCTAAAGTTTGTAAAGACTTGGCTAAGGAAAGTGTTTCTCTATGAAGGACTTGGGTGAAGCAGCCTTTGTGTTAGGCTTCAGGATCTATAAAGATAGATCCAGAAAGCTTCTTCGCCTAAGTCAAAGTACATACATTGACAAGGTGCTAAAGAGGTTTAGCATGCAAGATTCCAAAAAAGGATTCTTGCCCATGTCACATTGTATAACTCTTTCTAGATCTCAGTGTCTGAGTACACCCGAGGAGAGAGAGCACATGAGTAAGATTCCATATGCCGCAGTAATTGGATCTATCATGTACGCCATGCTATGTACTCATCCCAATGTCTTGTATGCCTTAAGCATCACGAGCAGGTACCAATTGAACCCCGGTGATAGTCATTGGATAGCTGTTAACAACATTCTTAAGTACTTATGAATGACTAAGGATGCATTCTTGGTCTTTGGAGGTGAAGATGAGGTCGTTGTAAAGGGTTACACTGATGCTACCTTCCAATTTGATAAGGATAATTTTAGGTTGCAATCTGGTTATGTGTTTTGTATTGGTGGTGGTGTTGTGAGCTAGAAGAGTTCCAAGCATGAGATAGTAGCCAACTCTATAATAAAATCTAAGTACATTGCCGCCTCTAATGCTGTGGAAGAGGCAGTTTGGATCAAGAAGTTCATCATTGAACTTGGGTGGTTCCAAGCATTGCTAACCCGATAGAGCTCCATTGTGACAAAAATGGAGCAATCGCACAGGCTAAGGAACCTCAATCGTACCAATAATCCAAACACACACTCCGACGCTATCATCTCATCAGGGAGATCATCGAGAGAGGTGATATGAGGATATGCAGGACTTTGACAGACAGCACCATTGCTGATCCGCTGACAAAGCCCCTTATGCAACAAAAGCATGATAGCCATTCTGATTACATTGGTATTAGATACATGGATGATTGGCTTTAGTACAAGTGGGAGATTGTTAGTGTTGTGCCCAAAAGCCAATCATGAGATGATTGTATTTTTGCACATTGAGCCATAATATTTTAGTAAGGCATTAATCCAGCAACTATGTTTGTTGTTTTGATTCTGCGTAACGTAATAAACATAACTGTAACCCTAGAATAATGATATTCTCAAATGTCCCTAGTCTAGTATTATTGTGGAGCGGGTTACAATAATACATAATGACTAGCATATGTGGAGACTAATATGAGATATGTAGCCTACATATGGGTACAAGTTGGAGAACTTGTTACTGGACTGACCCACCATGAGAACACTACATGGATCGTTATATGATTGTCATAAGTGATTCTCATAGTGATCATGATATATATAGTCTTTTGACCTAAGATCATCAAGGTTCCCTACATGTGAGTCATACACTATGATACTTCCCTTTGTTGCTCGTAACTGAGTGAACTTAAAGGAGGTCATTGGGTATGTCACATATCATACGAAGGGTTTTGTATGATCAAGATGGGATTTTTCCCTCATATGTAATAGGAGTGATATCTTCGGGCCCCTTGATAGAGTAAGACTTAGAAAATGCATGGCCAAGCTCAGATGAGTTGATATATGATATCAATGTCATTAGTTTAAGTTAGTCTACTTGGTAATCAAGAAACCAAAGATTGGGCTATACGAGAGTGACACATTCCATGTCTCATGCTTAGTCTTGATATCTTGGACAAAGGGACAATGGCATATATGGGTAATAATCATAAAGGTTTAGTTGAATCACCAACAATCTTGTCACTTAGGTAGCAATGATGTGTTGCTAGACACCGCTCATTGCTTATGATCATAAATGTGATTTATGATCATTGGCAACGTGGTAAGAGCCTATTGGGTCGAACACATAAAGCTATTTGGATTATTAGAGTACATGGGCTAATTATTTGGGTTATGGTTTAATAATAATTTCGAATTAATAATGGGACCAAAAGTTGAGCCATTATTAAGCCCAAAATTAAAGCCTAATTAGATTAGGGCTTTGAAACCCATTAGGCCTAGAAGTTTAGTCTCACTATAAATACAATTTTTAGTGAGAAATTCATGGCCTTGCCCTAGCCTCCCAAAAAGAGACAGCCACACTCTTCTCTTGAAATTCCTTGGAGGACGCAAGCTAGCACTATGAGCATAAGAAAAATGCATCTATCGAGGCGTGGTGGAACTGTGGTGATCTTAAGAGGCTCGTGTGGATACCATAGAGAGCTTGAACACATCAACTGTTCAGGTTTTGTGATTCGATTCTACAGTTGGGTGAAAGATCTCAACCGAATTAGGCATGAAAACTTTTGAACACCCAGTTTACCTCGAAACCTTACATGGGTTACTACTTCGGCAAGGATATTTTCGGCCTACTTTAAGGAAGGAC
The DNA here is from genome assembly GCA_005392925.1 of Aquilaria sinensis. Taxonomy (NCBI): domain Eukaryota; kingdom Viridiplantae; phylum Streptophyta; class Magnoliopsida; order Malvales; family Thymelaeaceae; genus Aquilaria; species Aquilaria sinensis. Next base: position 148,233 of record SMDT01002873.1, on the reverse strand, counting down.
ACAAGGCAGTTCGTAAAAAAATGTGATATGTGCCAACGACATGCACCCATCCAAAGAGTACCCTCAGGAGTGATAACTTCAGTTGACTATCCTTGCCCTTTCACTGTTTGGGGTTTGACCTCATCGGTGCTTTCCCAACAACTCCTGGAGGAGTAAGGTTTTACGTAGTTGCAGTAGAATATTTCACCAAGTAGATTGATGCAAAGCCTCTGGCAACAATTTTGGCAAAGGACATCCAAAAGTTTGTCCAGAAGAACTTTATATGCAAATTTGGTGTGCCAATAGTGATAACAGAAAATAATGGTTCCTAATTCATTGATAAAGGATTTTAGGAATTTGCAACCAACCTAGGGATAAAATTACACTTCACCCTAGTTGCCCATCCTCAAAGCAATGGACAAGTTGAGGTGAGCAATAGGACAATAAAAGATGGTCTCAAGAAGAGGTTGAAAGAATCCAAGGAAAATGGCCAGGAGAACTCTCGAGTGTACTATGGAGTTATCGAACAACTCCTAAAAGAGCTACTGGTGAAACACCTTTTTCACTCGTATTTGGCACTGAGGCCATTATACCTATCAAAGTCATACAACCATCTATCAGAGTACATGTGTTCGACGAAGAAGAGAACAACCTCAATTTAAGAACTAAGTTAGATATGATTAACGAACAAAAGGAAATGGCCGAACTCAGAAGAAAAGCTTTTCACCAAAGGGTAGCCATTGCTACGAACTTGCATGTCAGACCTAAATGGATCAAGAAAGGAAACCTTGTTCTCTGAAAGGCCGAACTGGAACCCCGAAGACCAAGTCATGGTGTACTTCGGGTAAATTTGGAAGGACCATATTTGGTCCTCGAAAAAGTTCAGGTAGGAGTCTATAAACTTGGAAATACTAAAGGAGAATAGTTGAAAAACAAATGGCATTCAGACTCTTTGAAAAAATTCTACACTTAGAAAATTGCAAGGAAGGAGCCTTAGTGATAGCAGAAGGGCTATCGTCGCCAAAGAACCTCCCATGAGCGCGTCACTTCCGGTCGAAGTAGACACGACAAAACCCCGGCAAAGAAAGGACTTTAGCACCCTCGGACAAGACGAATAGGCGCTACCACTCAGGAAATCAATGGGACCAACTTCAGTTAGAAGGGGTCACCATCTTTCCCGAAGGTGACCTCGCGCCGACCTCACATGGCCGAAACCACCTCCGTATACTCTCTGGGCCAGCCTCAGGGCGCACTCATGAAGTGTCACATCAGGTACCCAAGCCTGACCTCGGGAAACTCCAACCAAAGGTACCTCGTACAAACAGGGGACCTCTCTCTAGAGGAACTCACCTTCCCGAACGAGCTCTATACCTCAAAGGAGTTCGGTCCACCGAAAAGGCCACGTAGGTGTACGATGAAATAGCTGAGGAGTCTCTAACACATCGTACTCATACATCCCCCGACACACCGCCCCCAGACACGCTCTGACACGCCGCCCTTGTACTGCACTAGGCTCCTGGCCAGGCGGCCTATGGTCGGCTAGAAGCTCCCCCTCTCCCCGAAGGTACGGACCTTATCTGACCAAACATGTGTCACGATTTGGGCAAGCTGTGGGAAACGAGCTTCTCCTGTTCACCTCCCTATAAATATTCAGGAAACGCCCCAGGTAAGGGGATCCGACTCCAAGGAAAAATCTCTCCACTCTCTACTTATCTGTGGTACTAACTTGGGCGTCGGTGACTCCTCCCACGGAAAAAGACTCCGGGGAGCTCCTGACCCTTGCCTTTCTGAGTCTTAGCCCTTCTCCCACCAGAGGTTCCTCATCCAGGCATTCTCCCTCCACAAGTTCCTGCTTCAGGGTCACCATGTTGCACAACGATGATGTCGAAGGACATCACTTAGTATGAGAAACCTCTCCAAAGAAATCAACCGAATTTGGTGATCTCCTAAGCTGCTTAAAGGGTAAGGAAAGAAGCTTTATTGAGGGAGGTTAACCAAATATGGTTAAGTCCAAAAGTACATAAGTGTTCTTGTACATGTTTTGCCAAGGAAGGTTAACTGAATATGGTTAATTTTGAAAATACCTAAAGTGATCTTGTACAAGCTTTGTCGAATGAGGTTACCTGAATATGGTTGATTATGAAAATACCTAAATGTTCTTGAACATAGCAAGTTTCCTGAAAACATTGGTTGAATACTATTCTAAAACACTTAGGAAAATACTCACAACTCTCCAGAAAAGAAAAGGCTAAGGTTTGGAATTCTTGGTAATATTTTTTGTCAAGGATAGCTCACGACTGAAAGTATTGAGCATTGCATAACTGAAGATGATAAGCTAGCCGAAGGTGGTGAATTAACCGAAAAACTCCGTAGTCAGGCAATACTTGCCGAAGATGGTGCTAATCATGGACTTAGCTGAAATTTTGAGAAGTAAAGATAATTCCATTAGAAAGGACAAAGGGAAAAAAATTGTAGGGGCCTGATGGTTTTTCTCCCACCTTCGGGCTCCTCAGCATCTTTATCCTCTACATAATCCTCATCATCATCGTCGACATGTTCAGTCAAATGGGGATGAGCAAGAAGGTTAAGGTATTCAATCTTTGACCATGGCGAGGACGCTCCTTCAGGGATGTCGCAGACTCTTAACAATGAGATGTTGAGGTCAGGAAATGGTAAGAGGATCTGATGGCGAACAAGGCAAAAGCCATCTTAAAAACAGGACTTTGTTGCCTCATCTGCCTTAGCCTTCTTAGCTTTTTGATGTTCCACCTCTTTCTTCAGTGCCTCGATCTCCTTCTCTGACTTCTCTTTCTTTTTTTTCTTCTGCTTCTTTAGCTGATCAATTCCAGCTAGAAGCTCAGCATTGATTTCTAATGCCTTGGTGAAATCAGCTATGGCTTCCTCCTTCTCCTTCTGAAGGACCTCCCCAGCTGAACTCAGTTCCACCACCTTCACACCAAGGTCGGATATTTTGGAGCAGAACTCATCAAGAAGCCCTTTTTGGCTATCCAGCACTTCCTAGCGAAGCCTGGCCAGGTCCTCCTTGGCGATCTTGTTGAGCTCACCATATTTTATGCACGAGCTCGCGAACATCTCCTTGTCCTTGGCCAAGTTCTCGTCCGACTGACTTCAGATGGAAGACTACTTGGTCACCCAAGCCCAAACGTAGCCCTCATACGCTAATAGCTGCAAGGAGAAAAAACCTAATGTGAGTTACAGCAACATATAGACCCAAAATTTTTTTATGGACTCAAGGACTAATGATTACCTGAGCAGCGTGCTCAGAAATCTGAGCAACAAGAATCTCCTCGTTCGGGCAATCCTTTGTCAAAGTATGAAAGGTGGCATTGATGATAATGCCCCTCGCCATCTGTGGAACCATTTTCTGGCAATCCTCCGAAAAAAGGTCCATGTCATCGGTGAAAGTCGAGAAGGGTTACCTTGGCCTTTTGTCCTCAAGATCTTTGAATCCTGAATAGCCCTTTTCCAGATGTGGTCCATCATCCTCCCCGCCTAAGCCCGTTCTTCTGCAAAATCACACCAAGCTTCCTTTATAACATCATCTCTTAGCCATTAATCTACAAACTCTAAAATGCCAAAAAAGCCAAAATTCATAAATGAATGACAAAGAGGCAAACCTGGTAGAACTTCTGCACCTTCCCCTTTAGAGTCACTAACGTCAAGTACCTCGGTAGGGATCTCTTTACCCTTCCTTCTTCGCCTTTCTTCGGCCTCCTCGGTTGAAACCTCCCCAAGGTCTCTACGGCAACATCAGGGCTCAAGAGGATGGATAAGATCGCTATTTCTCACAAAGGGTCCACACCTTTAGCGAAATCGTCCAGACCTACGGTCTGGTCTCTACGGGAAGGAGAGAGTGAGTCCTCTTTCATTCTTTGGCACCCCCAAAGATTGCCCAACTAGTCACTGCTTTCTTTTTGGAGCCTTCTTCTTCTATTGCCCTTTCTCAGCTTGGCCGAGGAACAGGCTCTTGTAGAAGGCCACAGATTTGTCACCCATGTATGAAAAAAGGAAAATATCAGTGTAAGTAACAAAAAATCTAAAAAGACAAGATGGAAAAAAGCTTACTCTCTACAAGTGCCAAATAAGAAAGTTTGCCCCGAAGGAGCATGACCAGCCATGACTTCTTCCTATCCACTGCTAGTTCTGGCATGTTCTTGTCAGTAACATGCTTATGAATAACCCCAAGCTCTCAAAGAACCTCTTCGGTCATAAAGTTCCATTTGATCAAAAAAGGGTACAGTGGATGTGAAGAAGCTTGGTCTAACCAATCCGTTACTGCCCGAATACAGCTGTCAAACTCCATGAATTGAGAATCCAATTCAGGGATGAGTAACTTCTACGGGTCAATTATGTCAATGTTGAGGGTCCCAGAAGACTAGTTCGTAGGCATGTCTTTCTATTTCTTGTCCAACTCCATGAAGTAATTCTTCTACCATCCTCACCAATTGTCCTTGGTGCAGAAGGTGAAAGTACATGTCTTGCTTTCAGATGCCTGAGGGAGCAAGAAGTAAAACCCACCTTTCAGAATAGGATGAAGCTTATAGTATTGCATGAAAAAAAATGAAGTAAGGGTCTATTTTGAAGAACACACACTTGCAAAGGAAGGCATTGAAGTAAGAATAGGAGTTTGGGGGTAGTTGGCTAATAGCTATGCCATGAAATTGGCAAAAGTCGCTCACCATCTTCAGCGGAGGATACCGAAGACTTACCTTTAGTTGAGCTCTAAAGATAGTAACCTCGTTATGCTGAGGAAGGTAGCTCGGTTCACTAGGGCCAAGAAGCCCGGTACTGGCATAAGAAGGAAGGAAGAACTTCGCTGACCACTTCTTCAGCTTTTTCAAAGTGGCACAGTTGAAATGAGCGTTTAGTGAAGCCCAACTCTTGGGAATGGATTAGACTTTGGCTTGTGATGAAGACATGTTGAGAAACTAGGACCCCAACCTCAAAAATACTATTGGATGAGGAATCAAAGGGAAAAAATGACTTCAAATGACATTAAACTATTGAACAAAGGGGAACCAAAGTAAATGGTGGCCGGAAATCACTCCGCACCACTGCAAAAGAAAGAAAGTTAAAAAGAGCAAGAAAGAGCTAAAGGTAGATGAGTAAGGAACCTATGACGAAAGATGGCTTTATATAGCCCGAAGAAGGCAGGTGAAATGGCACCATTATGACAATTTATAGACAAAGAGACGTACGCAATGTAATGGACATGAATAATGGCGAATGACCTGGTGACACGTGTCACACACCATAAGAAACAAGGGCATGCCTTCTGATCTAGTAGATCTATGTCACACAACCCGAGGTGATGCAACTACTCGATCAGAAGAGAGGATGATTCATCTACGAAAGGGGGGAATAAAACCCTAAGAAGAAAATATCTCCTTGCATGCCAAAGATGTAACCTTGTGAAAAATAGGAAATTGACTTGAAGTAACATCCTCACCAAGGGTTCAAATTCAGAAAATGGAAAACAAACAAAGGGTCCAAGAGAATGTCAAAAGTACAACATTGGCAAAAAAAAGGGTCTTGGACCGAGAAGCTAACTATGCTGAATGGACAACCTCGACAGAATGAACTTTTTTTGCAAAGGACAGCCTCAGCTTTGCAAGAGTAGGATTTTTTTAACATGTTCTCGAAATGATTAGTATCGAAGACACAACTTCGGTCACCCGAAGGGGGGCATGTGATAGCCGAAGGGCTATTGCCCACATGACCTTCACAATGGCAGACCTAGTACCACATTCGGTGAAGATACACAACCAACCTTGGGAGAATTCTCTATAACACCCTTGGAAAAGTACATAACCAACTCTGGGAAAGAGGCTTCTAGCCATCCTCGGGAGCATACATTACCAACCTCGGGAACATAGGTCTATCACCCTCGATAAAAGAAATGTCTCTTGAAGATGGCCCGCCCCTCCGAAGGGCTTTCTCCAGTTGCCTTCCAGCGAAGTCTTTGTTCGAAGGGATCTCAAATACCCAAAGGGGTCTTAAGGAGAAATAACAAATACAATTAGGCGATCTTTGATAGAAAACCTCATACACAACCCTACCTTCTAGGCATAACCACCTACCAACAACTGTAGACACCTCTCTTTGAAGGTATAGACCGAATCTGGCCGAACATTCGGTGAAGATACACAACCAACCTTGGGAGAATTCGCTATAACACCCTTGGAAAAGTACATAACCAACTCTGGGAAAGAGGCTTGTAGCCATCCTCAGGAGCATACATTACCAACCTTGGGAACATAGGTCTATCACCCTCGATAAAAGAAATGTCTCTTGAAGATGGCCCGCCCCTCCGAAGGGCTTTCTCCAGTTGCCTTCTAGCGAAGTCTTTGTTCGAAGGGATCTCAAATACCCAAAGGGGTCTTAAGGAGAAATAACAAATACAGTTAGGTGATCTTTGATAGAAAACCTCATACACGACCCTACCTTCTAGGCATAACCACCTACCAACAGCTGTAGACACCTCTCTTTGAAGGTATAGACCGAATCTGGCCGAACATGTGTCCTGGTCTACTAAGGCTGGGCATAACAGCCTTCCCTTCCTGGCATCCTGTAAATTCTCGGGATAGGCTCCCACGTAAGACACGGGAAGCATCGTCTTTTTCTATTCTATCTCCAGGGAGCTCCTATGCTTATTCTTCAAGTGCTGCAGTTACTACTCAAGCAAAGTTCTATCCGAGGTCCAATCAACATGTCCTACATCAAAGATGTGCTAGAGCATCACTTTGTGTGCTGTTGAGGTGACATTATGTAAATGCTTTGAGGTAACTCTCTCGCATCCAGCAATTAGGTGCAATTCTTTACCTACTTGCTATATCGCTTCTTTTCATGTATTATTTACTGCCTTCTTGTGGTAAGTCATTAGAAGTTGCCCTTTGGTAAAAAGGGTTGCCCAATTATTTGGTGTGACTCAAAAAGATAATATGTCCCTTCAAGATAAATTTAATAGGTTTAACCAAAAAGCTCTAAAAGTTATCAACCTATTAGCCAAATTCAGGATCCTGGCACTTACCAGAGGACTTCGGAAAGGCTCAAACTTGTCATTTAAGCTTTCAAAGCAAATTCCAAACATAGTGGGAGAGCTTTATTCATTAGCTAAGCATTATAGGATAGATAAAGAAATGAATGCTAATGATGAAAGAGCATAAAATAAAAGGACTAGACATGGGCCAAAGTTTTCACACTAAGGAGTAAAGGAGCCGCCAGTCTTCACCACTCTGAATACTTCCAGGGCCAACATCCATATAGCTTTTGGAAAATAAGGAAGGTTTTAGAGGCCCAAGCCAATGTCTTTAAACACTAAAAGGAATATGAAGAAATATTGCTAGTACCATTAAGATTATGGGCATGACACTGAAGGCTGCCATTAGTTGACAAGGTACATAAAAGTCCTCATCAAACAAGGCCAGCTGAGGAAGTATCTTTGATGCCTTTCCCCAATGAGTGGAGGAATGAATGAGGCTCTAAAGTATGATGAGTATAACTATGATTCTAACGGTAAAAGGAATAGTATAAGTCCCCAAAGACAACCATATCCTCTTGTTGGGCTCATCCAAATGATAACTACTTATCTCCCTTCAGTGGAAAGAAAAAGGAAGAAATGCGAGATATGTTGGGTTTCAAGAGGCAAATAAGCACAGTGGAAGATAACCAAAACCCTCCAAGAACCAAGTGAAATAGGGTAAATTGGGTGTTCAAAAATTTTATACCTAGTTTGGTTGAGTTATTTCACACAACTATTCAGTCGAATTATAAAACTTTAATAGTTGATGTGTTCAAGCTCTCTATGATATCCACATGAGCTTCTTGGGATCACCATGCTTCCACCATGTCCTAACAGAAGCGTTCCTCTTGCGCTCGCATTGCTAGCTTGCATCTTCCAATGGGGCAAGAGAATGGTTTGGTTGGGACCTTTCAGAACCCTTTTGATTTCGTTCATTAGGAGGCTAGGGCAAGAGCTATGAAAAGTCTCACTCTATGATGTATATATCGTAAGGCTCAACTCCCAAGCCTAATGGGTTTCAAAGCCCTAATCCAATTAGGTTTAATTTCGGGCTTAATAGTGGCTCAACATTTAGCCTAATTACTAATACAAAATTATTATGAAACCAAGACCCAACAATTCGGCCCATGGACTTAAATAATCCAATTGGCTTTAAGCATGCAACCTAATAGGCTCCTACCATGTTTGCAATGATCATAAATCACATCTATGATCATAAACAATGAGCGGTGTCTAGTAATACATTATTGCTACCCAAGTGAGAAGATAGTCAGTGATTTGGATAAACCTTTATGATTATTATTCGTATATAAAATTGTCCCTTTGTCTAAGATATCAAGACTATGCACGAGAAATAGAATGTGTCACTATCGTATAGCCCAATCCATGGTTTCTTGATTACTGAGTATACTAACTTAAATTGATGACATTGATAATGTATATCAATTCATCTGATCATGGCCATGCATTTTCTTAATCTCACTCTATCAATGGGCCCAAAGATATGACTCTTGATCTAGATGAGGGACAAATCACATCTTAATCATAAAAAACCCTTCGCATGATATATGACATACCTAACGACCACCTTCATGTTCACTCAATTATGAGTAACCAAAGAAAGTATCAAAGTATGTGACTCACATGTAGGGAACCTTGATGACCTTAGGTCAAAGGACTACATATACCATGATCACTATGAGAATCACTTATGACACTCATAAAAGGATCCATGTAGTATTCTCATGGTGGGCCGGTCTAGTATACAAGTTCTCTAACTTATACCCATATGTAGACTACATATCTCATGTTAGTCTCCACATATGCTAGTCATTATGTATTATTGTAACCCATTCCATAATAATACTAGACCAGGGATGTTTAAGAATACTATTATTCTAGGGTTATAATTACATTTGATTATGTCACATGGAAAACATCTAACAAACACAATTATTGGATTAATGCCTCAATAAAATATCATGACTTAATGTGCAAAATACAATCATCCTACGATTGGCTTTTGTGCACAACACTAACAAGATAGCCACCATTGACTTTGGAAAAACTATAAATCAGTTGACAAGGCCTGATGACGAAAAGCCAATTGGGATGTAAAAAAGGTCCTCTATGATGATGGGGTCCAATGTTGACACTCTCGTTGTGCACATATTATCAAAGTTAAGGATATCGGTGGAGAAGCTGAGGTTGATGACTTCCTTCACTTATGGCATGGTGCTAGATAAGCTACCTATCCTCGACAGCATTGATCTGCGCTTCATGTTGAAGGAAAAAGCTGTGGGAGGTGTAGAAGAGCTTTATGCTTCTATAATGGAAAAGTTCATTGTCGTTACTGTCCCTTCACTATACAATGCCATAATAGGTACACAAACTCAAAGGAGTATTTACATGGAATCTAATGTCAAGGATCTGACTGTTACGTTTGAGGTGAAGAAGAATGACGTGGTCATCTTATAGATTAGATCGAAGTTAAAAAAGTCCTCACAATGGCTTGTCAAGCTCCCTAAGGAAGCAAACTCTCAAGTAGCTAAAGATTTTAGAGTTAAGGAAATGGATGTAGAACTGAGTGCTAAGAGGTCATTAAGGGCCAAAGTAAAAAAAATTTGGAAAGGAAGCAAAGGCTAGACTTGTAGCATTTCTAATTTTGAATAAAAATGTTTTCACTTACTCAACGATGGATATGTTTGGGATTAACCCTGAAATTATTCAACATTGCATGAACATTGATCTTGAAGTGCGATCGATATGAAAAAAATAAAAGTAACATCACCTCAAGCAAAAAGGCTTTCATTAAACAAGAAATTCAATGACTTTTAAAGGTAGAGGTGATAAGGGAAGTCGAACACCTACATTGGCTGAGTAATATGGTGATTGCTATAAAGGAAAAAAGTGATAAACTTGAAATTTGCAATGACTTCACTAGAGTTAATGATGCATGTCTAAAGGATTCATATCCATTACCTTCGATTGACTACCTTGTAGATTCAACTTTAGAATACAAGATTTTAGGTTTTCTGGGTGATTTTACTAGGTATCATTAAATTTGAATGAATCCTACTAATGAAGAAAAAACATCATATATAACTAATGATGGCACCTTCTATTATATAAGGATGCCGTTAGGCATAAACAATGCAGGAGTCACAAACTATGGCCTGAAGGATAAAGTATTTTCTCACCAAATTAGAAAACATATGGAGGTGTATGTCAATGATATGATCATCAAAAGTTGAAACACCTCTGATGATATTATTGATCTTTAAGAAACTTTCCAACAATTGAGGAAGTTTAGCATACGTCTGAATTTAGAAAAATGTGTGTTCAGAGCAAGGGCTGGAAGGTTCCTTGGTTTCAAGGTCTCATAATTTGGAATTGACACAAATTCAGACAAAATTTGGGCCTTGCTCAGCTCGAGAACCCAAAAATAGTCAAAGCCATTCAAAGGCTTACTAGGAGAATTACAGCACTTAGTCGCTTTATTTATTGTTACAGTGATCGATGTAAGTCCTTCTTAAAAATTTTGACAATAGAGGCAAAAAGATGCATCAACACTGGAGATGGACAATCTTACTAGAATGAACAATGCTAAGATGCATGGGAAAAATTATTGGCCTACTTGGCCAAATTACCAACACTTCATAGCTGAATAGGGTAGAATCCTTCATACTCTATTTGGCTAAAAGTGAAAAACTATAAGTTTCACTTTTTTCTGTGAAGAAGAAAGTGGACAACAATGGCCTGTATATTACATAAGCAAGTCATTACACAGCACTGAAGTAAACTACCCAGTACTACAAAAGGCAATTTATGCGCTAGTACTAGCAGGACGATGACTTTGACCTTACTTTCAAGGGCATTCCATTATTGTCCAAAGTAGCCTTCCTCTTAGAGATGTCATGAAATGAGCTGATGATTCAAGGAGACTCTCTAACTGGTGCTTTAAACTTAGTGAGTATGACATAACCTATGAACCGAGAAAGGCAAATAAGGAATAGGCCCCCGATAGACTTTATAGCCCAATTACGTCTTGAAGTAGAAAGTTAAATCTTAGTCTCTAATAAATGAGAACTGAAGTAGTCTTTCTTCATCAATGGGGACTCGAGACCTAATCATCAAGTTGTGAGTATAGTGCTACAGGGCCCTAAAGTGATAGAAAATATCAAGTCCATCAAATTTGGATTCTATGTAACTAATACCATTTAAGAATGTGAGGCTCTTATAGCATGGCTTCAGCTTGCCAAAAGCATAGGCACTAGATCCCTTAGAGCTTGTAGCGATTCTTAGCTTCTATTTTGGTAATTGAAGAGGGTATACGAGGTTGAGAAGCCAAATCTTAGGAAATATTTCAACCTCATAAGAAAGAAAATGGAAAATTTTGAAAAAGTTTACATAAAAAATGTGCTTAGGCGAGAAAATGCTAGGGCGGATGCTCTAGTAAAATTTTCTAACTACACCGAAGAACAAAGGACCCCAAGTGTTAACATGCTGCATTCATTGAGTATAGAGAAAAGGTGGACAATACCACTCTAGAATTACTTGGTAGAAGGCAAGCTACCCAAAAACCCACATGAAGCAGCAAAAGGTTAAGAAAAGGAGTAGTAGATATTTCCTTATTAGCAAGGAATTATAGTGACAGGGGTACTCTAGCCCTCTATAAAAATGTATAGGAGAGGAACATATGGAACTAATCCTAAAAAAGAAGTGCATCAAGGAAGTTATGGAGCCTACATTAGCACTGATGCCATAGCCAGGGCAATACTTTGGCCAAGTGATTTCTGGCCAACATTGAGGCAAGATTCATAGAAGACTTGTCAAATATTGTGATAAATGTAAAAGGCATGCATCTGTGTAGAGTCCTTTTCTAAGTTATAACATCTGCTAACTACCCTTGTCCATTCATAATGTGGGGAAAAGACCTTATTAGCCTGTTCTTCACTACCCAAAGGGGTAAAGAGCTACATAGTGGTGGTGAGTTACACAAAATGGATAGAGGCAGAGCCATTATCAACCATATTGGCCAAATATGTTACCACCTCACAAAAATGGGAGAATTACAAGGTGTGGTATAATGGTAAAAAACTATTATATTGTGTAATTCTCTTCATAGTGATTGAAGTATGAGGGATAAAAGGTAATAATGAACACCTTCTTAAAAGTGTTCTAAGTTGGTAACTTGGCCCCCAAGAAATGCCTTAAAGATTGCTTTTTTATCAAGCAACCTATGGACTTTTTTGAAAGATTTTGGAAATTCGAGTACTAAATTGCAAAACTTTCACAAAAGATATTTTGAGAGTTATGAGAAGGATATGAATGGCATGAAAGTGATATTGGATGACCAAATTGTTTGTGGAAGACAGCTAAGGATGAAGAAAATACAAAAAGGCAGAATGGACCTAAGTGTTCTAATGTAGGCCTTAAGATGTGTATGTCTTTGACTTAAGTCAAATGATGAAATTGTTGGGTTATCCCACCTAAGGAGGGGCTGCTAAAGCAAGATAAGGATGGTCAAATCTGGGCCAAAAGATTAAGACTAAGAAACCATAGTCTTGTAGCAAGGAAAATGGCATAAGACAAGGTTAAGACTACTTAAGTGTGTTTAGTGTACTTTTGACCATTTAAGTAGTCAAGATCATGTTAGTGTTGTACCCAAAAGCCAATCATGAGATGATTGTAATTTTGCACATTGAGTCATGATATTTTATTAAGGCATTAATACAGCAATTATGTCTGTTGTTTTGTTTCTGCGTAACTTAACAAACATAATTGTAACCCTAGAATAATGATATTCTTAAACGTCCCTGGTCTACTATTATTGTGGAGCGGGTTGTAATAATACATAAGGACTAGCATATGTGGAGACTAATATGAGATATGTAGTCTACATATGGGTACAAGTTGGAGAACTTGTGTACTAGACTGACCCACCATGAGAACACTACATGGATCGTTATATGAGTGTCATAAGTGATTCTCATAGTGATCATGGTATATGTAGTCCTTCGACCTAAGATCATCAAGGTTCCCTACATGTGAGTCACATACTTTGATACTTTCCTTTATTGCTCGTAACTGAGTGAACTTGAAGGAGGTCATTGGGTATGTCACATATCATGTGGAGGGATTTGTATGATCAAGATGGGATTTGTCCCTCCTATGTAACGGGAGTGATATCTTCGGGCCCCTTGATAGAGTAAGACTTAGAAAAATGCATGGCCATGCTCGGATGAGTTGATATACGATATCAATGTCATCAGTTTAAGTTAGTCTACTCGGTAATCAAGAAACCAAAGACTGGGCTATACGAGAGTGACACATTCCATGTCTCGCGCTTAGTCTTGATATCTTGGACAAAGGGACAATGGCATATATCTGTGATGATCATAAAGGTTTAGTCGAATCATCGACAATCTTGTCACTTGGGTAGCAATGATGTGTTGCTAGACACCGCTCATTGCTTATGATCATAAATGTGATTTATGAGCATTGCCAACGTGGTAAGAGCCTATTGGGTCGCACACATAGAGCTATTTGGATCATTAGAGTGCATGGGCTAATAATTTGGGTTATGGTTTCACAATAATTTCATATTAATAATGGACCCAATAGTTGAGCCATTATTAAGCCGGAAATTAAAGCCTAATTGGATTAGGGCTTTGAAACCTATTAGGCCTGGAAGTTGAGTCTCACTATAAATACAACTTCTAGTGAGAAATTCGCAGGTCTCCTTGCCCAAGCCTCCAAAAGGGACAGCCACACTCTTCTCTTGCAATTCCTTGGAGGACGCAAGCTAGCACTGCGAGCGCATGAGAAACGCATCTGCCGGGACGTGGTGGAAGCGTGGTGATCCCGAGAGGCTCATTTGGATACCATAGAGAGCCTGAACATGTCAACTGTTTAGGTTTTGTGATTCGACTCTACAGTTGAGTGAGAGATCTCAACCGAAAAATAGGTATTAAAATTTTTGAACACCCGGTTTACCCCGTTTCACTTGGATCCTGGAGGGTTTTGGTTAAATTCCGCTGCGCTGTTTGGCTCCCAAAACCCATCAGATCACCCTTTCTTCTCTCATATTCAACCATACCAGCCAAGGGATGCAGCCCACCCTCCTCCACACTTCCTCCATAGCCATCATACCTTTAAACTCAAAACTACTTGCAATTGAAGTCAAGGAAGCACATTTGGAAGCTATATGGTGCTAAGACTTGAGTGCACCTAGGATCAGGCTCAAATTTCAACATACCCATCAAGGTAAGGGTTCTCTTGCTCTTATGGACTGTTTACTGTATCATTCAAACATCCATGGAGCTAGGGCAAATGTTACCACCCCACAAAAATGGGAGAATTACAAGTGTGTCATAATGGCTAAAAATAGTTATATTGTGTAATTCTCACTATAGTGATTGAAGTGTGGGGGGTAAAAGGTATAATAAACACCTCCTTAAAAGTGTTCCAAGTTGGTAACTTGGTCCTCAAGAAAAGTCTTAAAGATTGCTTGTTTGTCAAGCAACCTATGGACTTTTTTGTAAGATTTTGGAAATTCGGGTACTCAATTGCAAAACTTTCTCAAAAGAGATTTGTAGAGTTATGGGAAGGATATGAATGGTATGAAAGTACTATTGAAGGACCAAATTGCTTATAGAAGACAAGTATGGGCAAAGGAAAACACAAAAAAGGCTTTAAGGACTTAAGTGTCCTATTGTGTGCCTTTGGTTCTCCATCCTTATGACTTAAGTCAAATGGAAGTTTTGTGGGGTTATCCCACATAAGGAGGGCCGCTATGAAATGGAATAAGGAGGTCAAATGTGGGCCAAGAGATTAAGGTAAAGAAACCATGGTCTTGTAGCAAGGAAAATTACATAAAGCTTGGTTAACTTGTTAAGTGTGTTTAGTGCACTTAAGACCATATAAGTGTCCATTCTTGGTCCTTATCTCCCAAATTTCTGCCTCCACCAGCAAAAAAGAAGCCACCCCTCTCCTCCATAGTTCCTCCATAGTTCCTCCATAGCCACCATACCTTCAAACTCAAAACCACTTGCAATTGAAGTCAAGGAAGCACAATTAGAAGCTATTTGGTGCTATTGCTTGAGTGCACCTAGGATCAAGCTCCAATTTCAGCATACCCATCAAGGTAAGGGATCTATTGCTACCATGGATTATTTACTGTATTTTCAAGCATCCATGGAGCTAGGGCTAAGCTTGGAAGAGAGCCATGAACTTGATGAACCAAGCTTAGTGAGGAGAGTGAACTTATTGAAGGTTTTGTGACCTAATGTGAAGTGCACAATGATGGCAGCGAATTTCTGGGTTTCTAGAGCCCAAAACTTAGTACTAACTACTGTTAAAATCCTCCTAAGATGAAGCATTAGCTTCAGGAGGGCTGCCATAGTGATTTGTTTAAGTTTATTGCATGTTTTGCGGACTAATCTATGGTTACTGTTGCTGCTGCATTTCATGTGTTTGTTGGTTGTGAATGGCTATTGCATTTGGTCGCTATATCTTGTATATATGCATTGTGTTTTTTTGTGTTTTAGTGTCTTTGGATGCAGGTTTTAATGATGGTCACATTGCCCATTGAATTCAAGTGTTACCCTTACTAAGTTTCTCGAAGAAACTTACTCCCTTCAATTCTGTCATTTCAGGTCCAGCAGAAAGATAACCTTTAAACTAACCTTCCTGGTTCGCGTTTTGCTCTGAATTTTCAGGTACTTAAACTTCCATATGTCTACTTGTGATCTGAAAATTTTTGTGATTTTAGGAGCACATTTGGTATTTTTTGTGAAGGTACTTACTGTTTTTTGCAGCAGCTGTCCAGCATCCTGTTTCTGGAGTCTATTGCATTTCAGGCACTCCTATAACTTAGAGTGAGTATTTAGATGAGTTAAGACCATTTTGTAGTGCATGTATGCATGTACATGTAGTGTATGTAAAATGAGACAAGTATGTGAACATTTGAGTAATGTTTTGGCTATGTAAGTGATGTGGTGCAAAGCTGCCTAAGTGTGAATGATAGGCTGCTTACTTGAAAATTCTGTTTTCGCCAAATAAAGTTGTTAAAATCAAGAGAATGTAATTCCTATGTATAATGGACATATATGGGATAGCTTTGGAGGGTTTTCCCTTTGTGAATGAAGTATTTGCACACTACGAAATTTTGTATAGCCAAAATGGTCAAAAAGTGACCAGAATTTTGACTCTGGACTTAAAGTTCTATATCTCCCGGTGTAGATGGAATCTTGGTATGAAATTTTGACCACACCTAGAGAGCATCTATATGTTGAACTGATATTTTGAATTTCTGAATTTTCGGCCCTGTAGCCAAAGATATGATGTTGCAAAGTTGGCTAATTTACTGTTCATTTGGTCAGAATTTTGTAACCAAGTTCAAAGATCCATAACTTGGTCCATAGGTGGGCTATTGATGTAAAAAAAGAATTCCTTGGTTTATTCTAAGTCTCTACTTGGTAATAGAGCAAAGAAAGCATGGGGTTATGTGGCTAGAATGATACAGTTTATTAGTGGAAGTTACAGGTGTAGGGGCTGGTCACTCGAACTTAACAAGATTGCTTGATGTGTGGAAGCCAAAACTAAGACTTGTGCTAGTGTTTTTCTTCTTAGCTTCCATAGTGTGCATAAATTTGAATATGTGTTCTATGGTTTGACCAATATACATGTATTTACATAGTGCTCAAGAGGGTCACTTGAGTATGTACACTAGGGGTGTTGTTCTGATGACCTACAGGACACACCAAACCTGGGAGTTTAAATGCACAGTTTTGGCACCATAATTGGACTAGCCCGAAGTAGGTAATAGCAAAGCTTGGAAGAGAGTCATGAGCTTAATGAACCAAGCTTAGTGAAGGGAGTGCACTTATTGAAGGTTTTGTGACCTAGTGTGATGTGCACAATGATGGCAATGAAGTGAGTGTTTCTAGAGCCCAAAGTTAGTACTAACTAGTGTTAAAATCCTCCTAAGACTAATCATTTGCTTGAAGTGGGCTGCCATAGTGATTTACTTAAGTTTATTGCATGTTTTATGGACTAACCTATGGTTTATGTTGCTGACGCATTTCATGTGTTTGTTGGTTGTGAATGGATGCCACATTTGGTTGCGATATCTTGTGTATATGCATTGTGGTTTTGTGTTTTAGTGTCTTTGGATGTAGGTTTTAATGAGGGTCACATTTCCTTAAGAAACCAAGTGTTTTCCTTACTAAGTTTCACAATGAAACTTACTCCCCTCAATTTTGCCATTTCAGGACAAGGAGAAAGATCACATTTAAAATAACATTTTTTGTTTGAGTTTTCATATGAAATTTCACGTATTTTTACCTCCATGTATCAAGTTGTGATCTAGAAATTTTGGTGATTTTAGGAGCACATTTGGTATTTTTAGTGATGGTGCTTATTGTGTTATGCAGCAGCTATCCAGCATCCTGTTCTGGAGTCCATTGTGTCTCAGGCACTCCTGTAACTTAGGGTGCATATTTAGATGATTTAAGACCATTTTTTAGTGCATGTATGTATGTAAATGTATTTTGTGTAAAATGAGACAAGTATGTGAACATGTGAGTAATGTTTTGGCTTTGTATGTGATGTGGTGCAAAGCTGCCTAAGTGTGAATGATAGGCTGCTTACTTGTAAATTCTGTTTTGGCCACATCAATTTGCTAAATGCAAGAGCATGTAATTCCTATGTGTATTAGAAATGTATGGGATAGCCTTGGAGGGCTTACCCTTTGTGCATGAAGTGTTTGCACACTTATGAAATTTTGTATGGGCAAAATGGTCCAAAAGTGGCCAGATTTTTGACCCTGCACCTAAAGTTCTATATCTCCCTGTGTAGAAGAGATCTTGGTATGAAATTTTGACCACACTGAGAGAACATTTAGGATGAACAGGGATTTGGAATTTCTGAATTTGGACCACTGTAGCCAAATATCTGGCATTGCAAAGTTGGCTAAGTTACTATTCATTTGGTCAGAATTTTGTAACCAACTTCAAAAATCCATAACTTGGTCCTTAGGCAGGCTATTGATGTAAAAATAAATTCTTTGGTTTTCTTAAAAAATCTACTTGATAATGAGGCAAATAAAATATGGGTTTACATGGCTAGATTAATACATTTTTTTGGAAGATGTTTCAGGTGCAACGGCTGGTCACCTACACTTAATAAGATTGCTTAATGTGTGGTAGCCAAAATTAAGACTTGTGCTAGTGTTTTCCTTCCTTGCTGCCATGGTGTGCATAAAATGTGAATATGTATGTAATGGTTGGACCAATATGCATGCATTTACATAGTGCCTAAGAGGGCCACTTGGGTATGCACACAAAGGGTATTGTTCTGATGGGCTAAAGAACATACCAACCCTGGGAGTTTTAAATGCACAATTTTGGCACCATAATTGGACTACCCCAGAGTGGGTAACAAAATAAATAAAATATTTTTTTTGGAAACGTATCATATTCAAATTTAGATATTTGAGAGTACTGGTAGCTAACAATGGAACCTAGTTTGCCGAGAAAGGGTTCCAAAAGTTTGTGGGTAAATAGGGAATCAAGAAACATTGTGCTCTAGTGGCACTTCCACAAAGCAATGGCTAAGTTGAGGTGTCAAACTAAACAATAGAAGACGTGCTAAGGAAAATACTAGATGAGGCTAAAGGGAAATGGCTAGGGAGCCGCCCAGCAGATTATGGTGCTATGTCACCACCTCGGGGAAGGTTACTAATGAAACCCATTCTTCCCTTGCTTGTGGAAGTGAAGCCTTAATCCTTATCAAAGTGGCACACACCTCCACAAGAGTTCAAGTGTTTGGTTAGACAATTTGGTTAGACAATAAACAAGGTTATTCTCAGAACCAAAGAGATTAGACCCAAAGTCTTCAAACTTGAAGATTCCTTTGGAATGGACTTGAACAATACCTGGCACATAGATTTCTTAAAGAAGTATTACACACAGACTTTCGAAAGTCATTCCTGATTTGAAAATGAAAAGGAAAATTTGTACATGAAGAGGTCTTGGTGACCAATGTACTCACAATAATAGAAAAAGATTGTCCCTTTTCAAAAAAAAAAAACATAGGAACCTTGATACTTTGAAAATTTTCAAAGACATCAAATTACTGAATAAGAAAGTTGAAAACTAAGCTAAACTAAAGGGGTAAAAAAGGGCCAATTCCCCCTAATTATGCAAGCCGAAGTCAAACTAGAATCTTTGGATTAAAAGGCTAATACCCAAGTTCAATGACCAGAATTTCAACTTGAAAATAGTAGTGGTGTTCAAAAAATGAATGAATGTCGAAAAGTGCGAGGTCAAAAAGATAAACTTAGAATTACTAAGTAAAAGCATGCAAAAGTCAAAGTTCAAAGTTGACATTTGGATAAGATGGCTTAGGTGAAGCTAGAGCTTCTGAAAAAGTGTGCAAAAATTCTAAGTACCAGCTACGTAAAATAGAAGGCCAAAGGGGACATTTCATTAAAAAGTGGTTTGAGGTTGAAAGGATAGAAGAAGTAGAGATGAAAAAAACAGAATAGAGTGAAAAAAAACCTAAGCTTCCTGATTAGGAAAATCAACATCGTCTTATTTTTCTTCTTCTTCTTCTTCTTGTTCCTCCTCCTCCTATTTATTTTCTTCCTCTTTAGGTGGAGGACCATTCGGCTCACTCAAGTACTCATCCTTGGACAATTGGGAAGTAAAACCCTTGCACCTATGAAAAGCATTGAAAAATGAAAGATCAAGGTGGGGATGCTACTCTAAGACTTGGTGCCTTACCAAGAAAAGGCCATTTCGAAGACCACTATTGGCGAGGTTTGTTATTTTTTGTAGCTTTTCACGCATCGCTTGATTTTCCCTTTTTAGCTCCATAATCCTCTTCTTCACCTCCTAAAGGACCTGCCTTAGATCCTTCTTGTCCTTCAAAGGTTTTTGGGGCTTCTTGTCATGGTTGTCATGGCTGACCTTGATTGAATCTCAATCCAAGGACAAGAGGGCAAACTTCTGGCCAAGGAGCATTCTTAGAGAAAATTTTCATCTCCCCAGCAATACACTTCTTTAAGCTCTTGAGCTCCTTCATCAACATGCCCTTCAATTGGACAAACTTTACTGCTATCTCAGCAAAAACATTTGTGGGCATAGCCAACTTTTCTTATATATGATTTTGGATACTAGTTTGCTTCATAATGAAGTCTTGGTAGTACCCAAGAATAACAAAGAACTGTGAAAAAGAACTGTGAAAACAATAAAAAAATTATTTTGCAGGGAAGGGACAAAGAGAAAAAACTAAATGTATAAGAAAAACACCAATACCTTAGATGTATAGTTAGTGAGGCTATCATCTCCACGTTCGGGAACAATAAGGTGAGCTATTGGAATGTTGCATTCACAATGATACCCCGATAAAGTTGGGGAATCATCTTCCTTGAGACATCATAATTAAAAGGGGACATGTCTTTAATAACATCCCAGATTAGTGACCTCGGCACTATTTCTTGGGGCAGGTAAACATTCCTAACTTGGGCAAGAGCATCATGTTTGGCCACATAGTTCAACTCTGAAGTCTCCCCTGGATGCTCAATTCGAGGCTCATTAATAGCATCAGTCCCTAGCCAATCTTCTATTAACCAGAAAATATCAGAAAGGCCAAAATAAATAGGAAAGTTGCCAATCCTGGGGGAAGATCATTCTTCATTTTTTTCTTCTCATTCTTTAAGCTCTACGAAGGAGTAGTGGGATCCTCAATTATGGCCCCTAAAAATGCAGCGTGGTTTAAGGGCTTAGGAGGCATTAAAAGGACTCATTTATCTAGCTCTTCGACATTAATTTTCAAAACCTCGATAATTAATTGTTTGGTTGGCTTAGGATCCATGGGAGGCTCCATAGCCAAAACGGTTTCCACTTGAGCCTTCTTTGGCTCAGATCTATCAGTGCTCTTTTTTTACCTTCCTTTTGGTAGGCTTTTTCCCCTCTTCCTTGCCCTTTTTTACCTTAGACAAAAGCCTTCCTATAAAACTCGATGAGAAAGTCATCCCTTATACTTGTAGGGAAAAAAATATCAATGTAAGGATTTGGGAAGAAGTAAGAAAAGCAATGAAAAAAGGCTTACAATAAATGAATGCTGAATAGCTAAGGTCCCACTGAAGTAGTTGGACCAAGGGCAGCTTCTCCTCACTATCAAGAAGAGAGGGCTAATTCAAGTTGGATAAGTGAAACTTCAAGACCCGAAGCTTCCAAAGGACTTCCTCGATCATCAAGTCTTAGTTAATGGGAAAAAGATATCGCTCTAACTCTTCTTTCTAGTCTATTCCCTGATTTTTGTGTCAAACTTATGAAAATGCTCCTTCCACTTCCCTTTAAGAAAGACCAAAGGATCCTTAACCTCCATGCCCAAGGGTCTTACCAGTCACTTGCTGATATCCCCCATGACATCAACACCAACATGAGAAAGTATTTATTTTGCTAGTTGTGCCAGCCATCCTTAGTATAGAATTAGAATGTGTACTTCTTACTCCTAGTATCTTAGGAGAGCATGAAATAAAAAGGTCCTTCCGGTTGAGCTTGGAGCTTCTAATACAAATATCTTGCACATATAGAGGTAGGCATTAAAGTGGGCAAATGTGTTCAATGGTAGTTGGTTGGCCGTTATCCTGTCAAAGTTGTAAAATTTTTTGATAATGGGATAAGGGTGATATTGGAGGCCGACATTCAATTAGGTCTTGAACACTGTCATCTCCATTAGTGCTCTTGATAACTTATTTTGCCCTTCTTTGGCAATCAAACTTGGCCATTGGTAGGAAGAAAGTACTTCTTTTTCCATTTCTCCATGTTCTTTGTAGTGGTGTAACTCATATGGGAATCTTGGGTTTCCCAATTGCTTTTCATTAGAACAGCAACTTTGACCATGTGTAGGCTACTTTAGCTTAAGTTATAAAGAAGAAAGAGAACAAAAACCCACATAGCTTGAGGTTGTCACTAAAAAAAGATATCAAAGCTATTTGACCACAACAAAGACAATAGTACAAAGGGAACCACTGTAAAAAAACCTCGTGGAATAATGAAAGGCAAAGAAAAGAGATTAGAAGAAAAAGAAAGCAAAGAAGATCAAAATGAATAAGTTAGGAGCTCTTTTAGGAAGGGGTATATATGCAATCAAAGTGGGAAACTCAAGAGGTGTAGTTAAGGTGATGACTTTAATGACTAAAATGCCCTTTTAAGCAAAAAAAGAACTACTGACAATGTAGCACCAATCATAGTTAGATATGTGTACCTCAAAACATAGATCAAGGTCATGTTCACATCATGGGAACCTAAAAAATGACAGCCAAAGTAATGTCATTCTAGTAAAATGAAAATACATAACAACCATCTTAAGGAAAAACAAAATTCAAAGAGTCTTGACAGGTTGACAGGAAGTAGTGGTCATTCCAAGGGAACCTAAACATCGTGAATATAGGCAAAAAGGGATCCAATGCTATAGCTAATGAAGATCATTTAAAAATACAAAAACCAAAGTCCTATAATGAAGATGGCCGTTGTCCCTATTGGTCATCGGCCTTGGAAGGGGGAATGTGATGGTCAAGGAGCACTAGCCCTTCCAAGCCAAATCACCAGGGTAACAATGACTAGACCATGTAAGAGGACCCATCATAGGCCGAAGAGGTACCTCAGCCAAATACACTATAGTTTGGCTACACAACAAGAGGAAATCTCGGGGAGTACTAATCACTGAAGTAACCACCACCAACCAATTTAAGCACTTTTGGTTTGCAAGAGTACATCAGTTTGCTAAAGCTAAAGAGCCCCTATGAGCTTTGAAATGACCATTATCACCATACCACATTGGGCCTGTGAAGTGCCCAAACCATCTTCTCCAACAAGTTTAAAACAAGAAAACTCCTTCCCTCAAACTATTTTAATTTTTGTAAATTTACTTCTTCCCCTAATAGTAACATGACATTTAAAACACTTAGGAAAATTTTGCATATTTGGGCTCTTAATTTTAAAAGCTTCATTTCAACTCCTAGGACTCATCCTAACACTACAGGGTATAAAATTACCTTTTTGGCCCTCGATACACCTTGTGTCATAAGCCATTAAAACCAATTAAATTTTAAATAACTTATTTGATTTTTCTAATTCATCTATAATTAAGGCTTGTAAGCAAGGGATTTATGAACTTACTTTATTCAGAAAGGTTTTCACTATGAGGACTGTGCAAATAGGTTTTGGTTGTTTGCCATAAACACAAGCTAGCTAACTCACAAGGATGCCAATCCTACAATTGAAAGAACCAGAGATGCCACATAGTGCATCTATCCAAATCCTTAAACCTAGCACATAAGATCATTTAGCCCATAAGCTATCACTTAAGATTGCCATAGATTTCCAAGCTAATGCAGCGAAAACCCATCTAAAAAGCTTAAAAAAAATACTAACTTCTATCCTTTACTTTAATCACATAAAGAACACAAAACTGGAACCTATAAAGTCAAATTAGAAGCTTCAAAACAAAGAAACCCTTGTCCCTTTTCCAATTGAGCCAAAGATCACCTTCTTATCCTAATTGTCTTTAAAATCCACTTAAGTTGGATTTTGCCCTCCTTTCTTTTTTTAGCCAAAAATAGATTATGTGTGCTAAAGGATACATATATATATTATGATTTTCCTTTATATATACTTGTTTCTTGAGTGGCTTTGATAAGAATTGGCACTTAAATTTTTCATATTTTATTTTCAACTTAGATTTTGGCTTATATGTGAAAATGAAGGATTTTGAAGAGTTTTGGAGCTGAATTTGAAGATTTTGGAAAAAGTAGGGTCAACATGCCATTGTACACACCCCTGTCAAAAACCAAGTAACCTCTAAAGTTATTTTTTAGCTTCCAAACACCATTTTCTCTGGAGGAACATGCCCATGTATAAAACTATCATTCATGTTTTAGTGAAGTTTTCAAGTTAGAGATGACACATGGCCTAGAACATTGTTGTGTTTCTAATTGTCTTCGTCTGGTGTTAAGGTTTTCTTGAGATTTTTCTTATAGTTTTGAGAACAAAGTTAGAGGAGATAGGAAAAAAATGGTTTGAAAGTTAAGGTTTCATAGTAGATAGCTGCAAAAGGCATTTATATATCTACTAAGTCATGTTGGAGCAAGAATTTCTTGGATGAGAAGGCATTCTGAGATGAAGTCTTTTATTTTTTTATTTTCTCTTGTTCACATTGTGTTTCTTTCTCAAGATAATGAGCTAATTTCCTATTCATGCTTAGAGTAGATGAACCCTAGGATAATATTTCTTCTATGAGTACTTTGGTTTAATTAAATACAATTTTTTTGTGATTTATCTATCATGCTTTATTGTCATTAGATTGATAGTTTCCAGCCTATTAATTCAATGTTTATTTCAAGCATCTTAGGCTAACCACTTATATGTTTGAGTTGATCCACATGTGGGTAGAAAGTGATTGCATGCAAGTCTAGCGATAGACCAACTAAAGACGTCTAGACTAAGGTTAACCCTAGGAGTGAGACTCAAAGAATTAGTAACATATTTTTAAGGGTTTTGGTTAATAAGAGATTCCAATTGATCAACCTGGGAATAAAAGTTAACTGGCTTCAAAGAAAAGTCAGTCTAATTCAGGAGTTCTCCATTGTCCATGATAACTATATGGCTATTAAACCTAAGTAAGAATAGTGTAATAAATTTCTAGGGGATTCGAATCTAAGCATAATGTCTATTCATTTGAATTGTTTTCTTATTTCATCTTTATTTTATTTTATTTACTAAAGTAACCTTACTTCTAGTAGATAGCTAAACAAACTTCATGATTGATCAGCTAAAGAATATAAAAAGGTTGAGTTGGGTAGACAACTTTGTCCCTGTGGAATGTTACCTTTATACTGGCTAGATGCTATACTAGATGATAGGTGCACTTTGCTTAAAGGTTTTTCACTATTGAAAGCCCCAGTTGAATAATTTTAGTAGTGTACTTCAGAAGCCATCAAATTTTTGGCACCATTGTCACAGAATGTTTAAGATTGCTACTTGAAATTTTGATTTCTATTAATTTAGCCATTTAAATTTTTTAATATTTTATTTTTATATTTTTGTTTTATTTGTGTTTACTACTTTCTTGTTATTTTCTCCTAGGAGAAGTGGTACATGACTCAAACTAACTCAAGTGAAGGGAAGAAATTGATCTGGAGATTGAAAGAACATTGAGAACACTTTGTTGTACAAGGTGCCTTGAGTCACAATTGTTACCTCCTAAGTTGGACCAAGAAGGAGAAAACCAAAAGTAGTTAATCATGCAAGAATAGAATCTAGTTCAAATTATGTTTAATTATGTTAAACAATCTCTTGAAGGGATGAAAACAAGTACCATTAGACTACTTGTCAACAGCAATAATTTTGAGGTTAAGCCAAATATTATTCAAAATTTTCAAAATTGTATTCAATTTGATGGCTTTGTAGAAAGGATTTGAATGCCCATATTGCTACTTTATTAGAGATATGTGATGCATTCAGAATTAATGGAACTAGAGATGTGGTGACCTTACCCTGAATAGTTCCTTCTAGGAAGACTATAGGAAGTAAGTCCCACACTAGTTGCAATTGGCTAGTGAGTTACTTTTCCTATATTAGAAGTATTCCATGCATCTAGTTATTAACCTACAATGCAGTTTGCATGCATTTGCTTTGACTTGAATTTCACTTTAAGAAAATAAATTAAAAATGTTGATGGCATTTATAAAACATAATTAAAACGCAAGTCAAAGCATAAAACATAAGTGTATTAACTACAAGCAATAACCATGCATGCATCATTATATAAATAAGACTATGCAGATGCCCAAAAGAAACTCAAATACACTACTCGGCCAAGAGGCATTAAAGGCTAACTAGCATATATTTGTATACCTAAAGCTAATACGAAAATCCAAGCTCCACTATGTCCTTCCTTGTGCCACTAGCCCATTTAAGGTCACAAACAACCATAGTTAGTAATAAACAACTTAATTAGTAAAATTAGAATCAATGAATGTTGCATTAGGTGGTTACCTCCATGAATGCACTAGCACAACAAGCCTTAATAGTTGCCGGCTCATTACAGACAATATCTGGAAAATACCACTAAAGGGAGTGAGAATCTAAAGATTCCCAGTAAGGGATTCGAGTACTTATGAAGAAAAACCTGAGGACACACACACACACACACACATATATAATATATGAAGTATACTGCATGTACTTGTAGTCCAAGTGCTAACATATGCATATATACATTCAGATCCTTTGGACTTCTCATCTTTTCAGTCATCCCATGAATGTTACCCCATGCCTTTTGAGTTCTGGCCCCAAACTTGCTCCTAGCAAGCCCTGGCTTATTGATGTCAAAATGAGCTAAGCCCACTAAATAACCTTCCCCTCATTGTTACACATATGAACATAATCCCCTTATTGTTGCACAAATGAACATAGTGGACAGTCCCTGCTTGAGTCCCAAGGAACTCACTGCGTGTACTAAGCTTTTGCACTATACCTTAAGCCTTTGCCTTACCTAGGCCATATGGTCCTAAGCCTCCACCCACACTAGGCGTAACAGGCTCCCACTTCATGCCTAGGGCTACCAAGCCTGCCTAGGTCACCAAAGTACTAAGCCTTGCATATCCTTAGGATAGTAGGCTCTCATGTAATGCCTTGAGCTATAAGGCCTATATTGGTCAGTAGTGTACTAACCCTTCACTATGAACCTACCTAAGATGCACTGGGCCTTTACTTGTGCCTCAAGTCAAGAGTTACCTAGGCTACAAATGTAATAAGCTTTCCCCTTAGGTGCTCCACCACCATTACTCGGTTCACCTTATTTTGGTCAGAAATGAAACGAATGGACTCAAACGACTATGTTTTGAAGAACGCCTCTTATACATTATGGTTTCTCATTAGTGCCTTAAATTCCAAGGCTGGAACTAAGTCACCCTTGGTATTAATCCCTCTAGCATTGCCAATGGCACATATTGTAGCCTTTATAGCATAATTGCTCTTGTGATCAAGATTGCTCGTCTTGAGGTCTATGTTGTATCCATGAACATTTAATGAAGTCACTAGCTTTCATGAGAAAATGGTAAGTTCTAAGGCCATATTTGGTTTCCTTCACCCCTTGGTGCCCTTAGGACCCTTTGCCCCTCCCTTAGAACTATCCTTTGAAAGGCCAAATAGTCCACCTATTGCATTGTAGCGTTGCAGCACTGCTAGTGGCACTACAATGCCCAAGTTATATTACCTCAAGTATTACTTTACCTCACCCCTAGCTGCCCTTAGGACCCTTTGCCTTTCTCCTAGAATAGTCCTTTGAAAAGCCAAATGGTCCATTTGTTGCATTGTGGTGCTGGGGTGCCACTAGTGGCATTGCAATTCTAAGTAATATTACCTCAAGTATTACCATGGGGCCTTCCTATGCTACAGCTCCAAGGTTGTGTAGTGGCCCCACACTGTCATGCCCAACTCCATATACAAGGTTCCATAACTCTTTTAGGACTGCCATAAGCCATTTTCATGCAAACCTTTGCAAGCTTTAGGTAGATAAACATACCATATGTTGCTCTAGGACATCTTCTATGTAGGACATTAGTATTTCTGTAGTAGATATGAATGAAGGTGCCAGAGGAAAAAAGCTATACCAGATGAAGGAGAAATGGGGCTAAATGGGGTTTTTCAGAATATTATCCAATGAGGGAGCCTCCAATGGCTAACTTAGACTTACGATTTTTAGAAAGAACGTAAGGATTTGGAGTAGGGTTTTGGATCCTCTACCTGGGAGAACTCTTAGGAATATTTACAAAGGAGGAGCCAGGCGGCTGTTATACCTGGCATAAGGGTAGCAAAACATGTGCATGGCCAGATCAATGGGTCAGAGCCTATTGCTCCCTAAGGAATGATCCCTGCTAGTTGGGCTGTATGAGCAGGCAGAATGATGCTTTGACAAGGTTTGGAGGGCGAGGTGATGACTGACTGGCTGGAGGTCCTTTATTTCACGTGTTGATATGGCGAAAAAGGGTCAGACATTCGGGCAACCAAGTTTTCAATGAGGTCAATATCCCTTGCCTGAAAGTGCTCCCCTATTAGTTCTTTTAAGGGTTACCTTCTTTAGATCCCTTTGATGAAGGAGACCATCTTCAATTGTGTGAGTTGTTCAGCAATGAGCTGGGGTGCTAACCCTTCAACTATCACATGCCCCCTAAGGATATGAGGCAAGACATAGCTTTGGCTAAATTTATGCATTGGTGTAGGATACTTGAGGTATAAATTATTTTTTATTTGTTCTCTCTAGCAAGGGTAGCTTCTAGTGCTTTCTTGCTAGATTTTTCAACTTCATAAGGCAGTTTTTTCAAAGGGCATGAAATTCTTATCTTTTGCAAATGCATGCCCTCAATTCTTTCCAATAGGTGCTGTGTATCACCCTACTATTCTATACTTTTGAACAAAAGCACACTTCGGCATAAAGGTTTGTTTAGGAACTTATCATAATGGCCCTTTGCTTGCCTCATTCGGGCTTATATTATCCCCTATTTGAGTAAGGGTTCCATACTTCTCATTTTTTACTTCTCTCTTTTCTTTCAATCTCTGGCTTATCTTTGAATTTTTTCTCTTTTCATGGTTTGTGGCAAATTAATTTCTGGCATCCTTTCATGGTGTTTCTTTAGTTCTAGAGAAGTGTAAAGTAGGTGGTTGACCTGAGGTTCCCCTTTTTCCTTCATTTCCTTTCCCTTAAATAGCTACACAATTTTTAGATGCATGATCGATAGCTAGTTAGGGTGCCAAAGTTAGGACTATCGAGGATGGTTGGTGTTCTTTGGATGCTCATCCTAGTTATGCTACGTTGGAGAAAATAGAGAAATGGCACACAAAGCTCTACCTACCTTCTTATGTCAAGGTTACGGTCCCTGAATGTGGTGATCTGAGCTACTAACCTCGGGTAGAGGGATAACTATTTTTTAGACCAACTTAAGATGAATCCTCAGTAGCTTCCCCTAAAGATAATCTTAAGGCTTTTGAGTTTCACAGTACTACGCCAAAATCATACTCATATTTCAAGCATTTTTACGCATGTTTGGGATCTTGAAAATAATCCTTCACTTCCTCCTTTTTATGCAATATTACAAGCTCTACCCTATTATGAAGGGTTTTTCCTACTTTTTACTACCTCAGGGGATGGGTAGTATGAAGTTCACCTTTACCTTTTCCACAAGAAACAATTAGAGAGGTTGGTAAAGGAAGCATTTTTGTATGCAGAAACTGGAGTCCTAGGGAAAGGTGCCGACAAAGTGGGCTTTGGGAATAATAGTTGCTGATGTAAGGGACCTTTCCAAACTTCTTACTGTCAACCTCAAGAGCTAATTCAAGGATTTTGATGGCCAAATTAGGTAGATAGCAAATTGGGCTGACCTTATTCCTGAACGTGACCTATATTCTTTTCACATTCAGTGGGATCTCATGACTGAAGAACTTTTTTAAGGAACTAGGTGTCATAAAGGATCACTTGAGTAATATAATTATTAGCAAGCTGAGCATAGATGGGAAGGAATCTATAATAACCAAGCTTCTTCGGGAGGAACTTTTTTATTCAAAATTTGTAACAATTAAGTTCTATTTGTTACTTAATGGTTAGACTCCACTACTTTCACATTTATGTCTTTACGTTTTTCAAAAAATGGGTGATAAGTTTGCCAACTTCTGCTGGAGTTTATTCCTCAGTCAAGTTAAGAAGCAGAAGCAGACCAAGGAGATGATTGAGGGGAAATAGTTTGGCTAAACCAAGCTCAAAGAAAGCCAAGGATGCTTCTCCCCCTCTCAACTCCTCCCAAAGTCATCAAGGAAGTGGCTAAGCAACCAAATGTTGCCATTCACTTTACTTCCATTAATCCTTCTTTGGTGGTCAATACCTTTGGCACTAGTTTGGCTATTTATAGCATAGAAAAGGTCAAAGAGTGGAGACAAATGAAGGGAAAATTGATCCCCTCAAGTATTCTTGACATCGGTGATTTCAAGGGAGACACTATCAATATTACTAGTGAGGTGCCTTTGTCAAGTTCAGTCCTTAACCTTTCATTTAGGAATTTTGGGTACTTTTCAATTTTAGATTATATAGATGATTGGTTAAGGACTAATGTGGTAACCATACTTTATATGGATCATGCAAGAGAGGCTACCATCCCAGACTAGGTCACAGACCATGAGAGGCGGCACCACGTTCGGGACTCCAAGGTCCCTCCAGACAACATGCCAAGGGAACTATTTTGGCAGTTCATCGAGGACATGGATTTATTCTCTGAGGACTGCCAAAATATATGCCTCAAATGGTGAAAGGTTTTATGATGAATCCCACCTTTCAATCTTTGACAGAGTCATGTCTGAATGAGGAGAGTTTTACCATTCGGATCACTAAGCATGAAGCAGAGGTGACAATTTTACCTTCTTTTGCACTCAAAGAAAGTTTGCCATTTTTTAGGATTCTAACCTTATGTTTTTGTCCTCACATATCAGTTTCTTGCTTATGTGGACCCTGATTCGCTCCTAGACGGAGGAGGCCTTGGTGAAGACCAAGGATGCCCTGGCAGCCATCTGCTATAAGTTCAAGTAGCTGAAGAAATAGCCATGGAAGACATGTCTAGGGTTTACCGAGAGATTTCGGAGGTGGCCCATATGCCCTTCAAGGACTACTCTTAAAAAATGGCCGATCTTGGGAAGAAGCTGGTCGTTTAGAATTCTGTGAATGAGTCTTTTTAGGAGCAAAATGTGCCCCTTACTAGTGAAGTTGTTGCTATTTTGAAGGAAAAGCAGTAAATTGAAGCTAAGGTAGATCAGATGAAGAAGTTCAAAAAAAAGAATAGGAAGGAACTAAATGACTTGAAGAAGGAGAAGGCCAAGTTTGATAACATGTCAAATGAGCCCTTTTTGGATGGCTTTTGCCTTACTTGTCATCAATTCTTGTGCCACTATCCCAATTTAGACTTGTCCTTCCTTTAGGCCCTTGATATTCCCTTGGCTTGGTCCAATAGGGGTTCTCAACACTTGCTCAACAAGCCACCTTGGAAAAATAGTCTTCAAAAGAGGATAGGACGCCCCTGAAGAGTATCAGGAAAAGAAGACTGAGTCATAGATAGTACTTTTCTTCACCTTTTTTTATTATATGGGTATTTATTATAGTAATGAAGATGTTTCTACTGTTCGAGGTTTTCTTGCTTTTGCTCTTTTGATAGTTTATGTTTTCTCTGAATAGTTATCAGAGACTTTCACTGTAATTCATACTTTTCTTCTTCAAGGACACTTCTTGAAGTGTGCTTTAAATAAATAACTAGAACTTTATCAAGTGCCAGAAAATTTTGTTAGGTGCCAGATATCATTTGTTCAAAAGGTACTTACACACCTTCACTTGACTAGCCTTTTTTAGAAATTTTTTTTAATCATTTTCTAGGCATAGCACATTTTCAAGGAATCTGAATAGCAAGTGCTCTTTAATCCTACTTCTTTGGCATTAACTAACTTGAAGACTCTAGGTCTTACTTCTTTATTAATGAGGTAGGGTTCTTTCCAATTTGCTTGAAGGATGCCATGGGTGGGCTTTCAGTGTTCCACTTAAGTTTTTCAAATTATCAGGTTTCTTGCTTTGATTGCTTTAGGTTTGACCCTAGTATTTGCTATAGTGGTGACTCTCTGCCAGAAGGCCCTTCACCTTAGTTTGGCAATCTCTTTGTGTTCTTCGATTATGTCTAGGTTAACCCTTTAACTAAGGTTGTTTTGGTTTTGATCAAAGACATGGACTCGGATAGAGGGACTTGCTATCTTGATAGGTAGGAGTGCCTCTGTTCCGAATGCCAGTGAAAATTGGGGTTTCTTCAGTCACTTTCCTAGGAGTTGTTCAGTAAGTCCACAAGACATTAGGGAGCTCACCAAGCCATTTCCCTTTTGCCTCCTCCAATATTTCCTTTAAGCCATCTTTCAAATTCATATTGGTTATGAATTATAGTAAGCCCATTTCTATGAATTAGGCTCCATTATTAGCAACACCTTAGGGTAGCCAAACTAGCAAATAATGTTTTTCCAAACTAACTTCTATACTTTTTTTGCCAATATGGTGGCCGAAGGCTCAGATTCAACCTATTTGGTGAAATAATCAACTACTACCATGAAGTACATAACTCCACCTGGGGTCATGGGCAAGG
The DNA here is from genome assembly GCA_005392925.1 of Aquilaria sinensis. NCBI lineage: Eukaryota > Viridiplantae > Streptophyta > Magnoliopsida > Malvales > Thymelaeaceae > Aquilaria > Aquilaria sinensis. The sequence goes on along the minus strand of SMDT01002873.1, from coordinate 115,978 downwards.
GGCCCATACGGTCAATGACCCATATTGTGAATGGACAATGATAGCTTGCTGAAGTTATAACTTTGGATGGCACCAACTGTATTGAGAAATGTCACTAACACTTATAGTAACATCTAACCAGGCTTCAGGTGCCTTTACAGATGGTTGCCCAAAAGTACCCTTATCGAAGAAGGGTGTTAGTGAGTGAATCTGTTTTGATGTGGGATCCACACATTCCTTTGTGTAGTTCCCTCAATACTCCTTATACCTCATCTTCCCCGATGTATTTTTGCAACAAGTTAGAATAGCCTTGCCGATATAGCTCTTCACCTATGAGGAAATATCTGCTTGACCTCTGTCTTACTTTTGCCGCTTCTTAAGGGTCATTAAGTAAAACTCATTTTGTCAGGTACTTTTTTAGTGGTCTCTGCACCCACCATTGATGACCGCTAATAATAAGGTAGCTATGCTTGGGCTATCTTAAACTTCAGTGTGGTGGTGGGATTTAGCTATGGTGTTTGGTTCCATATTCTTTTTTTGAGGTACCTTCTTTATTTGTACTTTTTCAAAATTTTGAATTAGGTTATTCATGAGGTCATAGTATTTCTTGAACTTTGGTTCTTTGACCTCATATTCTCCTTTTAACTACTGAACTAGGAGTTGTGAATCGCTACAAATGTGTAAGGACATGATTCCAACTTTCCTAGCTAACTCAAGCCCGGCTATCAAGGCCTCATACTCTACCACATTATTTGTTACATGAAAAGAGAATTTGATAGAGTTAGTAGTCTATACCCCTTTGGGGCCATGAAGAACAATCCTTACTCTTTAGTGTTTAAAACCAGATGCCCAATGCTGTAGGAGGTTCCACACTTCCTCCTAGATTCTCAAGAAGTTTAGCAATGATGTCTGCCAATGCTTGGGCCTTTATAGCCTTTCTTGGCTCATAAATAATGTCATATTCTCTGAGTTGTATGCACCATTTGGACAATTGCCTATAATGGTCAACCCTTTTTATGACATCCTTCCAAGGCAAGCTACTTCAAACAATTATAGTATGACCTGTGACATAAGGCCGAAGTCACATTCCTGCTAAGACCAAGGAGTAAATAGCCTTGAATAAGATTATGTATCTTGCTTCAGCACCTTGCAAGGATTTGGTTACATACTAAATTGGCCATTGTTTCCTGTTTTCTTCATTTCTGACTAGAACCGAGTTCATCGCCTTTTCACTGACAAAAAGGTAAAGTACAAGGGGTTTACCTTCACCTTCCTTTGGTTGCTGAAGTGTTGGCAACTTCACCAGATATTGTTTCAGGTTATTCCATGCTTTTTGGCATTCTTCATTCCACAGGATTTATCCTTGTCTTGATCAGACATTTCTTGAGCAGCCTTGGTCAATGCTTTGAAGAAGGGCCAACATCGGTCCCTATAGTGTGACATAAACCTACTAAACGTTGTTGTTTTATCAAGTATTTGTATATCTTTAAGTGTCTTTGGTTTTCATGTGTTGAGCAAGGTTTTAACCTTCTCAGGATTAGTGTTGATTCCTCGTTTGGAAACCATGAGACAAGGGAATTTGACAGCATTAACGCCAAACACACATTTCTCTGAGTTCAATTGAATGCCAAATTTTTTGAGCTATTGGAAAGTTTCCCTTAGGTCACCAAGATGATCATTCTTCAATTTGCTTTAAATGATCCTATCATCCACATAAACTTCCATGTTTCACCTAATTTGGTCAACGAACATTATCCATGAAGCGTTGGTGAGTTGGTCAAGCATTTTTAAGTTTGAAAGGCATTCGAATGTAGCAAAAGGTCCCTTCATCAGTGATGAAGAATGTTTTTTCTTCATTAGCCAGGTCCATCCAAATTTTTTGATATCCAGTAAAGGCATCCAAGAAACTCAGCAAACCATATTTGGCAATAGAGTCTACAAGCCTATCAATTGAAGGTAAAGGGTCTAAATCCTTCGGGCAAGTGTCATTCACTCTTACAAAACCTATGCACATTTGAAGTTTATCACTTCCTTCTTTGGTTACTATCACGATATTGTTGAGCCAATTTGGATATTTGACTTCTCTAATTGCACCTGCCTCTCACTAAATCTCTTTTTAATGAAGTCCTTTTTGTTCAAGGTGATATTATGTTTCTTTTGCCAAATAGGTTTAGATTTATTCTAGGCATGCCCTTCGGTGAGTAGGGAAATAAGACTTTGTTTGGAAGCAGAAAGGTTTGCCTTTTCCTCTTGTGGTATGTTTTTTCACACTTAAGTACTTTAGCCAAGAATCAATTCTAGATCCTCAGTTTTGGCTTTCTCTTTTTCCATTCTTGTTGTGCCTTAGAAGGTTTTCTTGTGCCCAAAGTCCTTTTGTAGCCTGATTGTAAATTTTGGAGGGGGATTTTCGAGCCTTGATGAACACCTTCTGAACTTCCGCCTAATCAAAGATAACAACATCCCCTTCCGTTTTGCTGTGAAGGTCAAGGTTAGGTACTTTACATCTAATCTCATGTGAAGATTACCCAACACTTGTCTACCTGCTGAGGATGGCATTATATGAAGAAAGGATGTTAATAACTATAAACCTTGTCATGGTGGATGCGAAAAGTTCAAATCCATAAATGAAGTCCCTTTTATCATTAATAGCAAGTTGATGCATCTGAGGACACGGAGCTTCCTTGGACCTATGTCGAATGTAGGGGACATCATCGACTTGAGCTTGTCTTTAGGAATTACTAGATATAGTAATAGGTGAGCAAACATGACATTGGTGTTTGAGTGATCATTGCATATAAACCTTTTAACATCCCAATTCCTGATTTGGGCTGTCATCAGAAAAGGATCATCATGAGGGAATTTGACTGAGGACCCATCAAGATGAATTGGCTTATTTGTAGGGTTGTCAAAGTCCATCAGGGTGATTGCATGCTCCTTTCTCTTCTTCTTCGATGAGGATATACTAGTGGTGATGGTTTGAATTACCCCTATTGGTGGAGGGAGTTGCCTTTGCCACAGGCCTTTACCTATAATCCCATCTAAGTCATATAGGACCCTGGGAACCTGACACCAATTTAGTCCTAGGCCTATGTAAATTGCTCCTTAGTGGGCCTACTAATTGGTTCAATCCTTAATGCATTACTGTTTTATACTATGCCTTACTATGGATGTAGGTTAATGACCATAAAAATAATATACACTAGGTGCAGCTAGCCAACATTTCAAATATGCATTCATATAAAACATACTATTATGCACTGTGAATCCATACAAGCTACTAGGGAACATAAGCACTAGTCCACAGCATTTACCGGAAGCATAAGTTTTATATACATATATACATCATGCACAAAAGTGCTATACATATACTACACTAAGAATCTTGGGATTTAATCCCACCTAAGCTACACTACCAAAAGAAAACCACTACAGCGCCCAAGTTTCCCCTACTCCTTGCCTCTATACCACAAAGGCAATAAGTTAGTAATCCAAGTGATTAAGAACCTGCAAGAAAGAAACATAACAAAAATACATTATAGCAAATAACTCATGCACACCAGTATTAAAATACTAACAACCAGTCCTTTGATTGGTTATTAGCCCCAGCTACACCAGTATCTGCACACAAAAAATGTAAGGGATGTGAGAACCAAAGGTTCCCAGTAAGGATTGTAACCTACATGAAAAACAATCATATAGGGCCATGCATACTATCCATAAAGATGTCAATATATGCCTAGTGCACTTGAGCTGAAATCATAGTGCTAGGAACTCATATTATTGGCCAATAATTATAGGAGTAGCTAATTCCCACAATTCCTTCACTCATTAGTCCTACAATTGACAAGTCCAACTTGTCCGTGAAAATAATGCTTTGAAAGCCTCTTAGTATTTGCCAATATCCCTTATTTTATGTACAGGAGTGAACTATTTGCTTATTTAAATGCATGTGTTAGTGCTAGCATTGCAAGATTTTGTGAGTGGTTAAGGACACCTCCTCCTCTTAGGTTCACCTAAGGCTTGGCCCATCATGGTGACCTTAGGTATCTTAGGTTCGTAAACCATCATACTCTCCATAAATTAGACCATATCAAGGTCTTTTTTGCCTGTACATAGAAGCTTAGAAATATGCATATACATACTTTATATGCAATTCATAGTTTGGCTCAATACAAAACCCAATCATATAAGCTTCTTCAATAGCCATCAATACTCAATTTACATGCTTGTTAAATCCATCAATAATTCAGCCACTTGATATACAAGTATCTTGGCCAAATTTATTTAACACATAAGCATACAAATCAATTAACCCTTACTTAGATAACTTAGTTTGCAAGCTTCAAGCACTTAGCCTTTTTGTCTCAGTTTCAAGCCAAACTTAGGACCCTCTCAGTAGCTTATGTCCAACACCTATATTGATCATTTTAAGTATAATTTAGAAATTTTAACACATTGAAATAGCCCATTAAACAAGCACCAATAGCCCATAATTTTCTGTCCATTGTTTGCCTATCTTGTGGTTCTTTACACTTTTAATAGCTCAAAAGCAGCCTAAACCTTGCTCTCTTATTTTTTATGCCTTGTATACTAGTGTATAAGAAATATTATAACAACTAACAACCACCAAAATCACTGGAATAACATTGTTTATTCCAGGAATCCACTACAATTTTAGCGGCACCAAAACCTCACCTTAATGAACATTCATGGAATTCATGGGCAATTTACTTCCAAATAAATGTTCCCTTGATTTTTAGCTATTATACAATAAATCATAAGCAAGATAACATCATCTAGAATTAATTTGAACAATTAAAACTAGTAGAAAATTTTGGGTAATTTGTTGCCCAGCACTTATTCTCCCACTTCCTAGCCCTCAAATACTAGTTCATAAGTAAGATAACAACCTTGGTGAGCTACTAAAACCTCTGGAACATGAAATTATGGTTGGCTATAAAAGAATTAAACCACACCTAGCTCAACACTCATGGTTTTAGCAACACCAAAACTCCAGCCTTAGTTCTTTTGGGTTTTAGCTCATTTGCATCTCAAATCATATCTTAAAGCTAGGAAACACATCAAACAATCATCTCAACCATGGTTTCTACCATAAAAAATTGCATAAGTAGTACCAAAAATCCAAAGATGATGAAAACTACACCATAGGAATAAAACTAACCATGGACGAGCTCATGAATACCTTCAAACATGTTGAGTACCTTTGATTTCTCTTAACAACCAAGTGTAACATTAATTTTTGAAATTTATAAAGCTAAACCAAAGCTCAAAATAGGGGAAATAATAGAACCAAACTTACTCAGACAAGAAGCAAGAAATCCTAGCTTAGGGTAGCACAAAACTTGATTTTCCTTCAAAATCTTACTTATTTGTGCTTGAATTTTGGTGGATTGAGCTTGGAGGGATCTTGGCTAAGGTGGTTCAAAGATGGGAGAGGCTTTGGCCGGCTAAAGCTTCTGGATAAAGGAAGAAACAAGTTGGGTCAATTAACAAAGCTATTTTTTTTTTGTACACAGAAGCAAAGGAAACTAAGGAAAAAAAATAAAGCAGCATGACAATGAGCTAGAATAATACAATGGTGAGGCACCACCACCAATGCGCAATGATGCATAGATTCCATAACAACCAAGGTATCTTGGACTAAAGAAGACAGATGTATGTCTATTGTGGTTAACTCCTTCAGAACCAATAATGCTGCATAGCAGTCAGTTAAGATGGTTATTAAATAGAGCAAAAATAGAACAGCTGTATGCAAGGCTGCCTGAATGGCACGTAATTCAGCTTCAAGGGCTGAAGTACAAGAAAGAATACGAACACCATCTATTATGATAGGGGAACCATTTATGCAAATCTAAAGCCAAGTAGCAGCACCTAGTCCAAGATTTGGATGCCATGCTCTATCAGTAGAAAAGATCTGGGGCTGAAAAATGATCGAAGACTTTCCTGCATTCTTCCCTCGAACATGGCAAAAAGTATTTGGATGGATGGGTTGAGATCTTGTAAATCGATCTTTAGTTTTCCTAAAGTCATGGATTAAATTAATCAACCCATCTCTTCTTATAGATAAAGAGAAGATATTAAATAGAAGGCCTTGAAAGACGAATTCATTTCTACCCAAGCAAATGGTCCAAAGAGTTAATTCTAGGAAGAATATCCATTCTGACTTCCATTTATTAGTGGAGGGCAAAATATAAATGAGTTATTCCTGAAAGGATTGGGAATTATGATGATCGTTGGTTTAACAGGGATTTATAGTAAAATTACCCCAAATTGGAGTAGAGTCATTACAACCCCAAAATATGTGCATAAGAGATTCATCTTGAGCTTGGCATCTTAGACAAACGGAAGTAGTGTTGCAACTGTGACTTTCTAAATTAACTGCTATAGGAAGGGCATTAAGTAGACATTTCCAGAGAAAGACTCTAAACTTACTTGGAAGATAAGACCCCCAAATTTTCCTAAGAGTAATTGAAAAATTGGGATCTCGGGAGAGCCCTTGCAAACTGTAATGAAGATTATTTTGGAGGGAATCATTAGCAAGGACCTGGGAAACATAGCCTTTCTTAATAGAGTAAGATCCTGTCAAATCACCTTGCCATTTGATAACATCAATTCCATTAGTCTCTGATGGCACGTGCATAGAAATAATTAGGGAAGCAATTTGAGAAGGAAACAATAAAAACACCAACTCCTTGTTTCATTGGGCCCTATCCTTGATTACTAAATCTACAAGCTTAAGCTTCTTATACTTTTCATGGAATCCTAGACTAATTGCTCAAAGTAAATCTGGAGTGAAATGTGGGAGCCATAAATCATACCATACCCAGATTGATGTACCATTCTCGATAGACCAGCAATGATTAGAGGTAATAATGTTTCTACCATGCAAGAACTTTTCCATATCGCAGAAGCATTAGATTGAATTCTTGCTAACCAAATAGAATGAAAGTGACCATATTTAGAGGTGAGAACTCTATAAACTAACGAGTTCAAAGAAGTAGAGAAAATTTGCTAAAAGGTTTTAGCTAACAAAGCCTGGTTAAATAGGTGCATTTCCTTTAAGCCCAAACCTCCAGAACCTTTAGGAATCATTAAGAGAAGATGATTTTTTACGTGAAATCTTCTTCGATCCTACTTGCTTGACCACCAGAATTTGGCAATATTATTAGACAAAGTATCTGAAAAGGTAACAAGAACCTTGAAAAGAGACATCATATAGACCGGTAGAGAAGACAGTGTGGCTTGGATTAGAGCCTGGCGGCCTGCACTATTAAGAAGGTTCTGTTTCCAATGATTAAGAAGGTGAGGAATCTTATCTTCTAAAAATTTAAAGCAGGATGAGCGGTATATATTCTAGCAAAAATTGGCCCTCAAATAATTCAAGATCTGAGCATTTAACTGGAAAGGTAAAATCTGGCAAAGTTCTTGGATCAAATGACGTGGGACATTTTGATTGAACATCCATTCAGATTTCTCAAAGTTGATTTCCTGTCCTACTACTTGTTCATAAAGCTTGAAAGCTAAATTAACCGATAAAACTGACTTCTTTGAAGGATGAAAAGAAAGGAGACAATCATCAGTAAATAATAAATGATTTATAGAAAGGCACTATGTACTAGCTTTAAGACCAATCACTTGACCCAAAGAATCTAAGAAAGATAGATAGGATGAAAGAGCTTCAGTACACAAAATGTAGATATACAGAGATAAGGGATCTCCTTGTCGAATACCAGCTTGAGGAGTAAACCAATCCGTTGTACAACCATTAACATGGACCGAGTAAGAGATAATGGATACACATTGTAAAATCATGAAAATCTAGGAATCGGTAAAGTTTTGCTCTAAGAACTTTTTCCACAAAGGACCATTGGATCTTGTCATGTGCTTTCCAGATAATATTGTCTTGAATATAACGCCTAGGAGCAAACACGTTTTGGAAGTCTGGGCTAAGGATGAAATGATTGGTTTTAGACCATTAACTAGAGTTTTAGCAAGGATTTTGTAGACTGAGTTGCAAAGACTGATTGGTCTAAAATCTTCCACTTGATGGGCAACTTTGAGTTTTGGAATTAAGGTTATGAATGTCCAATTGAATTGACGAAGAAGGAATCCACCATTTAGAAAAGACAAGATTCCATCCATAGTTGAGTTACCCAATATGTGCCAATACTTTTAAGCACTACTGGGGGAAGCCCATCAGGCTCTAGAGCTTTGAAGCTCCCTAGGTCAAAAGTTTCTTTTTTAACTTCTTTGGAAAAAGGCCTTTCCAAGGTAAGCTTTTGCTCTTCAATCAGAGCTTTGTCCATTTTAGAACAAATAATGTCTTGAGCAAGCTCATTAGGGGGGGAAAGGTCACTAGATAATTTGTGGAAGTAAGCCCGAATGTTGTGTCATATATCATCCTCAAGGTAAACCCAATTCTCATTGTTGATAAGTAAAGTCAAAATTCTTGATGAAATACGTCTAGAACGAGTAATTGAGTAAAACAATCAAGTATTATTGTCCCCCAAAGCCAGCCATTGGACCCTAGATTTTTTAGCCCAAAGAGATTATTCATTAGCCAAGAGAGACTTATGTTGACGCCTAAGGTTATTTAACTCGGGACAATTATTTGGAAAAGCATATAAGGCTTGCAAGTGGGCCATCTGATCTTCGATGTTATCAATTTCTTTTCTCAGCTTACCAACCGCAAATTTACTCCATTAATGAAGAAGAGGGATTATCTGAAAACACTTCAAAGCAACCTTAAACATTCTAGATCTAGCAACATGAGAAATCCAAACGGATTTAATAATATACTGACACTGATGATAATTTGTCTAGAATGCTTCAAAGCGACGAGGTTTGTGATAGAAAGTACTAACTAGAGATGTGTCCAATAATAAAGGCACATGATATGACCTTTGGATTGATAAATTGAGTAATTGGACAGAAGGAAACATGTCTAACCAAGCTTGAGAGCAATAAGCTTTATCCAAAATCTCACCAACTAGATCCTCATCTTCTTTAAAATTGGACCATGTGTAAGTGGGACCATGTGTAGGTATTTGGATCAAATTAATCTTTTGGAGGAAAGATTGTAAATATTCAGCCACCTTACACATGTGAGAGTTTCTTCCTGATTTCTCAATAGGTGAAATAACTTGATTAAAGTCTCCAATTAATAATAGAGAGGCAGTATACGACAATAAAAATGCTAGGATTTTATTCCAAGTAGCCCATCTTTAACAAAGAATAGGCTTGCCATATATATAGGCGATGGTCGAGGAAGTACTCCCCACAGAAACAACCTTAATCAAAATAATATTTTCTTCCTTGTACAAAATAAAACGATTCACTTTAGCGGACTATCCAACCCAAGATCTCTTTTCCTTCCAATTGGGTTGACAAAATTTGAGGAGATGAATCTAAAGCCTCCAGTTTCCTAGCTGTTCCAATGCCAGGAAGACGGGTTTCCATCAAGAACAAAAGGTTAGAGAGTTTACTGCGAACAAGGTGGCTCAAATGACCAATTGTCATGGGCTGCCCTAAACCCCGACAGTTAAAGCTCAAGATTTCCATGTGTTGACCGGAGTTTGATGTGGCTCTAACTTTGAAAAGCCATTGGAGCTGTATACGTGCTGCTCACCCAAAGGGCTAAACAAAGGCTCAAGGCGGCACGCTTTGGTTTGAGAAATTCCTAAAGGAGTAGACTAATTGGAGAGAAAAGGGCAACAACAGGACCTTTTAAGTGAAGGAGCTTCAAAGGATGACAAAATCGCTTGGTTAGAAATTTTTTGTTTCCCCAACATAAAGCCTGTGTTACTTCTTTTTTTCTTCCATGGCGGGCCTAAATCAAACTGGATATGCTTTCACATTCGTTTCCTCAAATTAGGAGATCTTCTATCATGACTCCTACATTCTTCCAAGAGTCTCTGTTGATTTGTAGGGCAAATAGCCAAGTGGGCAAGCTCAAGGACAACTTGGTCGGCTGAATCTGGGGAGGAAATATCAAAGTTTTGCAGGAATGCTATAGTTGGAATTCTTTTCCCCTTTCCTTTCCCTACCATAATAGTATATGCTCTATCGCTGATGACCTGCAATTTTTGTCACTTCTTTGGGGGAAATAAAGAAGATAAATCTTGCTCTCCAAGTTGTGGGTGACTGAGCAAGAAGAGATGAGGGGTGGATTATGATTCAGTAGAACTAGCAATAGAAATAGGTGTTTTACCTCTATCACCCAAAGCTCTCCTGGTTAGAAGAAGAGAATCCGTGTGGAGCAAGTCCAAAATGTTATGATGGTGTAATGAGGAGTTAGTTGATCCAGATGGGATCGAACCAAGGATGGCCTCTATAGCCTCAGTATGGGCTGAATCCATTGCCACATCACGCTCCTCTTGATTCTGACCCAAATTCAAGTTTAAGTCAACTCTACCTGAAACTTCATCTGATTATTCCTCTACGTCTTATTCAGATTCTAGGTCAGATTGTATATTATGGGCTTGGGCATCTCAGGCTCCATCATGTGGAGCATTCTGCTAAAGATCTAACCCATGCTAAGCGTGATCATCATTTGCATCCATCTGGATAAGAAATTCTGGGATATTGACTGGTGCCAAAATGGCATCCACCACTCTCTGATCGGGTTCATTATTAGAGGAAGATTGGTATTGTAAAGCTTTAGATTCTAGCTCACCTAAATGTCTAAGGAATACTTGATGTTGACACAGATGGCGAATGATAGTAGAGCTCTTAAGATGACTTGCTACTTGCATTGACAGCAAAAAACAAGTGTTGAAATAATCCACCCGAACGAAGTCAAGCTTTGACACCTGCATCCACCATAACCTTTCTTTCAAAGCCTTTAACAATTGTGACAAGGTTTTATGGCAGTGTGTTTTGGAGTGTCCAATATAGCCACAATTTTTGCAAATTTTCAAAATATGCTCATATTTGAAAGAAATCCACAAGGTTCTCCCAGATAGAAACAAGGAATCAAAGGTTCTCCAACATTGATGATGGATTGAATCGAATAAAGTGCCACCTATGAGGGCTCTGATCACTGAAGTCAAACTCAACAATCGACCCCAATCGCTGGGCTACATCATGGGCAGTATCCATGTTAAGATATTGCAGAGGTAATCCATGAACTTGGATCCAAACTATTGCCATATGGAAATCATGATCCTACACTCGTATGAAAGGTTGCACTCTCTAAGATAAGACTAGAGATCCATCCAAATTCCAAGGGGATTCCATCTCCATTTTCAAAAGATCTGTCCAGCTTCTAAATCGAATTATAAATCAGTTCTGACCCACTCCACCAAGAACCATCGCTTGATCCTCCATTTTCCAAGCATATCGGATATAAGATTGAATGAAACCTGCAGAAAATCACCTTCGGTCCACAATGTTGATTAGTAACATTCTATTGAGGAAGTCATTTGTCTGGTCTAATGAATCAATGCAAGGATTTAAAACTACTCCATGTCTAGGAAGATAATCTAGGGGTAATGAGCCATGATAGGTGTAGAGACCACAGAAATAGAAACTGGGTCAGAATGGCATCTCTGAGGAATAACATCATCATCATTACTATAAATAGCCGAGTGACTCCAGAAATGAATGGTAGAAAATGTGCCAGCAAGACCACCACCAGTGTTAAGCCCAAGAAGAAAACCTGCAACTAGCCTAAAACCATATTAATGTAGATGAGAATATCAATCAAGCTCACCGAAATCCAAATAAAAGACTAGAAGCCGGCCGGATTGTGTTCCTAATGAATAAAATGAAGGGATTAGGCTTAGCGGGGAAGTAGGGAAAAGATGGATAAACAAGGCTATGCTAGAGGGTAACTTCAATTAAGGCTATAATATAGATGGGAAACAGCTAAATAAGACAGTACGACAGTTTAGATCCACAAACGGACAAACGATTGGACGATCGGGGATACTTTAGATCATTAGAGAATGATATAGGTATTGTTTAGGGTTTTGGAAAATAAAATTAGAAATCTGGCAAGAAGAATCAATTAGCTCAAGAATGAGGGCAGTCGAGCAGCGTTTGAAAAGATAGATCAAGGACGGTAATGGTAAAAGAAAACGGTGAAGAATCAATCGGAAGAAAGGAATACCAGAATTGAGCGAAAAGAACTTGGCTAGAAGTTGAGAAAAGCACGTGAGATTCACACGAACTGGCAAACCCTAACAAAGCTTATTAAGTAAGCTAGCATGTGCAAGGCGCATGCATGGTCTAAGTGCGTACTTTTTAACTCTGTTTCCTTAACTGATAAAATGCTAAAAATTTAGGACCAAGGTTAGTATTATGCCATAACTCATTTCTTCACAGATATAATACACACCAGTCCCCAGATTTTTTGTGTAATTTAGTCCCTATTTCTTTAAGGGTTACATTTAAACCACTTATGAACACTCTAGTCAATCCAAAATTTCACGATAATAGAGTGGGAATCATAAAAAACTTGAAATACCTCAAATTTAGTATTTTCTCATGCTCTATCCAACTGTGCAATAAAAATGGGTCAATATATGAAGTGACCAAAATGCCCCTCTTGGCCCTGCTTGCTTAAATGATCAATTTTATTCATTTTTAGCTACTGGACCCTATATTTTCGAGACTCAGCTTGCAAATAAATTATCTAAAGTGTTAATTTTTTGAATTAATCCATCACTTAAAAGTCTGAGCTTCTTGGAATTACCTGACTAATTAGACTTATAGCTATGAGGGTTCTCACAGTCTTTAAGGGCTTTTGTTAGTTTAGTGCCTACCAGAGTCATATTCTTCATCTTCTATCCTTTTTTCTTAATCTCTTATGTCACTCAGCTTTGGAGAAGGGAGATGAAGGTAGCAGCGAAGTTGCCCTTGTTTCATCAAAGACTATATTTTTTGAGCTGGAAGCAGTCTTCAGTGTCATAACCATGATCTTGCCGAAATTGGTAGTACTTCTTTATATTTTTCTTTTTATATGAGACTATGGCTTGCACTCTTTGGATCATTACTCCTTACTTTTCAAGAGCCATCAAAATGTTCGACCATGTAGTATTTAAATGAGTAAAGGTTATAGGCTTTTTTCAATTTTTTTGAAGTTGGCTGTTTCCTTCCCCCTGATACCAAGGTTGGGTTGGGAAGGCTTCAATGTTCAATTTATTATACTTCTGTCCACCCACTCAAAGTTCTTTAGCTATCATGTGTTGCTTTGCTCTTCTATAAAATTCACCTAAGGTTTCAGGGGGCCCTTTGAAAATTCATAGAACAATTAGGCCTTTTGAGGCCTTTAGTCAACGCCATAATCTAGATTTCTGGTCATAAATCTGGGACACTTAAGGCTTCCCTATTGAATCTTTCGACATAATATTGATTGGTTTCACCGTTCTTCTGGGTTATGTCAAACATTTGGATGAGCATCTTCATTGTTAAACGGCTTTCAATAAACTGCTGGGTGAAGGTTGTGGAAGGCTCCTTGATTCTTGAAATATACCTTTGATGCTAAATAGTTATACCAAGTAGTAACAAGTTTTGAGAGTACCATTTCGAAGCATTCATAGAGGGCAACATCATCGGTGCCATGTAACATCATGCTTCTCCGATATTTTCTCAGGTGCGTTTGAGGATTCTTTTTACCACTTAGTTTTCTAACCATAGTGTCTGAAAGTTAGCTAGCATTGGTGCCATAACTACATCTCAAACAAATAGGGACACTTTGCATATAGAGGCTTTTGAAAGCCTCAACCATACTAGTTTTCGAGACACTTGTCTTTCCACTCGATCCAGTACCCCCCAGTAGCTTTTCCATCAAGATTGTAATAGATCGCTCTCCTCTCTGGCGGCAATCTTTCAATTGTGGAGAATAAACTCTTATATTTGGTGAGGCACTTCACTGGCGTAGAGAAATGCATTTTTCCAAGGGAAAGGGGCTTCTCTGATGCAAAGAATGCCATTCCTTCTTTGTCTTCATGGAGGAATTTCCTCTATTAAAGAATTAGTGCATAAACTATGTTTCTTGGAAGGAGTCATTTGGCTTGCAGGCTTCACTTGAGCTAGACACTGGTCTAGGTGTTGAGTCACATCAGCCACTCTAGAGCACTGAAACTTGCATAGGAAACCCATGGTGACCATTAGAGTTCATTCCTCCTCCAACTGTGAGGCTTTCGAAGAAGGGGGAAGAGGTGAACTCGTAGTGTTTCTAGGCTCTGTTACTAACTAGGGCTTCTGAATCCCTTTGTGCTTAAAGTGATGCTTTTCAATGATGGCAAGTATGGGCTAGGATCCTATAGATGGCACCAAATGATGCTCCAAGACATCTTCTATATAGGATATTAGTACTTCAGCAGTTGATGTTAATGAAGATGCCAAAGGAAAAGAGCTCCGCAAGACAAAGGAGAAAGAGAAATAACAGGGGTTCCCTGAAGTATTTTCCTGGGAGGGAGCCTTTAGTGGAATAGTTGGACTTATGATTTTCAGAAAGAACGCAAGGATGTGGAGTAGGGTTTTGAATCCTTTACCTATGAGGGCTCTTAGAAGTATTTATAGAGGGGAAGCCAAGTGGTTGTTAAGCTTAGCACGAGGATAGCCAAACACGTGCATGGCCAGATCAATGGGTTTGAGCTCCCTGCTCCCGAAGTGATGATCCGTGCTAGTTAGGTTATACAAGCAAGCAGAATGATGCTTTGACAAGGTTTGGAGGGTAAGGTGATAACTACCTAGTTGGTGGTTCCTTATGTCACATATTGATATGGCCAAAGAGGAATGGGCATTCAGGTTACCTTATATAGAACTAGGGCATCCTATGGTTCCAAGCAAATTCAAGACATATGGCACCAAATTAAGCCAAATAAAGCTGCAACCAACCTTATGGGAGGTGAAGAAACTAAGAACAAAAGGGAACATAATGTTACTAACGCTCACCAAACTAAAAAAAATGCCTCCCAAAAGCTTCCACACTAGACTTGTGCAACAATAAGCCTCATCTTGCATGGATATATCATGAGGCATTGATTTCCACTAAGAACTTATGATGAGATGGAGTGTTGGGTTTGGATTTTAAAGGGAAAGGGAAAGCTACTAGTTTCCAAGGTTAGGGATATTACGGCCCTCTAGACAATGGACCTTCAATGGTTAGGTAAGACTTGTTAAACAAGAAAAAATCCCTAGTTTAATTCCTTAATTAGTTTGAATAAGCAAATCAAACAAGTCTATTAAGGGTTAAATGATTGCTAGGTCATTTTGGCACTTACGTGTCACTATGGACAAAATGGTCATTTTGTATGCCAAGGTGATAGGTTTGGTATTTAAGCTCATAATTTGTTCTTTTGGACCTAAGTGACCAAAAACCAAAGTGTTGGACTAAATTGCCTAAGCTAGTGTTACTATTTGAGCATTGGGTCTTTTTGGCAAAACTGAAAAAGTTGAGGGGTTTTTGGGGGAAGGTTGTTATAAACACACTTGGGTAGGATTTTTGGGCACTATTCATCATCTTCAACCTCCCATTCTCATAGCTCTCCTTCTCCTCTTCAATTCCATGGCCAAATCTTCACAAAACCCTCAATTCTTGGTGGAAATCAAAGTCTTATGAGGTACCTATGCAAAAAAGAGCTTGTTTTTGCAAGGTTTTGGTGTGGTGAGCTTTGGATGGCGTTTTCAAGCTTGGGAGCTTAGGTACCATTTTGAACTATTTGTTCTTGAGTTGTTCTTGGTTTCTTGTGGTTGTATGAGCTTAGGTCTAGCATGGTTGAGCTTAATTTGGTGCCTTGTATGTTGAATTTTTCTTGCAACCATAGGATACCCTAGTGGAGCCTTTATGCTTGGTATGGATGCTTAATTCTTGCTTGTTCTTCCTAATTGAGGTAAGGGATTTTTTTATTACACTCATTTGATGCATGTCTTAGTTGCTTGTTGAATGGTTACAACTAGATTAAAAGATATGCATAGGTTATGGTTGAATTTGCTTGTGATGGACTAGAATGTTTCAAGGCTTTGTGTGGTGTATTCAAGCACCGCAAGCTTTGTTTCGTTAGCACCAATATAGCCTATTGTCATTTTTCTAGAGTTTTGGAACTTGTGGATGCTTGCCTTAGATGTTTGGGAGGTGTTTAATGCCCCCAAAGTGTCTATGGACACTAGGTGCAGCAGCAAGGTACATCTTGTAGGGTTTCGGGAGACAAACAAGCGTAGCGGAATATAACCAAAACCCTCCAGGATCCAAGTGAAATGAGGTAAACAAGATGTTCAAAAATTTTTTTTTACCTAATTCGATTGATCTTTCACTCAACTGTTGAGTCAAATCACAAAACTTGAATAGTTGATGTGTTCAAGTTCTCTACAGTATCCACACAAGCCTCTCAGGATCACCACGCCTCCACCACGTTCTGGTAGATGCATTTCTCTTATGCCTGCAATGCTAGCTTGCATCCTCCAAGGAATGGCAAGAGAAGAGCACAGTTGGAACTTTTGGAAAGCTAGGGCAAGGCTGCAGATTTCTCACTATATGATGTATTTATAGTGAGACTCAACTTCCAAGCCTAATGGGTTTCAAAGCCCTAATCCAATTAGGTTTAATTTCAGGCTTAATAATGGCTCTACTTTTGGGCCAATTATTAACACATAATTATCATGAAACCATAACCTAAACAAATTAGCCCATGCACTCAAATAATCCAAATAGGCTTTATGTGCGCAACCCAATAGGCTCTTACGACGTTGGCAATGATCATAAATCACATTTACGATCATAAGTAATAAACAGTGTCTAGCAAAACATCGTTGCTACCCAAGTGACAAGATTGTCGGTGATTCGACTAAACCTTTATGATCATTAGCCGTATATGTCCTTGTCCTTTTATCCAAAATATCAAGACTAAGCACGAGACATGGAATGTGTCACTCTCGTATAGCCTAATCTTTGGTTTCTTGATTACCGAGTAGATTAACTTAAACTGATGACATTGATATCGTATATCAACTCATCCGAGCATGGCTATGCATTTTCTAAGTCTCACTCTATCAAGGGGCCCGAAGATATCACTCCTATTACATAGGAAGGACAAATCCCATCTTGACCATACAAAACCCTCTTAATGATATATGGCATACCTAATGACCTCCTTCAAGTTCACTCAGTTACAAGCAACAAAAGGAAGTATCAAAGTATGTGACTCACATTTAGGGAACCTTGATGACTTTAGGTCAAAGGACTACATATACCATGATCACTATGAGAATCAGTTATGACACTCATATAACCATCCATGTAGCGTTCTCATGGTGGGTCAGTCCAATACATAAGTTCTCTAACTTGTACCCATTTGTAGACTGCATATCTCATATTAGTCTCTATATATGCTAGTCGTTATGTATTATTATAACCTGCTCCACGATAATCTAGGCCAGGGACATTTAAGATTATCATTATTCTAGGGTTATAATTATGTATACTACATTACATGGAAACAAAACAACAAACATAATTACTGGATTAATGTCTTAATAAAATATCATGACTTAATGTGCAAAATACAATCATCTCATGATTAGCTTTTGGGCACAACACTAACACGTCTAGAATCCAAAAATTGTTTTTGTTGGTGCCACTTTGCCGTTCCTGGCTATGCATCACCAAGATCCTAACAAAATTGACATGCTATTGTATTTTTGTCATAACTTTTTATGGATGTCCAATTAAGGTGATTCAAAATTCCATGCAAAGCGAAAGAAAGATCTATGACCTTCATGCTTTCACCAAAGGTTGAATCGGTCTAGGTTTTTATGTATATAGTTCTAAAGGAAGGGGCCTAAGAATGCCTAACGAGACTTGGGGTGGAAGCTGCCTAATGGTGCCTTAGTACTTCCCATGGCTCCTTAAAGCACTAACTAGTTAATATAATGTTCTTAGCTATAAAGAAAGAATGGTGGAATATAGTTTGGACGATGTTTTATGTAGTACAATTAGGCCATTGAGAAGGTCAAGGGGGTTTAGCACCATTGGTAGTCTAGTTGAAAGCTGGTGGATAGAGGAGCACCATGGATGAAGGCTCAGTGCATCCCTTATAGGTTAAATGATGAGACTTAGTACTTTGGTGATTTAGGCGAGCTTATTAACTCGAGATACCAAGTTGGAGCCTAATACTCCTCACTAGGTTGAGGCTTAGCACCATAGCAGCCTAGGTGAGCTAATGGCTCAAAGCACTATGTGGAAACCTAGTACACCTAATGAGTTTCTTCGAACTCAAGTAAGGAGCATCCACGATGTTCACCTGTATGAAAACAAAGGGATGGTTATTTAGTGAGCTTAGGTCACTAGGACATCAACAAGCCAAGGCTTACTAGGAGAGAGTTAGGGTCCAAAAACTTGCTAGGCACAGGGTGATGTCTATACAAGGACTACATTGAGGAAGGGCCTTATAGGACTGAAATATATGCACATATGTTAGCCCTCAGATTGCATTGGGCCTATAGTAGATTTAATATATTATATATATGAGTATCCTCTATTTTTTGTTTGCATGTTTTAATACTTGTTTACAAGTACCCAAATCCTTATTAGGAATCTTTGGATTCTTACTTTCTTTAGCATTGTTGTGAAGATATTGTCTGCAATGAGTTGACAACCAATAAGGGTTGTTGTGCGAGTGCATTCATTCAAGTAACCACCTAGTGAATCATTTATTGATTTTAGTTTCACTGGTTAAGTTATTTGTGCTAACTATAGTTGTCTGTGGAGGCTGAAGGCATAAGGAAGGACATAGTGGACCATGGATCTCAGTAGTAGTCCTTCAGTATACGTATGTATGCTAGTTTAGCTTCTAATGCCTCTAGGTCGAGTAGTACTTTAGTTGCTTTTGGGCATGTGCATAGTATTTACTTATGTAATGATGCACATGCATGGTTATTACTTGTAGTAAATGTGCTTATGTTTTATACTTTGACTTGCATTTTAAATATGTTTTAATAAATTGCATGCAATGTTTTAGCCTTTTTTCATGTTTGTTACTTAAAGTCGAAGCAAGCCCATGTATGCTGCATTGTAGGTTAAGAAGTAGATGCATGAAAGGTTTTAAATGGAACAAGTAATTAACTAGCCAACTACAACTAGAGTGGGAATCAGGTTCCGTAGTCTTCCTAGGAGGGGGTAGGGTCACTACAGGTGGTTTCAAAGCAAGGCTTTACAGTTGATTAGGAGTCATTGGAGGTTAGGTGACTGAGCTCAAGATGTTGTCCTTTTGCTAGGATAGTTAGAAGTAATTAGTAATTTTTATCTTTTGTCTATATTGTCTGGCTTTGGTTGTAGGTTGCAATGGTGGAACTAAGTTAGGCATAGATTTGGATGTTAGAGGTTCCAGTGTGAATCCTTGTAGTCAAGTGGTAGCAATATTGGGGCATGTAGCTTTACTTGTTCCAAGGTAGTGGCAACACCTTAGTGCAAGTAGTGGGATGTGACCATCATCCTTGTGAAAGCTTTTTAGAACCTTGGAATGAGGTAGACAACATGATCTGTAGAATGGGGAGAGATGAAATCTCTAAGGTGGGGAGTCACTCACAATTTTATGATTTGAACCCAAAAACCTTGGATGGGCTAGGCAGCACCAAAGCAAACAAGGATGGACTGGCCAAGACAATAGAACTCTTGGTCAAGTAGGCTACATAGTAAAGTAGAGGAGCACTCTCATACCCTTTTTCTATGAGAGTAGGAGCTTAAGGTCAAAACCAACAAAGCCTTAAGCTAGCACTATGGAGGTTCTTTGTAAGTATGGACATGGAGTTATCGGCAAGTTGTTCAGCAAGGCATTAGGACTCTGAAAGGAGTTAATGGAGTTAGACACCTGATTGGTAAGGTGGAGGTTAGCTCACCCAATCTAGTTAAAGCATGGGCAACATGCTCATAGTGCAAAAGTTGGCTGAAGATCAAGAATAGATCATGAGGATAGTACGGCTTATGCCCAATTTACAAGAATAATATTTCTTTAAGCCATGTACATAGGAAACCAATTTTTGTGATCTTAATGGTCATCAGACTAAAAGTGGCCATGGGCTTGGTTAAAATAAAGCCAGCCCAGGAACAAGTCCCCAATAGCAGTTGCCACAAGGAGATGACCTAGTACACTAGAGCAGTAGTTCAAGTTTTACTTGGGCTAGTTACATGGTCATGGTAGGCAACCACCATCTAGGTGCCACACTTGACTGGCAGTAGTAGTGAACTCACAGGTAGGTTGAGGCCAGTGTGAGGTGAGTACCTAGCCTTCCCCTAATAGTTTAATTTCTTGTTGGTTGTTCTGACATTAGTTTACTGGCATAGTCTTCTTTCGCATGTTGGGTAGTTTTCTTGATCTGGGCAAAGGGTGAACCCAAGTGCATTAAAACCTAAAAAAAGCACTAATTGTTAAGATGATACGTAAAGCCTAGGACCCATGTCACACCTCACTCAGGCCCTGGCCTATGAGTTTCTAAACTATCTCACATGTCCAACTCCAAAATTATGTTTCTAACTCTCGGCCAAGCAAGCAGTGGCAACTTTTAAGTCTTATTTTGTTAAGTTATGAGGCCTGGGAGGTGGCCCAGGTGGCTTTAACAAGATCCATTATCAACTTGCAGCAAAGGCAAGGCCCGATACCTCTAACTTGCACAACAAGCAAGGTTTATTTGGTTTCTTGCATAGCAAGCAAGGCAACGTTTAATGCAACATTAAGTGCATACATGGTGTGCAATCAAGTGTACTACCTATATGGCAACCAAGAAGCCCACAAAGTTGGTTTAGGATTTTTGAAAACCACAAGTGAATTTCACATGTTCAAGTCCATAACCATTCACATAAAAGTGGCAACTTTGGCCCATAATATCCAGCATACATAAGCAAGCATAATGCCATCCATAAGTACATACATAACTTGGCATGCAAAACCAACAAAGTACTACAAGTCTAGGCATCAAGGACTACACATATAAACACAAAAGGTAGCCTGCCTAGCAACCAAAACATGGCTACGCAGGCCATGAATCCAAAAGATGTCCAGGCCAAGTTATTACATACCAAGACCCCTAATGGTCAAACATGACCTTAAGTATGCCGTACAAGAGCACACACTGCAACACCAACCCAATGGCCTGATTCATGGTCATGAAGGAAAATACTATGATCAAAGCCACAGTCCAGGTATCCATAGCTCTCCTAGACAAGTCTCCAACTACTGCCTGCAAACTTAACTTATAAGTCTCGGCCAACCATAGGTAAATAAGACTTGTAATGAACCCAAATTGACAAGCCAAGCACACATTGGCACATACCTTGGGAATTAAGCAAAATTAGTGCAAACACAAGCACAAACAAGCAAACACTACTCAGGCCGAATGTCCTTGCCTGAAATAAAGGAATGGGCAGTGAGTATAACTCAGTAGGATTCACATTTATATACTTATGCAACTCAAATGAGTCTATTTAGTTAAGCTGAGTGTTCACTCAAAGCTTAACCTCCAATTGGTTAGCTCAACCTGCAAAACAGACACAAAGACAAGAAAACCAAACAGATACATATACAAGATAGATAACCATGACAAAATAATTCATAAGTGGGGTTAGCAAGCACAAGGAAACACCAAAGCACACAAGTACACAGCCACACTCCACATTGTAGCTCTCGGCCATATTCAACCATACATGTACCCATGTGCATTCTTGCACACAACCTTACCAATATACCATTTCCACTTGGAGCTCCCAAAATGCCAAGAAAATAGGCCACATTTACTTGCATTTCTAGTACATGTACACTAGTCGATTAGCTAATCAACAAAACAACCAAGTATAATCATTAAGCCCATCAAGCAACTAAGATCACATGGCAGATTTTAACCATCACTTAGCCACTCTAAACACTTGAACCATGGCACAATACCAAGCAACATCAAGTGTTAGTGAATCCTACCTCAATAGTTCTCGGTCTACAACCAAGCTTCAAGTATCCAAGTGTTCCTCAATCACAATGCCTACCAAATCAATCACATAGGCATCAACACACAAACTCATGGATTAAACTACCATGATTCACATGAAGAACACTAAGATATACACACTTAAGCTCTCGGCCAAAAAGGCCCAATTTCATATACATGTGCTACCCATCATTCTAACCCACTACATAATCATGTAATCACCCATGAAGCTTGCTCATGGCACAGATACCATGTAACCAAGTAAAGCACATTTAAGTATATTAATCCAACCTTTCGGCCATGATGCCCATTTCACATATTAGTGTCCTTTATTAACTAATTCATTCCATGGTTATTCAATCACCAATATACATCACTCATGGCATCCTTACCATGTAACCAAGCAAAATACATCATTTCACATTAAGTCTAGCTCTCAGTTATAATGCCCATAACCACACATTTGTGTTCTTCATCAATCCAAACCAACATACACTCACCAACTCATCATTAATAACAGTTCATGGCATCAATGCCATGTAATCGAGAGTAGAACATGAGTTACCTCAAAGTATACTTTTCAGCTAAACACAATTTTGCTCAACTTGTTGTTCTCCTCTCCAATTTGCCTAGCACAAGATCAAATAGGCAGCAACAACACTTAGGCATGGATTAATTTCCATGGAATTCAAGAAGAACACCAAGATTAATCTTCCAAAACTTTCGGCCAACAACAACTTCTTAAACCCACATCAAGCTTGTTCAATTAACTCAATCCAACACTAATTAAGCACTTAAATCCCTTGTTCATGGAAGGAATACCATGTAATCAAGGAAACATAAACATTACCTCAAAACCCTTGCTCAAACGTCTCGGCCTTCCTTGAATTTTCAAGAACTAGAGCTTGAATCCAAGTGAGCTTATGCCGAAACAAACCTTCCAAGCTTGAATCCTTCAAGTGTCTTCAAGATTCTTGAATTCAAGATCAATTTGTGAAGGAACTCTCAAGAACACACTCGGCCAAAGAAGAACAAAGGGAGCCCGAAATGTGCTAAGTGAATGGCCTTCACTAACTCGGCCGAAATGGTTTGGGTTTTAGTTAGCTAATTGCTAACTTTGGCTTCCATAATTTTGCATGAGACATTGTAGCCCTTAGCTCCTCATGTGCTCAATGCCGCCACTAAAACCTTGATTCCAATGACACTTTAGTCCATACATGGCCCATAATGCCAAGCAAGTAAACAACACAAGTACCAAGGTGTCATAAGTACCCATGCATAACCGGCCATGTAACTAGACAAATAACTAGTTAGTTTAACTAGTAACTAGTGAATAGTAGACTAGTGGTAGACAAGATTTGATTAGTAATCATTGTTGTCTCCCACAATTTGGCTTAGCACACTACTAGTCCACATAACTTTTGCATGGCCGAAACTTCCAATTCCAAGTTTGTAGTTTTAATTGTAGCACTCAATCAAGTGTGCTATTTGATCCCCTTTCTTTGTTTTCTGTCTGTTTTTCCACAGTTCCTTTTCATGTGCAATTTGGCCCTGAAAGTCTCCAGCTTTACACTTAGGTCACTGCACTAGTTTCCATAGTTCCTCTTACTCTCCCTTTTCTGTTTTCTCTTATTTCCTTGGTTCTCCTTGGCCTAAGCCAAGCACTTAGGAGGTGCCTAACAACCCACTTCCTAGTGCATTAAACCACACAAGTATAGGCTTGAATGCCTTAGATTGGAAGCATTCTAAGGTTCCATACATTACATTCTTTTGTAAGTTAGCTTGGTTGGCCTAGTTAACATCAATAACTAGATGAGTTCCTTAGAGTACACTAACAACAAAGCAATTTAGCAAGGCACCAAGAAGGTAAGCAGGCAAGATTTGAATTTTTATTTCTACCCATGTTATGTAGATGGAAGCCGTGGAAGGAAACAAGGAGCAAGGAACTCATCCATAGGGTAAATGGAAGGATAGTTTTCTTTGTCCATTAGTTGCATACCCTAGTCTATAGCCAACAATAGCGAAATAGTTGCTCAGGGTGGGTCTTAGCTACCAGGTGGTGGTAACAGAACTTGATAATAAGAATGATTGTCATGTTGCAAGGGATGGCATTTGATTCAATTTCATCATCCTGAGGTTAAGTGGAGTTGAGGGGCCACCAAGATGACTTATGGGAGAAAGGCGCTCGACAAGTAAGACTAGCTAAGTAAGTGAAGGACTTAGTCCTAGATGGAGCCAAGGAACTCATTGTAGCTATCACTTGCTTCTTATGCAGTATGTTAGTGGAAATTTGAAACATAGGTCAAGAATGACCAAGTGATGCTAGAAAGAGAAAACTTTGCCTAGACCTTTTAAGGTAGAGTTAGGTAGGCTTGTGTGGAAGAGTTCACTATGACTGGTCAAGAGACAACCTTCAATAGCCGTAATGGAATCTCCCACCTAACGTAGTGATTCACTTAGTAGTTTGAAAGTGCCTAGTGAGTGTAGTTAAAGTTGTGCTCAAGTGGTAGTGTTTGTAACTTTAGCAATTGTTGGCATTCATCGGAGTAGAGGAAAGTCAATGGTTGAAACCATAGTAGAAGTTGGTTGGGTTAAGGTAATTGATAACCCAAATTAAGTGTGAGCATCATTGGACCCTAGTGCCTTGCAAAGGAAGGGCCAATGAATTATGAGACTGGATAATGGGCTAGTGGGTAAGGCTCACAACTCCAAAAGGATAGTATGCATCATGAGGTGCATAGGAAACGCCTTAATACACTAGGTGGAGTTGTAGCAGATGAGCCACCAAAGGAGTTTTCTTTGGCTAGCCACGTCTTGATAGTGAATTGAGTAAAGTGATGAAGTCAATTCTCCCACCTAGGAAAATTATGTTATGTTAGATCTTATCCATACATCATCCCAGGAAGACCTTAGCATGGTGTAATTCATGGTATGGTAGTTATGCATGGAAGTAAAGATGGTCCTCTAGTGATCATAGTTAGACCAAGTAGTTAATGATCATTAGAAGGTATCGAGGTATTTGGTAGTTGTACAGGGCTAAGTGACCTAAGAAGGGAGGCGAGGCTAGAACCACATTAAGGCCTAGTTATGAGGTCAAGGTGTATAGTCGGCTCATGAGCCACAGATACCTAGGATGACCTAGGATTGAGTAGCACACTCTAATTTGACTAAGAACCATTGTAGTACCTCAAGCAAGGGGTAGTGTTGGTGGCCAAAGAGCAAGTGTGCTAATGACACATCAAGGATGATAATCTAGTATGTGTAGTTACCTAGACTTTGAGTGCATGTCAATGAAGACTTAGTGTGTAGGCTTCATGCATTAAGGATAGTCCAAGTAGAGTCATGGAAGCATCAAGACCTTCACTCAGGTAGCATATTATTACCCAGTCATTGCATGCTAAGAGACCTAAGCTAATGAGGAACGGATGAAGCCTAAGGACTACTAGGCACTTAAAGGTTCTGGAACTTGTGCTGAAGAAAATTTTCTCTGGTAGTAATGTAAGTCTAAGGTACTTTAAAGTGGAAAGGGCATAGGATTACAATACCCTAGAAGTGGACACCAATCCCAAACAGTGCACTACGATGCCTGAAGCATAGAGGCCAACCAAGAAAAATGTTGAAGACTCATATTCTAGGGTGTGCTAAGACTTACAACTCTTTGTAGACCATTTGATCTGAAAAGCTGTAATCTATGGTGGATCATGGAGTATAGTATGTCTTGGGATCCAAGAGTGCATTATGGGGAGGTTATGGTGCACTAATGACACACTTAGTCTAGTGGTTGTCTAGAGTGGCCTCCTCCGGGTACCAAGGCTACTGTAAATGACCATCAGTGTGAGAATTAGTGGAAAATTTTCATACTTGTTAAGCTATCTTGCACTTAGAGGTTTTGGTAAATGAAAGTTAGGTGGCTGACTGATACGATCAAAGAAGGCACAATCAAGGAAGGCAAGGGCCCATTGAAGGTTTCTAGTGGACCAATGACAAAGAAGAAAGCTAAGGAGCTCTCAAATGCACTACAAGCCTTTGTTTCAAGCTTCTTCATGGAGAATGGACATGGAATTTCACAAGGAGCTGCTGGAACATGCAAGGAATCATATGGAGATGATAGCCAACTTTTGATATTGACAGATTGGCGATGTTTTGGTAGAAAAATCATATCTTGAACTAAACAGATTAGAATTGAGTAATTCTTAATTCATTCGAAAGCGAACATCTGGATATACAAATCATATGAAGACCATGAAACCCATTTTGCATGTTAAGGAATTTAGCTTCAAAATCGTGATTTGCGAGCCATCGCTGGTTCAAAAGTAGTTGCAGTATTTTGGGCATATCTTTCCCTTTAGATGTATGTTTTGTGTGGTTTAGGTGTCATTTCAAAGATAATAAAGAGATATACAACTTTCATGTTTTGAATTTTGAGAAATCATGGCTGCATCAAGTTCAAATTTCAGCTTGAAGTTGAAGACACAAGCTTGAAGTTGAAGACACAAGCAAGAACCACCTGAGAAGACTATTTTGGGGTTTTATGTCCAATCTTGTTTTGTAACGTATTTTATTTTATTTTCCTGGTTATGTACATTATTTAGGATGTTATTTAGGCCATGGAAGTGATTCAGGTCACTTAGGATAAAGGGAATTCGCTGCACACCTTAAACATGTGTTAAAAGTGTGTTAGAGTCCTAGTTTGACTAGGTTTTCTTGAGTCCTTTGTAACTAGGTTTCCTAGGTGACTTGGGCTTCGAATTTTTGCCTATATTTTACCCTAGTTTAGGCCTATAAATAGGCACATATTCTGGTTGTGAAAAAATAGCCATTACATGAAATAATATTGCTACTTTGGAGAGAATTTCTCTTTGGTTCTTTGTGGACTACCTTGGTGCACAAGTGTGCTTGTGTTTTTGGTGTTCTTATACTTCTCGTTTCTAGTCACAGGTTGATTAGGGGTGGGGGCCTTCAAATCCAGTCTCTTTGATGTCTTGTGGAGCTTGAAAAACATCTTGGGCGCATTTTATGGTCTTTATACCAACGGGGTTCGCATCAGTTTGTATCAGAGCCAGAAGTTCCATTGAAGGACATATCTTGTGTTCTTGTTTATCTTCGGTTTTCTTTCAATTTTTTTTGAGTAATTTCGTGTCTTAATCCTTTGTTTTAATCTTTTTCTTCTTGTTTTAGAACTGTCCTTTTCATTCCATCCTTGTTCAAGTCCAAAAATCACAAAAAACAACAAAAAGAAGTCAATCCAAGCTGTCTAGTGTTCTCGGTTTTAATTCAATTGATCTTGTTTATTTCTTATCTTTCTATTTCATGTCCAACCATATTAATCTCTCTTGTTTTCATTGTTTCTAGCATCCTAAAGTCAAGAAAACACCAAAAAAAGAAGGATCCAAATTGAGGAAGTTTCGGTACAACAAAAGTTGTTTCAAATTGTGCAAGTTTCAATAGTTTCTTGTTTTGGCCGAATAGAAAACTAACTTTTTGTCTTTGGCATCAAGGAAATTCAAGGAGAAAGTCATTTTAGCATCAAAATAGCAAGCCAAAAATAAAAATGAAAAAAAAAGAAAAGAAAAAGAAAGAACAAAAGAGCTTGCAAAAAGAAGTTTCCTCAAAGTGTTGAAAGTTTTGCACCCCAAAACTCTATCCCATTGTTTTTGAGCCAAAAAAGCTTTCTTTATGGTTCTTGTGATCATCACTTGCAACAGCTTCCTAGAGTCTTTTAAAGCTTGTTTAGCCTACCTCTTTTGGAGTCAAAATAGTTCTTTAAGAATTCAAGTTTTCTTGTGTGCTTTGAGGACAGTTTTCTTAGAACTTTTGAGAACTCTCTGAATAGCAATATCTCACTAACAAATTGAGTGTTTGAGTGTTCATCTTTGAGTGAAACACGTGAGGTGAGTGTTTGTGAGGATCTTTGTTATTTTCAGGAGTATGGAGGGCCAGGAGGATAGGAGGATGGAAGTAAGACACAATGAGGAGCCAACCATGAGAGAGCTTCAAGAAACTCTCAATAGACTTGTGGGGAGGATTGAGGACATTGATTTGAGGTTGCCAAGGAGAGGTCCAAGAAGTGAAGAACCCGAGGAGGAGGAAGAGCATTGGCATGACCATGGGCTTCCAGGGAGGGGGGAGCCAAGAGAGGACAACAATCTAAGCTCCATTAAACTCGCCATTTCACCTTTCCAAGGGAGGAGTGATCCAGATGCATATTGGGAGTGGGAGCAAAAGATTGAGATGGTGTTTGATTGCCATCATTACTCCGAGGAAAAGAAGGTTAAATTGGCTACCATAAAGTTCACTAATTATGCTCTTGTATGGTGGAATCAGGATGTTACTTCTAAGAGAAGGAATGAAGAAGAGCCCATACACACATGGAGAGCCCTTAAAGCCTTGATGAGGAGGAGATTTGTGCCTAACTACTTCACTAAAGATCAACGCCTCAAGCTTCAAAAGCTAGTGCAAGGCCAAAGGAGTGTGGAGGACTACCATAAAGACTTGGAGATAACCTTGACTTGAGCCAACATCATTAAGGATGAGGAGACCACCATTGCTAGATTCATCAATGGTCTCAACCATGAGATAGCCAACAAATTAGAGATGGTGCCTTTGTCAACATGCAGAATTTGCTTCATTATGCCACTAAGGCCGAGAGGATCATCAAAAGGTCCAAGGCATCCAAGATGTCTCAAGGAGGAATTTCCACATGGAGAGGAGCATGGAGTAAGGATGTGAGAGAAGTACCCAAGCCAAATGTGGAGGCCATAAAAGGAGACTTGTCTCAACCTTTACAAGAAAAGTCAATCATGCTTGCACCACTTTCACCACAACAAGTCTTGGAGGATCAAAGAAAACTTCAAAGTGAGGTTGAGAGAAAAGAAAAAGAGAGGAAAGTTAAGGGCAAGAGTGATGAGGGGAAAGCCGAGAGAACAACTGAGATATTAAGTGAGAAGAATGAACATGAGGGGAAGAAGAGTCGAGAGTTCCCAAGAGAAGAAATTGAGTGCAAAGTTGAGAGAAGACAAGAGTGCAATGAACCCAACCCGAGTGAAGAGAAAAATACCTACAGAGAAGTCATACTTTCATCTAACATAACAAAGTCTTTTTCTAGTGTTGTGTTGTCTTCTTTTCAGGACTTAAGTGGAGATAAGTTACAAGAATCAAGTGAGTTGCTGCCCATTAAAGAAGTTGGTGTTCCTAATATTCTAAGCCATGTCCCATGCATCAAACCAATGAAGGAGGTTCAAAAGGAACAATTTGAGGTGAGTCCAAGTGATTTCATATGCAAAAGTTTGCCTAACATTGTTTCTTATCCTATGGTTCAAGGGGATGAAATTGTTACAACTCCAGCCGAAGTCATCGAGTGCAAAGGTGAAAATTTTATGGTTCTTACACCAAAGGAAGATACTTGGAGACTAAGTCCAACCACTATAATGTATTTCTTCCTAACACCTAGATTTGATGTAGTTTTGCATGAAAATCTCAAACAATGTGTGTTTGCTTGCAATGTTATTTTGAAAAATGGTTTTCATGAAACTAGATTAAGGAAAGGAAGTAAGCATGAAACTTTGACAAAATATGGTTTTAAAGCTTCTAATTCTTTGGTTTTGTCAAATCATCTTTTGAATTCCATGAGTTTCTCTAGAGAAAATCTGTTTTGGTGTCTTTTGTTTTTGAATTTGTTTGTTTTGCATCCATTTCACATTATTTTGTTTTGTCTCAAGTTAAATCTACTTCTTTCGAATTTTGCATGCATAAATTGGTTCTTACACATGGATTAAATATTTCTTTGATTTTCATTCATGTTCAGCCCATTTTTGTGTGTCAATCTTTAATTTCCAGCAAGCATTTCTTTACCTTGACACATGCATTACACAAACTTTTGAGCATTCATTTTTTTCCTTTATGTCCAAACCTAAAAGTTTTTATTTTGAGTGAAAATTCTGGTTTTAAATTCAGCCTTTTCAGGAGGTATGTTGAGTCCTTTGTTTTGTATCACATCCCATTCACAAAATTCATGCATTGTTGTGCATATACATGCAAAAATAAGTTTACTACTGAATTGGTTTCACTTAATCTTATCTACTCCAATCTTGTTTCATTTAAAATGCTTAGGATTTTTGTGAAATTCATGCATCCTAGTTTGGTTATTAGTTTAGGCCGCATTGTGTTCAATTCTTGTTTGGTTGAATGGCCTATGTAAACTATTGTCTTGATATGCATAACTTGTGCTTTTCATGACCTTGACACTTGTGTGAGTTTAGGCCCATTTGTTTTGAATGCATACAGCATCCTTGAGGTAAATTCTTTCAACACTTTTCCTTGTTGTGAGAATAATGTTTTTGAGATGGCAAAGGCAATGAAAGTGATGCTTAGAGTTAAGATGAAAATTAGACAAAACTTTTAGTTTTTTTGTGCTAATTTCTTCTAACTTTGTTTTTGAACCTGGAGGTATCATTGCATTTGGATATTGGTTCAGGTTTTTCACAAGATTAAAGCTCCATACACAAGCATTCCATGCTATTGGTGCTAATGTGAAAGGTAAGTGCTTATGTGTTGATTATTTAATTGTTATTGATTCAATTCCCTTTTCTAATGTAGTTTTTGATTTAAGGATGAATCCTTCTAAGGAGGGGGGAGCTGATACGATCAAAGAAGGCACAATCAAGGAAGGCAAGGGCCCATTAAAGGTTTCTAGTGGACCAATGATAAGGAAGAAAGCTAAGGAGCTCTCAAGTGCACTACAAGCCTTTGTTTCAAGCTTATTTATGGAGAATGGACATGGAATTTCGCAAGGAGCTGCTAGAACATGCAAGGAATCATATGGAGATGATGGCCAACTTTGGATGTGACAGATTGGCGATGTTCTGGTAGAAAAATCATATCTTGAACTAAACAGGTCAGAATTGAGTAATTCTTGATTCATTCGAAATCTAAAATCTGGAGCTACAAATCATATGAAGACCATGAAACCCATTTTTCACGTTAAGGGGGTCCAATTTAGCTCCAAAATCTCGATTTGTGAGCCATCGCTGGTTCAAAAGTAGTTGCAGTATTTTGGGCATATCTTTGGCTTTAGATGTCTGTTTTATGTGGTTAAGGTGTCATTTGAAAGATAATAAATAGATCTACAACTTTCATGTTTTGAATTGTGAGAGATGATGGCTGCATCAAGTTTGAATTTCAGCTTGAAGTTGAAGACACAAGCAAGAACCACCTGAGAAGACTATTTTGGGGTTTTATGGCCAATCTTGTTTTGTAACGTATTTTATTTTATTTTCCTGTTTATTTACATTATTTAGGATGTTATTTAGGCCATGGAAGTGATTCAAGTCACTTAGGATAAAGGGAATTCGCTGCACACCTTAAACATGTGTTAAAAGTGTGTTAGAGTCCTAGTTTGACTAGGTTTTCTTGAGTCCTTTGTAACTAGGTTTCCTAGGTGACTTGGGCTGCGAATTTTTGCCTATCTTTTACCCTAGTTTAGGCCTATAAATAGGCACATATTCTGGTTGTGAAAAAACAGCCATTACATGAAATAATATTGCTACTTTGGAGAGAATTTCTTTTTGGTTCTTTGTGGACTACCTTGGTGCACAAGTGTGCTTGTGTTCTTGGTGTTCTTATACTTCTCGTTTCTAGTCACAGGTTGATTAGGGTTGGGGTCTTTAAATCTAGTCTCCTTGATGTCTTGTGGAGCTTGAAAAACATCTTGGGTGCATTTCATGTTCTTTATACCATTGGGGTTCACATCACTGACTTAGGTTAAGAATTCTAAAGTGCAAGTGCTAGTGGACGGGTTGCAAACTTGTTAAGCTAACTTGCACTAAGAGGTTTGGCACCAAAGGAAGGAAAGGGAAGTTATTGCTCACCTGACTTACCAAGAGAAAGTTGGCTTATCAGAGGTCCTTTAGTAGTGTCTGTATGCTGAAGATAATGGAGTACCATACAATTGTTTTCAAAGTGAAGTAGCAATAAGGAGTTTTTGGACCGGGCAAATTTAGGAAGGGTGGGGAGAATAGTGAATGATGTTGTTGAGATTGTCATTTGGCATGAGCACAAAGTATAGCATCAGTTATAGTACCTATATAATTGAGTGCCTAACTTGAATGTGAAAGGGAATTAGTTGAGCAAGTTGGGTAGGTGAGCACCAGGTGAGTAGTTATCAAGTTGATGACCCCTGCTAGGTTTGGTTGGGATACGCTGGCACTAAGGGCCAAGAAATGCACCCAATATGCTAAACAACACTCCAAGAGGCTAGAATTTGAGCCCCACCCCTAACCAACTTGTGGTTAGAAAGAAGAATTATAAAGAATACATGAAAACTAGCTTCCTTGTGCGCCAAGGTAGGTTCACCAAGAACTTAAGAAAATTAGCTCTTAAAAGCAATATTATTAAGAAATTTTTTTTGTGTGTTTGCAAGAATAAAATAGGCTTATTTATAGATTAGAAAACTAGGGTTAGGTGGCCATACAAGTTGTAGGATCCCTAAACCTAATTGGAACAAGCAAATCTAGTCAAACTAGGACATTGAATTTGGTGTAGAACCAAACATGTGGGAAATTTTGCCTAATTAATTCACATGTGCTCCAAATAAGTTTCCATAGTCAATAATAATTTAAATAATAGAATTAAAATAAACAATAACAAAAACAAAGCTTTAGAAATGAACTAGCACTCAATACCCCAAAGTGTGCTCTCGAGTGCACTTTTGGTGTCACTTAGGGTTCATGCTTGGGCCTCTTATTTTTTAGCTATATTTTTCAGTTTCTTTAGCTTAAGGCTCTCCTTTAGGATGTGTAGAGGTGTCTTGAAGATTCAAGGCACATAATATTTGGCTGTATGAAGAATTGGCATGTTGGGACACTGAAAGGGCCTTCTTAGGTGCATGCATGGGCTCATTGGTGTCTCTTATGTCTTGACACTCCAAAAGGCTATTCCATGTCATTTCATCATTCTAAAATACTCTATAAGATGTTATAGTAGCTCCATATTAAGATCCAAGTTCATCCTCCATGAAATAGAAAGTGATGAAGGCATAAAGTGCTTGAGCCATCTTTTTAGCTCTCTTCCTTGTTTTTGATCCACTAGCTATCTTCAATAGATCCTTGAGTCTTCATTCCATATTCATATCAAATCCCCCCTCCTAAAAAGGATTCATTACCAAATCTACTTGTTCAAAGAGAGAAAGATCAAAAACATTAAAGGTGGCACTAACATTATACTTACCTGGCAAGTCTTGCACATAAACATTGTCACTAATCTTATTGATCACTTGAAAGGGTCTATCTCCTCTAGGTTGAAGCTTTTTTCTTCTTTTAGCTAGAAACCTCTCTTTCCTCATATGTAACCAAACCCAATCTCTAGGTTCAAAGGTTACTCTTTTTTGGCCTTAGTTAGCTCTCTTGGCAACTTGTTGATTTTTTAGCTCAATTTGTTGCTTAACCTTCGCATGCAACTTCTTAATACTCTCAGCCTTCCTCTTTCCATCTAAACTAGAAATCTCATGAGTAGGCAAAGGCAAGAAATATAATGGAGTTAAAGGATTAAATCCATACATAATTTCAAAAGCTGAAAATCTAGTAGTAGTATGCATAGCTCTATTTTAAGCAAACTCCACATAGGGCAAACAATCTTCCCAAGATTTCAAATTCTTACCAATGATAGCTATAAGCATATAACCTGTGGTTCTATTCGTTACCTTAATTTCTTCATCTATGTTTGGCTGACAAAAAAGTAGAAAACAAAAGCTTGGTGCCAAGCTTCCCCCACAAACTCCTCTAAAAGTGGCTTAGCAACTTGGAATCCCTATCCAAGACTATTTTCCTTGGAACTATTGGGATTCAGGAGCCAAACAAATGCAGCAGAATATAAGTGAAACCCTCTAAGATCCAAGTGAAATGGGGTACATTGGGTGTTCAAAAATTGTATACCTAATTTCGTTGAGATCTTTCACCTAACTGTTGAGTTGAATCACAAAGCTTGAACAATTGACATGTTCAAGCTCTCTATGGTATCCACATGAGCCTCTCGGGATCACCTTGCCTTTACCACATCCTAGCAGATGCATTCCTCTTGCGCCCGCAATGCTAGCTTGCATCCTCCAAGGAATGGCAAGAGAAAAGTGTGGCTGGAACCTGTTGGGTTTCGGGAGCCAAATAGCTTAGCGAAATTTAACCGAAACCCTCCAGGATCCAAGTGAAATGGGGTAAACCGGGTGTTTCAAATATTTTCATACCTAATTTTCGGTTGAGATCTCTCACTCAACTGTAGAGTTGAATCACAAAACTTGAACAATTGACGCGTTCAAGCTCTCTATGGTATCCAAACGAGCCTCTCGGGATCACCACTCTTCCACCGTGTCCCGGCAGATACGTTTCTCTTGCGCTCGCAGTGCTAGCTTGCATCCTCCAAGGAATTACAAGAGAAGAGTGCGGCTGTCCTTTTGGGATGCTAGGGCAAGGAGACCTGCGAATTTATCACTAGAAGTTGTATTTATAGTGAGACTCAACTTCCAGGCCTAATGGGTTTCAAAGCCCTAATCTAATTAGGCTTTAATTTCGGGCTTAATAATGGCTCAACTATTGGACCCATTATTAATACGAAATTATTGTGAAACCAAAACCCAAATTATTAGCCCATGCACTCTAATGATCCAAATAGTTCTATGTGTGTGACCCAATAGGCTCTTACCACGTTGGCAATGATCATAAATCACATTTATGATCATAAGCAATGAGCGATGTCTAGCAACACATCATTGCTACCCAAGTGACAAGATTGTCGATGATTTGACTAAACCTTTATGATCATCACCGATATATGTCATTGTCCCTTTGTCCAATATATCAAGACTAAGCACGAGACATGGAATGTGTCACTCTCGTATAGCCCAATCTTTGGTTTCTTGATTACTGAGTATACCAACTTAAACTGATGACATTGATATCGTATATCAACTCATCCGAGCATGGCCATGCATTTTTCTAAGTCTTACTCTATCAAGGGGCCCAAAGATATCACTCCCGTTACATAGAAGGGACAAATCCCATCTTGATACTACAAATCCCTCCGCATGATATGTGACATACCCAATGACCTCCTTCAAGTTCACTCAGTTACGAGCAACAAAGGAAAGTATCAAAGTATGTGACTCACATGTAGGGAACCTTGATGATCTTAGGTCAAAGGACTACATACACCATGATCACTATGAGAATCACTTATGACACTCATATAACGATCCATGTAGTGTTCTCATGGTGGGTCAGTCCAGTACACAAGTTCTGCAACTTGTACCCATATGTAGACTACATATCTCATATTAGTCTCCACATATGCTAGTCGTTATGTATTATTGCAACTCGCTCCACAATAATACTAGACTAGGGATGTTTAAAAATATCATTATTCTAGGGTTACAATTATGTTTGTTAAGTTACGCAGAAACAAAATAACAAACATAATTGCTGGATTAATGCCTTGATAAAATATCATGACTCAATGTGCAAAAAATACAATTATCTCATGATTGGCCTTTTGGGCACAACACTAACAGAACCTTCAGAACCCTTCTAATTTTGTCCTTAGGTAGACAAGGGCAAGAGCTATGAAATTCTCACTATATGATGTATTTATAGTGAGACTCAAATCCTAAGCCTAATGGGTTTCAAAACCCTAATCCAATTAGGCTTAATTTCAGGCTTAATTAATGGCTCAACCTTTGGGGGAATTATTAATCCGAAATTATTATGAAACCCAAACACAAACAATTTGGCCCATGCACTCAAATAACCGAATTGGCTCTATGTGTACAACCCAATAGGCTCCTATCACATTGACAATGATCATAAATCACATTTATGATCATAAACAATGAGTGGTGTCTAGCAACATGTCATTACTACCCAAGTGATAAGATTGTCGGTGATTCGCCTAAACCTCTTTGATCATTATCCATATATGCTATTGTCCCTTTGTCCAATCCATCAAGAACAAGCATGAGACATGGAATGTGTCACTCTCATATAGCCCGATCTATGGTTTCTTGATTGTCAAGTAGACTAATTTAAACTGATGACATTGATATTGTGTATCAACTCATCTAAGCATGGCCATGCATTTTCTTAGTCTCACTCTATCAAGGGGCCCAAAGATATCACTCCCATTACATAGGAGGGACAAATCCCATCTTGATTATACAAAACCCTACGCACAATATGTGACATACCCAATGACCACCTTCATGTTCACTCAGTTACGAGCAACAAAAGGAACTATCAAAGTATATGACTTACATGTAGAGAACCTTGATGATCTTAGGTCAAAGGACTACATATACCATGATTACTATAAGACTCACTTATGACACTCATATAATGATCCATGTAGCATTCTCATCATGGGTCTATCCAGTACACAATTTATCTAACTTGTACCTATATGTAGACTATATATTTCATATTAGTCTCTAAATTTACTAGTCTTTATGTATTATTATAACCCACTCCACAATAATTCTAAACTACTGACATTTAAGAATCTATTATGCTAGGGTTATAATTATGTTTGATTACGTTACACAGAAACAAATAACAAACACAATTATTGGAATGATGCCTTAATAAAATATCATGACTCAATGTGCAAAATGCAATCATCTCATAATTGGCTTTTAGGCACAACACTAACAGGAACCCTATGAAGTCAAATAATTTTCCTAAAAAACAAACTCAGCCACATTCACAACATCATCTATTTATAGCAAAGGATACAATGTGCCATCTTAAAGAGCCTATCCACTACAATAAAAACAGAATCTCAGCTCCTCTTAATTTTGGGCAAAACCTACTATAAAATCCATTGGGATATCTTCCTAAGGATGAGAAAGTGTAGGAAGTGGTGTATATAATCCTCGTGATGTGTGAGCGGACTTAGCCTTCCAACATGCAATGCATTGATCACAAAGCTTCTTAACATCCTCAGTCACATTCCGCCAATGGTAATGTTCCTTCAAAGTATGCAAAGTTTTGGCTAGGCCAAAGTGACCCATCAATTTGCCACTATGTGCTTCTTTTGCAAGTAATTTTCTCAGAGAAGTCTTGGGCACAAACAACCTGCTCTCCTTAAAAAGAAAGCCATTAACTTGAAAAAACTTTTCAAAAGCACACTTAGAACAATTGGCGTAAATATCACCAAAATCAGGATCAGAAGCATACAAATCTTTTAAATGCTCAAAACCCAACACTTTAACTTCTAAAGCAGAAAGCAAAGCATACCTCCTATAAAGTGCATCTACCATAATATTATCCTTACCTTGCTTATATTTGATAACATATGAAAATGATTCAATGAACTCTACCAATCTTGCATGTCTCCTATTCAACTTACCTTGCCCATTAAGGAACTTAACGGCTTGTTGGTCAGTGTGAATGACAAGCTCTCTTGGCCATAGCTAGTGTTGCCATGTCTCTGATGCCCTCACCAATGTATAAAACTCCTTATCATAGGTAGCATAGTTCAATGTGGCACCATTAAATTTTTCACTAAAAAAATAAATGGGGTGGCACTCTTGCATTACAACAGCTTCAATGCCTCTACCTAAAGCATCACACTCAATCTTAAAAGTTTTAGCAAAGTTAGGTAAAGCTAAAAGAGGTGCATTACACAACTTTTTCTTCAACAACAAGAAAGCATCATCTTGAGCCTTTCCCTACATAAACCCAATATTCTTCTTGATTACTTCTGTGAGAGGTGCGACAATGGAAGAAAAATTCTTTACAAACCTCCTACGGAACCTAGGTAACCCATGGAATGATCTTACCTTAGTGATAGATGTTAGGCTCAACCATTCTTAGATGGCTCTCACCTTTTCTTAATCAACTTTAATCCTTTAAGAGCTCACAACAAATCCAAGAAAAATTACTTTGTCAATGAAAAAAAAGCACTTTTTCAAGTTAGCATACAACCTTTGCTTTCTTAATGTTCCTAACACTTGTATCAAATGTCCAACAAGCTCATATAGGTTATTGCTATAAACTAAGATATCATCAAAGTAAACAACAACAAACCTACCAATGTAGTCGAGCAAGACATGATTCATAAGTCTTATGAATGTACTAGGATCATTGGTTAAACCAAAAGACATCACTAACCATTCATAATGTCTAAATTTTGTCTTAAAGGCTATCTTCCACTTGTCCCATCCCCTTATCTTAAGTTGATGGTAACCACTTTTCAAATCAATCTTAGAAAATAGGGTAGAACCATGCAATTTATCAAGCATATCATCAAGTATAGGGATAAGATGTCTATACTTTACAGTGATTTCCTTGATTGGCCTACAATCCATCCACATGCGCCGTGAACCATCTTTTTTAGGCATAAAAAAAACAGGAATGGCAGAAGGGCTCATTCTTTCTTTCACAAAATCTTTGGCCAACAACTCCCCCACTTGCTTTTGGATCTCCGTAATCTCCTTGGGGTTGGTTCTATAGGCTAGGCCATTTGGAACAGGTGGTCATGGAGCAAAGTCAATTTGATGCTACAAGACTCTTATAGGTGGCAACCCTCACATATTTTTAGGAAACACATTTTCAAAATCCTTCAACAAAGATAAAAAACACTAGGAAGATGTGTTAGACCATTAATAGGTAGCAAAGCATCTTTGTAAAGTAAAAGAAGCACTAGACTTTGTGCTTGAGAGGCTTTCCTTACATCTCTCATTTTTGCCAATGACACACTCATTCTTTTAACTGGGCTTTCCCTCATTCTTTTCTCTTAGGAACTCTCCTATATTCTTCCAATTAGGTCCACTCTTCTCACATGGCCTCTTGAATGTTCTCTCAACTTACCCCTCATCACTCTAGCCCTCAGTTTTCCTTTCTTTTTCATTTCTCTCAACCTTACTTTGAAGCTTTCTTTGGTCTTCCAAGACTTGTTGTGATGATAGTGGAATGAGCATTCCCGGCCTCCCATGCTGGTCAAATAGGTAAACATTCTTTTCTACATCATGTGAGACCTTCCTATCAAATTGCCAAAGCCTCCCGAGCAAGATGTGGCAATCTTGCATGGGGACAACATCATAAAGCACTTTATTATAATAAGTACCAATCTTAAAATTAACCAAAACATGCTTAACCACCTTTACCTCACCACTTCGTTCAACCATTGACGCTATGTTAGTGTTGTGCTCAAAAGCCAATCATAAGATGATTTTATTTCACACATTAAGTCATGATACTTTATTAAGGCAGTAATCCAATAATTGTGTTTCTTATTTTGTTTCTATGTGACATAATCAAACATAATTATAACCCTAGAATAATAGTATTCTTACATGTCCCTAGTCTAATATTATTATGGAGCTGGTTGTAATAATACATAAAGACTAGCATATGTGGAGACTAGTATGAGATATGTAGTCTACATAAGGGTACAAGTTGGAGAACTTGTGGACTGAACTAACCCACCATGAAAACGATACATTGAGCATTATATGAGTGTCATAGTGATTTTCCTACCACATTAGCAATGATCATAAATCACATTTATGATCATAAACAATGAGTAGTGTCTAGCAACACATCATTGCTACCCAAGTAACAAGATAGTCGATGATTCGACTAAACTTTTATGATCATTATTCGTATATGCCAATGTCCCTTTGTCCAAGATATCAAGATAAAACATGAGACATGAAATGTGTCACTTTTGTATGGCCCAATCTATGGTTTCTTGATTCCCTAGTAGACTAACTTAAACTGATGACATTAATATCATATATCAACTCATCTAAGCATGACCATGCATTTTCTTAGTCTCACTTTATTAAGAGGCCCAGAGATATCACTCCATTATGTTGGATGGACAAATTCCATCTTCACCATACAAATCCCTCCACATGATATGTGACCTACCCAAAGACCACTTTTATGTTCACTCAGTTACGAGCAACATACAATAGTATCAAAGTATGTGACTCACATATAGGAAACTTGATGATCTTAGGTCAAAGGACTACATACACTATGATCATTATGAAAAACACTTATGACTTTCATAGAATGATCCATGTGGCGTTCTCTTGATGGGTCAGTTTAATACACAAGTTCTCCAACTTGTACCCATAAGTAGACTACATATCTCATATTAGTCTCCACATATTCTAGTCTTTACGTAATATTACAACCCATTCCATAATAGTACTAGACTAAGGACATTTAAGAATATCATTATTCTAGGATTATAATTATGTTTGATTATGTTACGCAGAAATGAACAACAAACACAATTATTGGAATAATTTCTTAATAAAATATCATAACTCAGTGTGCAAAATACAATCATCTCATGATTGGTTTTGGGCACAACACTAACACTGAGCATGTCTAGAACCCTTGAAGTGTTGTTGTTGGCGATGTATTGTCGTTCCCAGTGACACGTCACCAATACTCAACAACATTGACATGTTGTTGTATTTTTGTCATAAGTTTTTTGCTCAAGTGTCCAATTAAGGTGATTGAAGATTCCACATGAAGCCAAAAGAAAGGTCTACAACTTAGGGTGGTACCCTTAGTACTTTGCTAGGTAGTTCATCTAGTATTTTTTTCTCTAAAAAATGCATGATGGAAGAT
Organism: Aquilaria sinensis; assembly: GCA_005392925.1. Taxonomy (NCBI): domain Eukaryota; kingdom Viridiplantae; phylum Streptophyta; class Magnoliopsida; order Malvales; family Thymelaeaceae; genus Aquilaria; species Aquilaria sinensis. The sequence continues at coordinate 75,431 of SMDT01002873.1, read as the reverse complement.
AATTTGGAAGATGTTTGATGTACTACAATAGGGCCATTAGGAAGGTCAAGGGGGTTTAGCACCATTCCTAGTCTAATTAAAGGCCCAAGGCTTGGAAAACCAATGGGGAACCCTAGTGTATATGTTAAGTCCATCCATTGAAAATCTAACCATAATAGGTTGAACCAAATAGTTGTGGATAGGAATACATCATGGATGAAGGCTTAATGCACTTGTTACCTAGCTAAGTTATGACTTAAGGCACAAGTGAAAGCTTAGCGCATCCTTAGTACGTTAAATAATCAGGCTTAGTACCTTGGTAGTTTAGGCGAGCTTATTAGCTTAAGACACCAAGTTGGAGCCTAGTACACCTAGTTAGGTGGAGGCTTAGTCCCATAGCGGCATAGGTGAGCTAATGGCTCAGGGCATTATGTATGAGCCTAGTACACCAAATGAGTTTCTTAGAACTCAAGCAATGAGCATCCACCATGTTCATTTGTACAACAACAAAAGGAAGGTTATTCAGTGAGCTTAGCTCACTAAGACTTCAGCAAGCCAAGACTTGCTATGAGTGAGTTAGGGCCAAAAACTCACAAGGCACAGGGTGACAACCATGCGATGCATTGAGGAAGGGTCTCAAGGGACCCAAATATATATGCATATGTTAGCCCTCAGACTGCATTAGGCCCATAGTAGATTTCATATATAATATATATGAGTGTCATCAGGTTTTTGTTTTCAAATTTTAATATTTGTTTATAGGTACCCAAATCCCTTGTTGGGAATGTTTTGATTCTCACTCCCTCTAGTGTTGTTTTGTTGATATTGTTTGCAAGGAGCTGAAAGCCATTGAGGGTTTTTGTACTAGTGCATTCATGCAAGTAACTACCTAGTGAATTATTTATTAATTCTAGTTTTACTGGTTCAGTTATTTGTGCTAACTATAGTTGTCTTGCAGCCTTACAGAGGCTAGTGGCACAAGGAATGACATGGTGGACCATGGATCTTAGTAGTAGTCCTTCAGTATACATATGTATGCTAGTTTAGCCTCCAATGTCTCTAGGTCGAGTAGTATTTTAGTTGCTTTTGGCCATGTGCATAGTCTTTTCTTATGTAATGATGCACATGCACGGTTATTACTTGTAGTAAATACATTTATGTTTTATGCTTTGGCTTGTGTTTTAAATATGTTTTAATAAATTATGTGCAATGTTTTAGCTTTTTTTCTTGTTTGTTACTTAAAGTTGAAGCAAGCCCATGTGTGTTGCATTGTAGGTTAACAACTAGATGCATGAAAGGTTTTAAATGGGATAAGTAATTAACTAGACAACTATAACTAGTGCGGGACTCAGGTTCCATAGTCTTCTTGGGAGGGCCCCATTTTGGGTGGGGTCACTACAAAGGATGATGAATAGTAGACTCCTAAATCTCCCAAATGTGTTTTAAAAGCCACATTTGCAATATCCTCTCCCAAATTTTGTTATTTTTGCTAAAGAACCTAATCTTCTATTAGTAACATTAACTTAGGCAATTTTGCCCAAACTTTGGGTTCTTGCTAGTTAGGCCCAAAAGACTACTTGCGAGCATTTAAAATCAGATCTATTGCCATGAGGTGAAAAATGACCACTTTACCCCTTATGACACCTAGGTGCGAAAATGACCTGGAAATCATTTAACCCTTAACAAACTTGCCTGACTTTCTAATTTTAAGAAAAACTGAAGATAGTATTTGTTTGTGACTATTTCCATACTCCTTGAGAGGAAAATTTTCTACCCAGGTACTTTCTGCCTGTGAAGACTACAAAGCTTCATAGTGATATCTCTACTTTTAATCAAATGGTTTCAAAGACACTTTATGAGACTTGGGAGATACTTAAGGATCTATTGAGAAAGTGTCCACATTATGGATTACCTACCTAGATGCAAGTTCAAACATTCTACAATTTTCTAAATTACCTGTCTCAGAAGATGATTAATGTAACAACTAGTAGTATTCCAAACAATAAAACTCTAGAGGCAACTAAGGATCTTATTAAGGTGATGGCGATGGACAATTATTAATGACAATTATCATCTGGAATTAAAACAAACTAAGCACCCTCAACATAACGTTATGATGTAGTTTTTGCATTTGCTAGCCCAGTGGAAACATGTCTAAAATAGTTTATGGAATTTTTATTGCTCACAGGCAAGTTATAGTTATGCAATGTGATTCATGTAGCGATAGTCATCTAACTCCAGACTATTGGACCTCTAATTGGATGAAGAAAGCTAAGTAAGTAGATTTTACGGGGAATCCTTCAAGGTCACAGAATAGTCCCTATAGTAACACTTACAGTCCTAGATGGAGAAACCACACAAAAATTTTCATGGAGTAATCAAAGACAATAAGAACCACCTAGTTTTTAGCCTAGACCACTATGTAGGGAGATCAAGATGTTGGAGAAGGAGAAAGAACCTCCTTGATATAAACAATTGGATTTCGAGCAAAAAATGATAACTAAATCACATGTTGGGAGGCAGCCTAAGCAAGATTTTATTTACCACCAATTTATTAACTCTTAACTTTCACTTGTCTTATTTTGAGTTTTTCTTAATTATTCTGAATTTCCTAGGAAACCATTAATTTCAAGTGAATGTTCTTCAATGTGGGAGATTGGTTTCAAATGGGGAAGAAATTTTTGAAGAAAAGGTGTAGGTATGCCTTGCATCATGCTCAAGTCAATTTTATTTTGAAAGATTAAGTTGTAGGGACTGACATGCCTTGCAATAGCCCATGTTCAAGGCTATGTCAATTAACACCACCAAAAACACAAGTGTGATTAATGTAGGAAATGATTTTTTAAGGATTTTCAAATTTTAGCGACAAAAGGTAAAACATGATCACTTACACACCCATCTTTTGAAACAATGTTGCATAAACATGGTGTGTTTCATGCTTGTGTTCAAGACCATAATTTCTTCTATGTTTTATAATTTTTAAGCTTCAAACCTAAAACAAGGTGTGTACCATGACTATATCACTAAGTGTTTTCGTCGAACAAGGTTTCTTTCAGACTTGTGCTCAAATTTGTGTCCCAGCTATGTTTTGAAAAAAAAAAATTTTGGTTCAAACACTAAACATGGTTGGTGACATGCTCATGTTCAAATGCATGTTTGCAAACACGATTATAAGCACACTCATGTTAATGACTAGTGTCACTTAAAAATAAAAGCAAGCTCATGAACAATGACTGTCCCACTTGCCCACTTCACATGAAACTTCATTTTTCTTCTTCCCCATGCCTCCAAATATCTACTTTAGCATCCATATAAGTACAACAAGGTTTCCTTTGATCGTAGCAACATTTCATAGCCCGTTAGTATCAATTTTCACTTTTCTTCTATCAATTTCTCTCTCTACAAGTAACTCTTTCTCCGTTACTAAATTTTGTTGCAAAGTTGATGATTCAGATGATTTCTTGATGTGGGCCTATGCCATTTGATCTTTGGGGATGAAATCTTGATGTGATTATGATTAATTTTTAGTTGGTTTCTTGAATTTGATACATGGATGAATTTGGACTGTAATGCATAAAGATAAGAAGTCTTTGCTATGAGATAGTATTTTGTAATTGCCAAATTCTTTTCTATGATTTATTTATGCTTGTCAATTCATTATGCTCTCTAATTGAATTTGGATTGAAGGAGCTAGAATTGAATTATTGAGATAGCATGGCACATTGAATGTTAAGAATGCTAGGACTTGGTTGAATTTTGGTATGGATGTGAAATTTGTTTCTTGTATAACAAGAAATAGGTTTGTTCTACAATAAACTGATAAGGATTTTTTATTATTTATAAATTCATGGTTGGTTATTAAGCTTGATCATCTTAGTACCTTATGTGGAGTAGACTATTTCATGGTATAGATTCTAAGTTAGTTCTATTAGCAAGTTCTAAGAATTTATGATTATTGCTATAGTTGTCTCTAGATTCAAAAATGTTGTTGCCATTGGGGAAAATCTTCTACAATTTTCAATTTGATGAAGAAACTAGCTACGCTCCCTATTCATACAAAGATTCTAGCCAAGAGGCTCAAGAAGTCAACAAAGAAACCACTTATGGGCATCCTAGATAGGCTTTGAAAATAAGTCTCACACTAGTTACAAATGGCTAATTAACTATATGAAGCCCTGTTAAAAGCTTTATGCCACTAGTTATTTAGCCTAAGGTACAATTATGCATGCAAGAGTTGCTTTGACATATGCTAGTTCAAAACCAATAAAACATAAACATAGCCTAGGCATTTTTCATAAACCCAAGAGTCAAGATGTTAAAGCATACAAAACCATCACAATGTCATCACAATAACCTACACATAATTAATTGTCTATGGGCACTCAAATAAAAAAAGGTTGTCCCCAACACCTAAAGGCAACCCTAGAGTTTATCACTCTATCCACACACATTGGAGGCTACTTGTACATCATATACATAATTCTAATGCCACAGAGGCCCACACATTGAACTCTCACCATAAATGCAAGCGTCGTAAACCTCAAAAGTCCTCCACATGCCTTGCTAGCCATTGCAACCAACAAGACTAATATGCTTATATTTATACATGTTTTCTAGATATTTTTCATTGATAATTGCTTGTCTTTTGATACATTTTTTATAAGTATCGATGTTTAATTGATTTATATTTTGTTCTCAAGTATTATTTTTGCTTCTTTTGTGGTTAAGAAGGATTTTGCTTGAATTTTGGAGTTAAATAGCAAGTTTTGGCAGAAATTAGAGTAAACATAGCTTCATACATGCCCATGTTAACACCAAACACACCAATGTTCACCTCAAACACGCCTATGTTCATTACCACACCCATGAACCAGAGTGTTGCATTAAATGTTCATGATTTTTACATTCTAAATTTGAAACACGGCCTTGAACACAGCCATGTCACAAGCTATCTTCATATGCTATTAGGGTTTTCTTGAGTTATTTTTAATGTTTCAAAAGAGAACGGAGGAGACATGCCTAGAGAAGGGAAAAAGCCACTTGAGGCAATGAAGAAAGGTGAGGGGACATGAAAATACATAGAAAGAGAGTTTAGCTTTATAGTAGAAGCCAGCCAGAGGCAGTTCAGATGATCAACATTGATTAGTTCATGCAGGAATAAGCATTTCTTGGAGGAGAAGAGTTTCAGAGATAGAGTCTTTGATTCTTAGTATTCTTTTGTTTCTTTTGTGTTTCTTTATTGACATGATGTGCTAATTTCTCTACTCATACTTAAGGTAAATGAACCCTAAGATGTTATTATTGTTACGATTAATTTTTGTTTAATATAATTATTTTTTCTTGTGGTTGATCTAATGTTCTTTGATGCATTGATTAATAGCAGCAAGCCTATTAATTTAAGGTCAATTCATTCTAACTTAAGTCAATTGACTAATTTTTATTTTTACAACTTTTCTACCTGAAACTAATTTCATTTGAAAGTCAATATTATGTAGATGCAATAATTCATTTGAAAATAAATTTTCATGATGCTTTTAATTTTTATGAATTTTTCTTTTTTAATGTCTTAAACTAAAAAAATTCATAAAAATTTAGTAAGATTATAAAAATTGTGTTTTCAATGGATTATTGCAACTACATAATGTTGACTTTTAATTTAAATTAGTTCTAGGTTAAAAAAACATAAAAATAAAAATAAGTCATTTTGAAGTCAACTATCTTAAGTTCAAATGAATTGGGTGTGACAACATTCAATGATGAACATATACATTGATTAATAGTAGCTAGCCTATTAATTTGACATAAAGATGAGTTAGTTAATAAGCATAGATGAGTTTGGATAAAGGTATGGCTTTTATAGTTAGACCACCTGGATTTTTATGAGCACGGGGGGTCACTGTGCCACTTGGTAGTAGCACCCCCACGCCCACTAAGTTTTGGAGCCAGGTTGCTAATAATGAAGCTGCCTATCAGCCAAAGGTTTCAAAGGCATTGAGTTTAAGGCCTTCTGTCATCCAATACATCCATTATTTGCTTGTTCATTTCATCACTAGATAATGGGAGAGTAATTATGACCAGGAGGGATCTCTTTTATCTTTATTGCATTATTAGATGAGTTTACTAGCACCTCAATTATGCCTTCGCCTGCTATGTACAAGATATTCCTATAGGTGAGGATAGGGGTTATTTGTGCCAGATCATTCAACACTATGTTAGCAAAGAACCTAGGCCCCTTCCACATGTGAAGTTTTTAATTGAGCCACAACAACCTAGCAAAGACAACTTGGAGTCATTGAAGTCCATGCAATTGCCGAAGAAGATTACCCTCATTGATGGCTCATTTAGATTTAAGTTATGGACTCAAAATGAGATACAAGCCAAAGAGCAAGTTGTTATTGTGACCCCTACTACCTCTACTTCTTGTAGCTCCCATGTGCCATCTCTATCATTGGTTTCCCAGATTTAGGAGTTGATTTTAGAAAGACTTGAGTTCATGACTACCTGCCTGTTAGGTATTAAGAAATGCCCTTTTGCTATTAAGGTATGCTACATGTGTTTGGAGGAGGCCATAAGACTATCTTTTCACATCTTTGAGCTACTTGAACTTCTGGTTATGTTCCTCCTTCATTCTTATAGCAGGACAATGATTCTTTTGATTATTTCTATATGCCTTCTAGCTTGGAAGGCTAAGAGCAGTGGGATATGATAGAGAAAGGGGTAGATGTCATGCCTGTGACTTGTATAGGCCATGGGTTATAATGAAATGTACATATAAGGTACATTATATGAATATATGAGTAATACAAGTCACAAGTATAGAAATAAGGGCTACATAATGTAAGTGCTCCATGAGAGTGCCCTGGAGCCACTTTATTTGAACTTCAGGTGCAATCTGATAAAAAGTGGAAAAAAAAGAATGAGCCAAACAAGGCTATGCTTAAGTGCTAATTGCATTATGAGGATAGGACTCAAAATGGTGAGCAAACTTGGTGAAGAAATCAATAAACCAAGTGATATAGGCTAAGGCACAAAAGTGAGGCCCTTAAGCACACCATAGTATGAACTCAGGGCCTCTGAAGACAAAAACACCAAAGGACATTGAATAGGTACAATGCCTAAGTTGGTGATACCAATTTGGGCAACTAGAGACACTAGAGTGCACTAGAACACTTTTAAGTGCACATTTGTGTGCAACTATGTGCTTATGATGACCCTAAGGCCTAATGCCCTGAAAGGCATTGTATGGGAATCATACCTATCATTCAAATGATAATGAAGGCTACAATTTGAGCCAATAAAAGGTGGAAAACCCCAAGGAACCATGGAGACACATCAAGAAACACTAAAATGCTCCTAGGTGCACTGTAAAGTGCACTTATGTTTAATGCAATGTTTGAGGGCTTCATTGGCCAAATAATTTAGCAAAGTGGATGCTTAATAGATGCCACTTAAGAATGTAAGTAATAGAAAACTAATTCCAAAAGTACTTCAGCTACATGGAAGAAGGATTGACCAAGAAACAATTAAGAATTCATGGTGGCTTGGACCAAATTTGGCCACGATTTGATCCTTGTTCTTCAAGACCAATTTATGGTAATTTTCTAGCTATTCCTTAGTAGGTTCATAGGCCCATTAAGTTAAGATAATATCCTACCAAATGCCAAAACCAAAAGTGAACAAACTAAAGACCAAACTAGACTAAAGACTTGGAAACCAAGTCATTCAGCCGTTCTTGTTACCTAGCCATTCAAGGCAGTTTCTTACGCTATTTCCAAGCAACTTCCTACCCCATTTACTACCTAAGACCATGTGCTAAGCCCTACCAATTACTACCAATAACAAGGGGAAGAAAAGTAAGCAAAAAGAAGACTAAACTAGTTCAAGAAAATCTTGGTAGCTTGAATATGCCATTCAGCCACTGCCAACTTCCAAGTTTCCTAAAGGCAACTTCCTTGTAGCTACGCAGCTATTTCTTGGCTATTTCCTACTCAATTCCATCTTACAAATATAGCAAATACAAGCCAAAAATATTTAGAGACTGAAACATAAGCAAGAAACTAAAAACAACACAAGTTAGCCAAAATCGAAGCTAAACTAGCACACCATCTTTGGTGTCCTTCATGAGCTACTTTCTTCTTCCTTTCTACTTGTTTTCTTACCATCATCTACCTGGTCATACCTTTGCCTAAGTATCTTTGAGTTCCTAGAAAGAAAAGAAGTGGAAAAGGATGGATAGAAGGTGAATCCGAGACAAGACCAAGCAAGAGTAGCTCATGGTGTTACCTATGATTAATGCTTATGGCTATGAACATGTGATCAAGGTTGCTTAATACCTTTTCAAGCATAGGTGAGGGCAAATATAGGGCTTTTTTTCTTGTATTTTGAAGAGGGAAAGCTACCCTAGGTGATGGATTAAGTCAAAGGAACCTAGAGGCTATGTTAATGGGCTATGTGTGCATAAAACACTTTGGTAAGTTAGCTAGTTTGCTTTCAACAAGCATAGGGTTTTTGTTCAAGTTGGGTCAAGCTTGACAATCACCTAGCATTCCATGATAAATGAACTTAATCAAAGTGATCACATGAAGAACTTCCAAGAAATCCTCCTTGCTATGTTAAGGAAACCTAGTGTTTGTGGTGTGTGAGTTTGTGTTCTTCTTTGTTTCCATGCATGTGCTAACCCCTTTATCACTATATATGCATTATATATTATGTTGTACTAGTTGGTTTTGGTGTCTTTTATGTCTTTGGATGCAAGTTACCAAAGAAACTTGGCGGTTTTAAGTATATCAATGTTTTAAACATTGAATAAGGCACTAGGTGCTGTTTGGGTTCTTCACTGACTACCTATGTACTCATGCCCTCTTTTGTTCATTTTAGGTAAAGAAGTGGAGGACTAAAGGGCTAAGGAACCTCTAGTTGAGGACTATGTATTGAGAGGTCTACTCTGTAAATTATGGCTTATGAAAAGGAAGCATGAAAGGTTCATCAAAGTGAACTAATGATTATGTTTTTGTTATTGTGATTGTAGGCCCTAATAGCTGCAGTGGGAGTAGCTATTTTTGGATTAATCCCAATATAGGCTAGGACTAGGAGAGTTTTGAGAAATCTATGGCCCAAGTGCTAAGTTAAAGTATAGGCTAAAGTCTCAGTGGGTTTAGAGACAGTGTGAACAAAAAGTGTACCATGCGTGAAAACACTTAGTTCATCAAATTGTTTATGTATATGTTTGGGCCATGTAGTCCTTACTTGCAATTTTGGCATGTACATAATTGTGTATATAGAGGGCAAGAGGACTAGGCTAAAAGAAGGCACTAAGCATGGTATATGCAACAGAAGCATGCATGGTTTGGAATATATGATGTATACATTTATGTATGGTTATGTGTGCGAAAATGGTTAGCTTTAGGTAGACTCTAATGAACCCCTAAACACACTAAGACACACTTTTACATGCATCTTAAACCCCTAAGTAAACTCAACGGATTGAAAGCCCACCAATTGATTAAATTCAAGTATATACCCTACTAAAGCTTCAAAAGCTTGAGATTCCCACCTAGGTAAGTAATAAACTAGGCTTAAGAATCCTAGGAGTCAGAGTCCAAGCCACCACATAAAATCAACTGAGTAATTAAAAACAATCAGTTGGTAGAAACCTCTTAAAAAGGTTTAGGATGGGGGTGAGTTGGGCCCTAACAGAGTTGGTATCAGAGCTCTAGGTTCTACAGAGCTCTTAGATATATAGGACCTTTATGGTCTGATAAATAAGACCTTTATGGTCTGATTGGAAAATTCCCACTATGATACACAATTCTTGTTTTGATTGTAGCGGAAAATGGCCAGAGTTAATAACAGAGGAATGAGGAACCAAATTACTTCTAGGGCTGATCAATTGCCTGATCAACAACCTGAGATTAAGGAAGTGGTTGAAAGCAGCACAAGACTTCCTAATAAGGCCATGGAGCCTGAGCCTAGTTTGCAAGGTTAGCATAGGATGGTACACATGATGGAAATGATGCAAGCTAACATTGCCCAGTTGGTGGTGGCACACAAGCTCTTTCTAAGGCCCAGACCCAGGCACCTAAAGGCACTACTGCTAATGAAGAATAGGGAACTAGAGAAAGAATAGGTAGGAGACCAGGCAAAGAGCCAACAAGATAAGAGCAAGCAGGTAGGCTTGTTGATGAAGAACAGGAATAGGATGAAGAAAAAAAACACCCAAGAAGTAGAAGACTGAGGTTAAAGATTAGGAAAACCACTAAGAATGGAAAAATGGAGCAATTAGGCACTAATGTTGGGAGAATAGAGCCAGTCTCAGAAAGTTCCAAGGAGATGGCTTCTTAAAGGAAGGCAAGGACCCTTGGAAGAAGAAAAGAAAAATCAAGGAAAGAAGGTTTGACGAAAGTCCAACTGGAAGGCTTCCTGGCACTCAAACCCCTAGTGTTCAAGAGAAGTGGTGATCTTGAAGAAGTTGAATTTTGGATTTACTAGATAGAGGAAGTATTTGAAAAGATGAAGGTCACATCCACCTAGAAGGTGCTATTAGCTACCTTTAAGTTGAAAGGTACTGTAAAACTTTGGTGGAGGACAATGGAAATGGCATATATGAGCAGAAATGACAAAAAACCCACATGAGAAAAAGGGCCCGTGAGATGGGCTGGGTTCCTTCAACTGTTTCAGCAACAATATGTAAGTGAAGCCCTCAAGGATCAGAATAAAATAGAGTTTGACTTGTTGGAACAAGGAAACCTGACAGTTAGATAATATAAGCACAGATTTACTAGCCTCCTCAGGTATGCCCTGTAGTATGATGGGCAAGAAGAATTGAGCACTAAGAGATTCATTAGAGGACTAAGGCTTGAATTGAGGCAAATATTGAGAGCTATTGGCATCAAGACCTGTTATGAGGCTATCTAGAGGGCTCTAACTTTAGTGCAAGAATTCTAAAATCCACTAGTAGGAAACATTAAAGGGGCCCTCATAAGACATCAAAATGGAAGAAAAAAAGCCAGGGATAGGCTAGAAAAAATTGAATTGGGCAGAAACCAAAAGAAGCCTAGAAAAGCCTAGAGGTTTGGACCCTAATACCAAACTTGTGGAAAGAACCATGGTTTTAAACCATGTTATAGAGTCACTGAAGGATGTCTGAAGTGTGGCTCCTAGGATCATTAGGTTAAAGATTACCCAATTAAGAAAGAAGAAAGGAAAGTATTGGGCAAATTTGCAGCTCCGCCAAAAAATCAATAAGGCAAAAGGAAAGGGATGGCAATAACTTAACCTCCTAGATAATACAGAAAGGGCCAAGTCAGCTTGTGGGAATTAAAGTCCAGCCCCTAGCTGGAAGAGTATATAAAATTAAGAGGTCAAGGAGAAAAGAAACAAGTATTGGAGAAGAGGCTATAAGCCACAACAAACTAAGGAAGAAAGCACTGAAAGGTAACCTTTACCTTTGTGATAAGCTTATTTTAGTGCTTTATGATACTGGTGCTACCATATCTATCATTTCAGCTAACTTAGTAAGAGAATTGAACTTAGAGGTTACATCATTACCTCAAATGTATATGACCAAAATAGCTGGAAATGAACTAATGTTTTCACATCACATAGTCAAAGACTGTGTGATTAGGCCAAATGAGCTGGAATTACAAGCTAATCTGATCATTCTGGAAACAATTGGTTTTGATATGGTATTAGGTGTGAACTAGTTAGCTAAAAATAATGTTATCATAAATTGCCAAGATAGGAAGCTAATATTGCCAAGACTATTAGAGAACTCCTTAAGGGACTCTATAAAATGTGATGCTGGGCAAGTAAAGGTGATGGACCGTATACCTATACTTTCTGAAGAAGAATATATGGGCTTGAATAATAAAGAATCCAAAGCTGAATTAGACAAAATTCTTATGGTGAAAGAATTTCTAGAAGTATTCCTTTCTGAGTTACCAGGTCTACCCCCTTTGAGGGAAATAGAGTTTGAAATCAAATTGACTCCAAGAGCAGTTCCTATATCCACTACACCTTACAAGATGGCAATTCTTGAAATGAATGACCTGAAAAAGCGATGGATGAACTCTTTGAAAAAGCGTTCATTAAGCCTAGTGTGTCTCTTTTGAAAGCACCAATGCTGTTTGTGAAAAAGAAATATGGGACCCTAAGGTTGTGCATTGACTACAAAAAGCTCAATACTATGACTATGATGAATAAGTATCCTCTCCCCAGAATTGAGGAATTATTTGATCAACCTAAGAGAGGCACAGTGTTCTCAAAGATTGATTTCAGAATAGGGTACTTTCAACTGAAAATCAAAGAAGCAGACATTCCTAAAACTAGTTTCAAAACCGGATATGGGCATTTTGAGTATATTGTAATGCCATTTGGGCTTACTAATTGATGCCCGGTAGCATCTTCGTCAGGTGACATTATAACTTCGGGAGGGACTTTCTGTGAGGGAGGATGTCTGGAGCAAAGGTTTCCCAGAGGAGCGTGCCTGAAATGCTCAGAAGAAAGGAGGTCAGGAGGTCCCTGGAGTGTTTTTCCAGGGAAGAGCCTCAGACTCCCAAGTCAGTGTTCCGAGGGGAGATAAAGGAAGAGCACTAAGAAGCTAGGTGCTCTTGCCTGTTCGTGTTTTCTCAGGGAGAGGGGTCAGGATCCTTTGCTAGGGCTTGTTTCCTAGTATTTATAGTGGTGCCCAGCCCGTTCAGATCACGACACGTGTTCGGTCGGATGCGATCTGTACTTTCGGGCGTAGGGGACAGGTAGCCGTTTGTAGGCTTCTCTGGTCTGGGACCGAGACAGGTCATGACAAGCTTGGACGGCGTCGGCGCGTCAGACCACTCTTCGAGGCGGTGTGTAGTGCATGTGGGTGACATGTCAGAGGCTTCCTTAAATGTCCATGTTGTACTCCCAAGGTTCTCTGGCGAGGTCGTCCTTCGGTACAGACGCCCTTCTTCGGGAATTACGCCTGTAGTTCGGGGAGTTCCCTGGTTCGGGGGTTCTGCATTCGGGGAGATTCTCTCCTGCTTGAAATAGTTGGTTCTTCATCTTCGAAGGCAATTCGTTTGGTCCCCCGAGGGAGCCGGTAGCATCCTTGGAATTCCTGACGTTCTAGCCGAAGTCTCGTGTTCGGGGCATTTGGCTTCGCTCCTTTCGAGGTCCGTGATATTGCCTCTTTCAAGTAACGCCAAGTTTCCTGACCATACTATTGGCAGAATGTATGTACTGAGAAAGGCGATAGCCTTTCGGCTATCACATACCCCCCCTTCGGAAGGCCGAAGTGAAAACTTTGGTTTGTAGGCTTTCTGAGGGCGCCCTTCGGGGGTCTTGGGTGTAATACTTGTGCCGAAGATGCACCTTTTTGTCCGAAGACATAGGCTGTTCGACCAAAGCCTGTCTTTTGGTTTTTTTCGAGGTAACCCACTTCTTTCCTTTTGCAGGTCTACGCAACGTCACGTCTCATAACCAAGCGTGTCAGTCTGGAGCGGCGCGCCCAGGGTTTAGGGGTGTCAGAAGGCGTGTCCCTTGTTTGGCGCGACGGCTGACACATGGCATGCTATCATTGGAGGGGACTGCATCGGTTACGGCAGGCGCACCTTTTTTAAGACGCAGGGAGCAGTTATTGTGACTGTTTGCCTTCGTGGAGTACTTATGACGCCGATTTGCCTATTCGCCTTCGGCCTATATATAGCCTGCTCCATCATAAGTTCCTTTTTGTTCTGCTTTTGCTCCTCCCCTGCTCACAACTATTTTTGCATTTTTCGCGGTGGTGCTTTTTCTCAGGTGATTTCCGGCCACCTTTTATGACAGCGACTCCAAACCCAGATTTTGGCAAAGTGTTTGGTGGGTTTTGACTCTCAAAATCCTTTGATTTTCTATGCTCTTTTGCTTTTCTGAAAGCTTTCCCAAAGTCTATTTTTCATCCCCCAAAGTCCTTTTTTCTTTGAAAATGTATTCGCCAACTCCTCTTATGTCTGTTTCCCCCATCCCAGAGAGCTGGCTTCCTCTTCTCAATCATACTTGTTGTACGACTTCAGAAAAATTAGAAAGATGGACAAAAAAGTTTTTTCTTCCATCTTATGCCACCACTAGACTTCCTGGCCCTCAGGTGGTCGGTTTTATGAACCGCCGAAATCAGGTTACCATTTTTCACGCCCAACTGAAGGCCGGACTTCGGTTTCCTCCCTCGAGGGTGATTTGTGACTTTTGCCAATTTCATGGCATTGCCATAAATCAGCTTCCCCCGAACTCATACTGCTATTTTAACGCCTTCCTTTGCATGTGCGGCATTTTCAAAATAGAACCCCATTTCATTCTTTTTATGCAGTACTATAAGCTCTATGCGGTCCCGAAGGGTGGCTTTTACTTCATGCTGCCTCGGGGATCAGGGAGCAAAAAGTATATGTTCACCTTCGCCACTAAGGATAGCTGGCGAGGGTGGCAAGAGAAAATCTTTTTTCTGAAGATGGAGGAGGCCTGGTCGTACGTTCCGACCAAGTGGGCTTCGGGAAGGCTGGAGACGGATGTTGTAGACCCAAAGAGGTTGCTGACTCCTGAGTTGGCAGCCAGGTTCACGGACTTCGACAGACGGATCTGGGCAGTCTCCGACTGGGACTCCGAGGTCCCTTCACGCTCCCTCTACCCTTTCCCTATCATGTGGAAATTGATGACCAAAGAGGTCCTTCGGGAACTAGGGGTAGTGAAGGAGCATAAGACGGACCTCGGGATGCCGGCTCCTGCCATTGCTAGGAAAGACTCCTGGCTGGTGAAACTCCTTCGGAAGGAGGTTACTTACGAGGCTTTTTGTGAGAGTAAGTTATCCAAAAATTTTTTTGTTATAGATACCACTTAGACTCACACTGATATTTTCCTTCTTTTTCAGAGATGGGCGACGAGTTGGCTGCTTACTACAAGGCGCTCTTCCATAGCCAAGCCGAGATGGGGGAGCAAACAAAGAAGGCTATTTCCCGAAGGCGGAAATCGTCTGGGGCCGGGCCATCCTCGGCAAAGCGGGCAAAGAAAGACGCGCCTCTTCCTCCCCCGAAAATTCCCGAGGAGGTGCAGAAAGAGCCTGACGCTGTTGTTGCCCCGCCAACCGAGGTTGCCGCTGACGCCCCTCCTCGGAGTCGCACTTCCTCTGCGGCTCTTCTGGACGCCTTGGTGGAAGTCCCTTCTACCGAGGAGCGCCTCAAGATCAAAGGCAAGGAAATCTCTGCCGAGGGGGTCTGAGATTCCGACGATGATGTTGCCGAGGTGCCGCCAGGTTTGTTTTTTTGACAAGCTGCAGTGTCTTTATTTTTTGAACTTTGAAAATTGCTTGCCTTAACAAGTTTCTTGTCTTGCCGCGCAGAGGAGGTACCGTCTTCGGGGTGGGTGGCCAAGCACGCCCGGAAACGGGTCCTTTGGGATTCCCATATCCCGAAAGGGAAAATCCCGAGGGAGCCTTTCTGGTCATTTACGGAGGACATGAACTTGTACTCCGGCAACTGCCAGCAAATGGCTAACTAGATTTCAAGGGGGATCCTCACCGAGGCCTCTTTCAAGGCCATTTCTGAGGTGTGCCCAGATGAAGAGTCCCCTACTGCAAAAGTTTCCGAGCACGCTGCCCAGGTATACTTCAGGCCTTTGTCTTTTTCTTTTTGATTTCTTCTAAGTGTTTGGCTCATTTTTTTTTTGCCTTACTGACTTTGTTCTTGCTTTGCAGCTGTTGGGGTACACCGGCCTTCTTAGAGTTTGGGCAACGAAGCAAGCGGCATTCCGAGCCTGGGCCTTAGACTATGTGGAGAAATCCAAGGCCATGTGCTCTGAATTGGTTGTCAAGAATGCGGAGACGGCTCAAGCTGCAAAAAAGGAGGTTGCTGCTGTTTGGGAGGAGTTATTGAAGGAAAAAGAGGAGCTCTTGAAAGACTCATCCCAAAAGATTTCTGACCTCGGCTCCAAGGTGGCAGAGCTAACTTTGACAAACGAGGCATATCAAAAGGGGAAGTCAGAGTCTGAGGCTCTCTTGGCGAAGGTGCTTGCTGAGAAGGCCGCGCTCCAGGCTGAGGTTGAGTCTTTGAAGAAGGAGCCGAAAAAGAAGAAGGCGAAGGCATTGAAGAAGGAGATCGCTGATCTGGAGAAGGAACTTGACGATTTAGCGGTCGAGAAGGAGAAGGCCGAGCAAGCGACCAAGGTCGATTTTCAGGACGGCTTTTGCCTTGCTCGACATCAAGTTCTGCAAAGGTTCCCGGATCTGGACCTCTCCTTCTTGGTGGCCCTAAACATTCCCGAGGGGCCTCGGTGGTCTTGGTCCAAAATTGAGCACCTCAACTTGCCCTTTCCTCTCCCGGCACCGAAGGCGGTAGACAAGGACGCGGGGGTTGGTGGCTCTCGAGATGCCGAGATTCCTTAGCTTGTGTTAAGGTCCTTTGCCTTCTTTTCTTCATTTTTGTACTTGTTCTTTTGGCGAGCTTCCTTCTTTTTAATCAGAGCCATCTTTGTTAACAAAGACTCATTCTTTTTTTTGGAAAATTTTTTTTGGCTAAGTCTTTTGCAAGATTTTTTCATTTCGCACTGTCCTGAACACGTTCGCTCAAGAGACTTTAGAAAATCATGCTTATTACGGTAATTAGCCTTGGAATCGGCCTCGCATAATTCTTTTTAAGTAAATTTCCAACTTCAGAGAAGATTGATAACCTTTGTACATAAATTCTCTTAAATCGTGCTCGGCGACGACCGCTCTGGTGAAAAGAAGCTTTTTGTACTTTAGAAAGTTTTTCTAAGAAACTTTTGTACTTAGAAATTTTTCTAACTTGTACAATTTTCCCACTAAAATCATAAGCATAGAATTTTTTCAAGGCATCCGAGTGCCATGTATTTTTTAATTCTACGCCTTCAGCATCACCGAGCTTGTAAACTCCTTTTCGCACTTCGGCAAGTACCAGATAAGGTCCTTCCCAATTTGCACGAAGTACTTCGTGAGATGGCCTTCGGGGTCCAAATTCAGCCTTTCGGAGAACGAGGTCTCCTTTCTTTATTCCCTTCGGCCTGGCGTGCAAGTTTATAGCCACGGCCACTCTTTGCTGAAAAGCTTTGCTTCTCAGCTCGGCTATTTCTCTGTGTTCGCCAACGAGGTCCAGCTTGGCTCTCAGGCCGAGGTCATTTCCCCATTCATCAAACACTTGTACTCGCACCGATGGTTGTACTACCTCAATTGGGATGATAGCCTCTATACTGAAAACAAGTGAAAAAGGTGTTTCCCTTGTGGCTCTTCGGGGCGTTGTTCGGTTGCTCCATAACACACTTAGGAGCTCTCCTGGCCATTTCCCTTTTGCTTCCCCCAACCTCTTTTTCAGACCATCTTTTATGGTCCTATTAGATACTTCTACTTGCCCATTGCTTTGGGGGTGAGCTACTGGAGCGAAGTGCATTTTTATTCCGAGGTTGTTGATAAATTCTTGGAACCCCTTCTCTGTGAACTGGGACCCATTATCGGCTACTAGCACCCTTGGTATGCCAAATCTGCATATAATGTTCTTCCAAACGAACTTCTGTACATCTTTTGCCGAGATAGTCGCCAAGGGTTCTGCCTCCACCCATTTAGAGAAATAGTCCACTGCGACTACGCAGAACTTCACGCCTCCAGGCGCTGTCGGGAGTGGCCCAATGAGTTCTATGCCCCAAACTGCGAAGGGCCAGGGATAGTCAGCCGAAGTTACCAATTCCGAGGGTGTCCTTTGGATACTAGCGTGTTTTTGGCAATTACCACATTTCTGGACGGACTGCCTAGCGTCCTTTCTTAGGGTAGGCCAAAAGCATCCTTGGCGAAGTATTACTGCTGCCAAGGCGTCGGTTCCAATGTGCGAACCACAAGCACCTTCGTGAACTTCTTCGAAGATCATTTCAATATCCTCTTCGCTGACACACCTCTGCAGTGGATTTGCATATCCTTGCCGATATAATTCTTCTCCAATTAGGAAGAAACGACTGGAGCATCTTCGTACTTTTGCCGCTTCGTTGGGGTCTTCGGGGAGTGCACCGATTGCGAGATATCTTTTTATCGGATCTTTCCAGCCTTTTCCCGAAGTTACTATGCTCAGCACTGTGATGCTCGGGTGGTTTAGCACCTCGGTGCATGTCTTCAATTTTGCCAAGCAATCTGCCTCGGCATTATCTCGGTGAGGCACATTTTTTATTCGCACGGTGTGGAACTCTCGGATAAGCTTTGCTACCAGTTCATGGTATTTTGCCAAGGTCGGGTCCTTCGCCCCATAGTCCCCTGCTATTTGCCGAACTACCAGCTGGGAATCGTTGTGGGCTTTCAAGTTTCTTACACCAATTTTTCTGGCTAGGCACAACCCTGCTATGAGAGCTTCATATTCGGCCATATTGTTGGTGACGTTAAAGCTGAACTTGATGGCCTTCATTGCTTCTAGACCTTCGGGGCCTCTGATAATTACCCCGGCTCCCTGGTGTTCGGACCCTGAGGCTCCATCTACATACAAAGTCCATTCTGGCTCATTTTCACCAGGATCCGAATTGCTGTCCTCGGTGATGGGTACTTCGGCAATGAAGTCTGCCAACGCTTGAGCCTTTATGGCTTTCCGAGGTTCATAAGTAATGTCGTGCTCGCCAAGCTCTATACACCATTTGGAAAGCCTTCCCGAATGATCAACTTTCCTCATGACGTCCCGTAGAGGTAGACTACTTCAGACGATGATTGGGTGAGCTTGAAAATATGGCCGTAGTCTTCTTCCTGCCAGTACCAGGGCATATATAGCTTTTTGTAGCAAAGGATACCTGACTTCGGCGCCGTGCAGGGACTTGCTTACATAATAAACCGGCCATTGCTTCGGCCCTTCTTCTTTCACCAGGACCGAGCTTACTGCTTTTTCTGTGACGGCGAGGTACAACACGAGGGGCTCCCCCTCGCGTGGTTGCCGAAGAGTGGGCAGACGGGCTAAGTAGATTTTGAGTTCTTCCCAAGCCCTTTGGCAGTCCTCATTCCAAGGGTGATCATCACATCCGAGGTTGCCCTCCTTTTTTGCTGCCTTAGTGAGGACTTTGAAGAATGCTCGACACCGGTCCCCATACCTGGAAATAAACCTGCTAAGAGAGGTTATCCTTCTGGTGAGTCTCTGCACATCTTTTATTGTGACGGGAGTTCAGAATTCAAGCAGGGCTTTATTTTTTCTGGGTTAACATCAATGCCTCTTTCTGATACCATGTACCCAAGAAACTTTCCCGAGGTTACGCCGAAGATGCATTTTTCGGGATTAAGGCAAATCCTGAAGGTTCTGAGCTGGTGGAAAGTTTCCCTTAAATCTGCGACGTGGTCGTTAGGCAGCTTGCTCTTGATTATCATGTCATCGACATAGACTTCCATGTTCCTCCCTATTTGGTTATTAAATACCTTGCTCATCAACCTCTGGTAGGTAGCTCCTGCATTTATTAGCCCGAAGGGCATTTTGATGTAACAATACGTTCCACCCTCGGTGATGAAGGCGGTCTTCTCCTCGTCTTCGGGGTCCATCCTTATTTGATGATATCCACTGAAGCCGTCTAGGAAACTTGGGAGGCCGTATTCGGTAGTTAAGTCTACCAACCGGTCTATTGGTGGGAGGGGGTATGAATCTTTTGGGCAAGCATCGTTCAAGTTTCTGAAGTCGATGCACATTCAGAGCTTACTGCTCCCTTCTTTTGTGGCAATAACCACATTGCTCAACCATTCGGGGTACTTGACCTCCCTGATTACATTTGCGTCCAATAAGTGTTGGACTTCGGTTTTGACGAAGTTATTTTTATGGACTGAGATGCCTCGTTTCTTTTGCCGGACAGGTTTTGCTTCCGGACTTACTTTAAGGCTATGTTGTATTATGCGAGGGTTTACCCCCGGCATATCTTTCGGCGAGTAGGCAAACAGGTCTTTATTCATCAGTAGAAAGGATACAAGTTTTTTCTTGTCACCTTTGGCCAAGTTTTTCCCTATTCGGGAATTTCGGCCTGGGACAAGTTCTACTTCTTCCATTTCTACCTTCGCGGGGTCTTCCGCCTCTCCCTTTTTTGGTTTTCCATCTGGCGAAGCCTCTGCCTCTAAAGTTTGCGCAAAGTTGGTTGCTAGAGCTTTTCGCGCTTTGACGAACACTTTCCTTACTTTGCCTTGATCAATGAAGATTTCCGCGTCTCCATCCTTGGTGGCAAAAGTGACAGTTAGGTACTTTACATCAGGGCGAATGTGCAGATTTCCTTGTGTTTGCCTTCCAAGGATGGCGTTATATGATGAAGGAACATCCATGACAATGAATCTTGCCATTATGGAGGCAAATAATTCGTCTGTCCCATCTACCAAAGTTCCTTTCATCATTAGGGAAAGATCGATCCATCCGAGGACGGGCAGTTCGAATGGCCCTACCCTGAAAGAAGGCGAAGTGACGGGCTTGAGGTCGGTGTTGGATATTCCCAAGCTCAGCAGTAGATGCGAGAACAGAACGTCGACGTTTGATCCATCGTCAAGTAATACCCTTTTGACGTCCTAATTTCCTATTCTCGCCATGACCAACAGTGGATCGTCGTGGGGAAAGATGACAGTGGAACCATCCTTTCGGGTCAGTTTCTTCATCGAATTTTGATATTCCATCACTGATATTTCCCTGGCCTTCCTCTTTCTTTCCGAGGATGGAAGTCCTGTCATAATTGTTTGTATTATTCCCGCCGGAGGTTGAGGACGCCTCTTCAGACTTCGGTTCCTCCGTCTGTCGGAGTCGTAGTCCTCGTCATCTGCCTTTCCTTCCTCCTCCTTCATTCCTTTCGGGGAAGGCATTCGCAGATATCGCCGAAGTTAGCCTTGTTTTATCAGTGATTCTATGTACTTTTTCAATTGGAAATAGTCTTCGGTGTCATGGCCATGGTCGCGGTGAAACTGGCAGAACTTCTTCATGTTCTTTTTATTGTCAGCGGTCATGGCCCTTGGCCACTGAATCTGGGTCCCCTGTCTTTCCATCGTCATGAAGATGTTGGTCCTCGTGGTGTTCAGTGGTGTGAAGATTGGGGGTTTCCTTCCCCTAATCCTTCGAGGTCGTCCTGTCTGGTCGGGTGAATACCGGGTTTGCTGGCTAGACCCTTCAGCACGGGCGTGATCAGACTTTGGTCTGCCCATTCTCAGCTCTTTGGCTGTCATGTGTTGCTCGGCCTTTCGGTAGAATTCACCAAGCGTGTCGGGGGGTCCTTCGAAAATTCGTAGAACAGCTGTGAGTCCCTCCGAAGGCCCCGTGTCATGGCTAGGATGCGTATTTTGGGCCGAAAGTCTAGAACACTTAAGGCTTCTTTATTAAACCTTTCGACATAGCCACGGATGGTTTCTCCATTCTTCTGCGCTATGTCGAACATCTGGACAGGAATTTTCACCGTCGGCCAGCTTCCAATGAATTGCTGCGTAAAGGCCGTGGATAACTCCTGGAACTCCCTGATGGTTCCGGGAGCCAACGAATTGTACCACGCTGTTGCTGGTCCTGTGAGGGTGACCTCAAAACATTTGCACAGGGTAGCATCATCTGCACCGTGCAGCACCATGCTGCGTTTGTATTTGGTTAGATGAGCCTGTGGATCAGTTCCGCCATCATAGGTTTCCAGCTGAGGCACCTGGAAGTCGCTTGGCATGGCTGCCTCTACTACTGTTTGGGTGAACGGCGACTCATCCCCGCCAAAAGTTTCAGACAACCTAGCCTAGACTGGTTTCCGAGCTACCTGTTCTCCGCTCTCTCCAACCTTGCCAGCATTTTCTTCATAAGGAGCATGGTACAAGGCTCTTCTTCCTGGTGCTTGTAGGCTTCTGGGAAGGGAGATTGCCAGCGTCTCTTCGGGGAGTGACTCCAACGCCAAGGGGATGGGGACTTCACCTTAGGTGATGAGCTCCTTTGGCGTGGGGTTTTAGGTCGTTTGGACCCCATTTGTCCCGTAGGCTATGCCCCGAGAGGTATATTTTTGGTCGAAGACTCATCACGCGGATCCCCGCTTCCCGAACTATGATATGTTGATTTAGGGTTTTTCTCCCGAGGGCATACTGGCGAGGAAGGCCTTTCGGCCTAAGTTGATTGCGGCCACCTACGGTCTATCTGCTGTGTCACTTCAGCCACAATAGAGCGCTGGAAGTCACGTAGAAAACTCATAGTTATGACTAAAGGACGTTCTTCCTCGAGCAAGGAACTCCTTGGAAGGGGTTGCTCAATAGCCGGTTGAGCTTCAGGCACAGACGAGGACTTTGGAATTCCCTTGTCCCCGAGTTTCAACAATGGCGACCTGAGGGTGAGTTCCTACAGACGGCGCCAAATGATGCCTGGTAGCATCTTCGTCAGGTGACATTATGACTTCGGGAGGGACTTTCTGTGAGGGAGGACGTCTCGAGCAAAGGTTTCCCAAAGGAGTGTGCTTGAAATGCTCAGAAGAAAGGAGGTTAGGAGGTCCCCAGAGTGTTTTTCCGGGGAGGAGCCTCCGACGCCCAAGTCAGTATTCTGAGGGGAGATAAAGGAAGAGCATTAAGAAGCTAGGTGGTCTTGCCTATTGGTGTTTTCTCAGGGAAAGGGGTCAGGATCCTTTGCCAGGGCTTGTTTCCTGGTATTTATAGTGGTGCCCAGCCCATTCAGATCATGACACGTGTTCGATCGGGTGCGATCTGTACTTTCGGGCGTAAGGGACAGGTAGCCGTTTGTAGGCTCCTCGGGTCTGGGACCGAGACAGGTCGTGACAAGACTTGGACGATGTCAGCGCGTCAGACAGCTCTTCGAGGCGGTGTGTAGCGCATGTGGGTGACATGTCAGAGGCTTCCTTAAATGTCCATGCCGTACTCCCGAGGTTCTCTGGTGAGGTCATCCTTCGGTACGGACGCCCTTCTTCGGGAATTACGCCTGTAGTTCGGGGAGTTCCTTGGTTCGGGGGTTCTGCCTTTAGGGAGATTCTCTCCTGCATGAAATAGCTGGTTCTTCATCTCCGAAGGCAATCCGTTTGGTCCCCCGAGGGAGCCCGTAGCATCCTTGGAATTCCTGACGTTCTAGCCGAAGTCTCGTGTTCGGGGTATTGGGCTTCGCTCCTTTCGAGGTCCGTGATATCGCCTTTTTCAGGTAACGCCAGGTTTCCTGACCATACTATTAGCAGGATGTATGTACTGAGAAAGGTGATAGCCCTTCGGCTATCACTAATGCCCCAAGTTTCTTTACGGATCTAATGCAAAGGATATTCAAACCCCATCTGGTTCACTTTGTGGTGATCTTTATATATGATATCTTGGTATATTCCAAGGATACGGAGGAGCATGAAAAACACTTGAGAATAATGTTGGATGTGCTAAAAACACATCAATTATATGCCAAGTTGAATAAATACCATTTCTGGACCAATCAAATTGAATTCTTGGGCAATGTAATCAACAGGTAAAGAATGGTAGCAGACCCAGCAAAAATTGAAGCTATCTTACAGTGGAAGCAACCATAAAATGTTAGACATATAAAAAGCTTCCTAGGTCTAGCTGGCTATTATAGAAGATTTATGCCAAAATTTTCTGTAATGCTAACTCTTCTGACTAAGATGTCCAGGAAGGGGCAAAAGTTTGAATGGTCTAGGGAATGTGAGAAAAGCTTTCAGGAGCTTAAGAACAAGCTCCCTTCCACTCCTGTACTGATATTACCTAATCCTAATAACGCCTTTAAGGTTTATACAGATGCATGCATTGTGCGATTGGGATATGTATTGATGCAAGAAAAATAAGCCATACCTTATGGATCAAGGCAATTAAAACCACACGAAAAGAATTATCCAGTGCATGAGCTAGAACATGCAGTAGTGATTTTTTCCTTGAAACAGTGGAGACATTACCTACTAGGTAATAAGTTTCAGATTTTCACTGAACATAAAAGTCTCAAATATCTCTTTACTGAAAATGAGTTGAATATGAGAAAGAGAAGATGGCTTGAATACCTTAAAGATTTTGACGGTACCATTGAGTACACTAAAGGCAAGGCTAACAAAGTAGCTGATGCACTAAGCATAAATAAACAAGCATCTTAAAACATGAAGAAGAAGAGCCAAATGAACTTAATAGCCTGACCTATCTAGCTAACAAGTGGCTAGAATGGGAGAAAGCCCAATTGAAAGTAATAACTATTTAGTCATCTTGGAAAGCTAAAATACTAAGGGCACAACAATAAGATGAAGACCTTACTAGGATATCCAGGTAAAGACATGGAAAATTATTCCAAGGGTTCACTTATAGGCTAGGATTGTTGTATTTCTAGGGAAGAATTTATATACCTAAGGGGTATGAACTAAGAAAACAAATTCTGAAAGAAGCACATTCTAGTAAGATGAACGTACATCCTAGAACCATGAAAATGTACCAAGATCTAAAAGAACACTTCTAGTGGCCTAATATGAAAATGGAAATTTACGCATTTGTGTCCAAATATGTGGTGTGCCAACAAGTGAAAGTTGAGCACCATAAACCAAGGGGCAAGTTACAAGTTTTCCTATACCTGAAAGAAAATTAGGATCCATATCTATGGACTTCCTGATAAGCATGCCTATGACAAGAAAAAGGCATGATACCATCTGGGAAATTATGGATAGACTTACAAAGTCAACACACTTTTTGACTATTAATCTCATAGATCCTTTATATAGGCCAACACAATTGTACATTAAGGAAATAGTGAGATTACATGGTATCCTAGATGATATAGTTTCAGATAGAGACCCAAGGTTTGTGTTTAGATTTTGGAAATCACTACATTAGGCTCTGGGTACTCAACTGAAACTAAGTTTAGCTTATCATCCCCAAACTGTTGGACAAACTGAGATAACCATATAGATACTGGAAAATATGTTAACATGTTGTGTGTTGAACTTTAAAGGAGAATGGGATCAACTCTTACCCATGATAGACTTCTCCTACAACAACAGTTATCACTAAGTGATAAAAATGGGCACCCTATGAAGCTCTATATGGGAGGAGGTTTGTTACTCCTCATTGTTGGCATGATCCTAAAGATACAATTGAAGTAGGGCCAAAACTGATCCAGGATACCACTAAGAAGATCAAAATGATCCAAGAAATGATCAAGGCTACCAATGATAGAGAGCAAGACTATGCCAACCAAAGAAGGAGAAGGGACTTAGAGTTCTAAGTGGTAGACTGTGCATGGATTAAAGTCTCTCGTATGAAACGAGTTATGAGATTTGGAAAAAAAGGGAAAGCTAGCCCCTAAATATATTGGACCATTTCCAATAATGGCTAAAGTTGGTAATGTGGCAGCTAAGCTGGTGCTACCTCTAGAATTGGGTCATATACATGATCTTTTTCATGTCAGTATGCTTAAGAGATACCTATCTAACCCATAACAAGCCATACCAGCTTCTAATATTTCAGTAACTCCTAACCTTTCTTATGAGGAAGAACATGTGAAGTTCAAGCTAAGGATGTGAGAAAAATAAAGAGTAAGTGGATAAACATGGTGAAGATACAATGGTCACACCATTATAAGCAATAAGCTACTTAGGAAATAGAAACTAAAATGCTCAGAAGGTACCCAAGGCAATTCCCTACATTGCTTGAGAATTTGGAGGACCAAATTCTTTAAGGGGGCAAGAATGTCGTGCTTGTTGACTTGTATAGGCCATGGGCTATAATGAAATGTGTATATAAGGTGCATTATGTGAATATATGAATATATGAGTAATACAAATCATAAGTATGGAAATAAGGGCTACACAATGTAGGTACTCCATGAGAATGCACTAGAGGCACTATGTCTGAACTTCAGGTGCAATATGATAAAAAGTGGGAAAACAATAATAAGCCAAACAAGGCTATGCTTAAGTGCTAAGTGCATTGTGAGGATAGGACTCAAAACGGTGAGCAAACTTGGTTAAGAAACCAAGAAACCAAGTGATAGAGGCTAAGGCACAAAAGGGAGGCCTTTAAGCACACCTTTGTGTACCCTTATGTGGACTCAGGGACTCTGAAGCCAAAAACACCATAGGACATTGTATAGGTACAATGCCTAAGGTGGTGATACCAATGTGGGTAGTTATACATACACAAACAAGTGATGAATTCATGAAAAATGTTGGAGACACACTAAAGTGCACTAGAACACTCTTAAGTGCACCATTCTGTGGAATTATGTGCTTATGGTGACTCTAAGGCCTAATGCCTTGAAAGGCATTACATGGGAATGATACCTATCATTCAAATGATAATGAAGGCTACAATGTGGGCCAATAAAAGGTGGAAAACCCTGAGGAACCATGGAGACACATCAAGAAACATTAAAGTGCTCCTAGGTCCACTCTAAATTGCACTTGTGTTCAATTCAAAGTTTGAGGGCTTAATTGGTTGAATAATTTAGCAAAGTGGATGCTCAATATATGCCACTTGAGAAGCTAATTAGGACAAAATAAATTCCAAAAATACTTGAGCTACTTGGAAGAAGGATTGACCAACAAACAATTAAGAATTCATGGCAGCTTGGACCAAATTCAGACACTATTTGATCCTTGGTCTTCAAGACCAATATTTGGCAATTTCCTACCTGTTCCTTGGTAGCTTCATGGGGTCATTAATTCAAGCTCACATCCTACCAAAGGCCAAAACCAAAAGAGAACAAACTAAAGACCAAACTAGACTAAAGACTTGGAAACCAAGTCATTTAGCCATTCATGTTACTTAGTCATTCAAGGTAGTTTGCTAATCTATTTTCAATCAAATTCCTACCCCATTTATTGCTTACGACCATGAGCTAAGCCCTACCAATGACCACCAAAAATAAGGGGAAGAAAAGAAAGCAAAAATAAGACTAAACTAGTTCAAGAAAATCTTGGTGGCTTGAATAAGCCATTCGGCAACCACAAACTTCCAAGTCTTCTAAAGGCAACTTCCTTGTAGCTCCCTAGCCATTTCTTGGCTATTTCCTACCATTTTCCAACCTAAAAATATAGCAAACACAAGCCAAACACATTTAGAAACTGAAACATAAGCAAGAAACCAAAAACAACATAAGTTAGCCAAAACCGAACCTAAACTAGCACACCATCATTGGTGTCCTTCATGAGCTACTTTCTTCTTCCTTTCTTCTTGTTTTCTTACCATCATCTACTTGGCCATACCCTAACCTAAGTATCCTTAAGTTACTAGAAAGAAAAAAAGTCAAGAACGATGGATAGAAGGTGAATCCGAGACAAGACCAAGCAAGAGTAGCACATGGTGTTACCTATGATTGATGCTTATGGATATGAACCTGTGATCAAACTTCCTTACTACCATTTTGATCATAGCTAAGGACCCATATAAGGCTCCTTCTTCTATATTTTTAAGGGGAAAAGCTGCCCTAGGTGATGGCTTAAGTCAAAGGAACCTAGAAGCTATGTTAATGGGCTATGTGTGTATAAAGCACTATGGTAAGCTAGCTAGTTTGCTTTCAGAAAGCATAGGGTTTTTGTTCAACCTGGACCAAGCTTGACAATCACTAAGAGCTCTATGATAAATGAACTTAATCAAAGTGATCACATGAAGAACCGCCATGAAATCATGCTTGCTATGTTAACGAAACCCAGTGTTGGTGGCGAGTGTGTTTATGTGCTTATCTATTTCCACACGTGTGCTAACCCCTTTATCACTATATATGTATTATATATTCTATTGGACTTGTTGGTTTTCGTGTCTTTTATGTCTTTGGATGCAGGTTACCAAAGAAACTTAAAGGTTTTAAGTATATCAAAGTTTTAAACATTGAATAAGGCGCTAGGTCATACTCATACCCTCTTTTGCCCATTTTAGGTAAAGAAGTAAAAGACTAAAGGGCTAAGGATCCTCTAGTTGAGGTCTATGTACAAAGAGGTATACTCAGTAAATTATGGCTTATGAAAAGGAAGCATGAAAAGTTCATCAAAGTGAACTAATGATTATGTTTCTATTATTGTGACTGTAGGCCCTGATGGCTGCAGTGGGAGTAGTTGTTTTAAGATCAATCCTTGTATCAACTAGGACCAAGAGAGTTGTGAGAAATTTTTGCCTGAAGTGCCAAGTTAGAATGGAGGTCAAAGTCTCAGTGGGTCTGGAGACTGTGTGAACAATAAGTGTACCATGCATTAAGACACTTAGTATATCAAACTATTGATGTTTATGTTTTGGGCCATGTAGTCCTTACTTGCAAGTTTGGCATGTACATAACTTTATATATAGAGGGAAATAGTACTAGGCTAGAATAAAATGTAACTTGTGCCTATATGTATGTTTTTGGGCCTAGGTAGGCCATAAGGCACTAAGCATCGTATATGCAACAGAAGCATGCATGGTTTGGAATCTATGTTGTATGCATATATGTGTGTGAATATGATTAGCTTTAGGGAGACTCTAATGAAGCCCCAAAGACACTAAGACACACTTTTACATGCATACTTAAACCCCTAAGTAAACTCAACGGATTGAAAGCCCACCAATTGAGTAAAACCAAGTAAACCCTACCAAAGCTTCAAAAGCTTGAGATTCCCACCTAGGTTAGTAATAAACTAGGGTTAAGAATCCTAGGAGTCAAAATCCAAGTCACTATATGAAATCAAATGAGTAATTAAAAACAATCAATTGGCAGGAAACTCTTAAAAAGGTTTAAGGTGGGGGTGAGTTCAGCCTTGATAATAGATGTGGCCGAAACCATTATAGCATCGACAGTGGATTCTATATGATGGGCTCATTTTTTAAGGTGCTTCCATCGAGGGAGCTATTGCTACTGACAAAGTTGAGGAAAGGGAGAGGAGTAGAAAGCAAAGATTGCAATAGAGGAGCAAATTGGATAGACCTCTGCTAGAGCGCATATTGTTGATCCGATGATTGTAGAGCATCGTACAAAGGTCAAGACTATGAAAGGTACCATAGAGCCAACATAGATGGTGACCACTCCAGATCTTACAGCCGATCCTCTCATCACAATATCATCTCCAACGGCAGATGCTTGATGGATTACAGGACATTGGTTCTATTTTATTTTTATGTTTATGCTTTATTGATATTATTCTATTTATGTTTAGATGTTTATTTGGATATTGTTATTGGAGCATTCGTTGCTTCATACTATAGTTGCTTTTATATTTCTGTTCTAGCACTTTATTTCTAGGTTTTATCACTATTTTGGTTTAATGATCTTGTTTTCTATTTCCTTGGAAGGCTTTCACTTCTAAACCTGAAGCCTAAACAATTTTTGTGGCTCTCTAGGAACACTGACTTATGTAACAAACAACCAAATTTTTTAGGGCAGTATTAATTTCTAATGCATTTTTCTTTTTCACTTTGTGTTTTTCATGTCTGTACATTGAGGGTAATGTACTTCTTAAGTGTGGGGGAATAGATACCTTAGGCTCTAAGTTTACTTTTATTTTTAATGAATTTCTTAATTTTTATGAATTTCAAATTATTTTAAAATTTTTTAAGATAAATTCATTTTTAATCGTACTATTGAACATGTCAATGGAGAGTGATTGCTAGCTTTTTGTCTTAAGTTCTTAACTTGGAGATCAAGTTAATGATTCTTGAGATAGCTTGCCCAAAAGATTCATACCCCCTCGCTTGCCCAAAAGATTCATACCCCCTCCCACCAATAGACCGGTTGGTAGACTTAACTGCCGAATACGGCCTCCTAAGTTTCCTAAACGCCTTCAGTGGATATCATCAAATAAGGATGGACCCCGAAGATGAGGAGAAGACCGCCTTCATCACCGAGGGTGGAACGTATTGTTACATCAAAATGCCCTTCAGGCTCAAAAACGCAGGAGCTACCTACCAGAGGTTGATGAGCAAGGTCTTTAAAAACCAAATAGGGAGGAACATGGAAGTCTATGTCGATGACATGATAATCAAGAGCAAGCTGCCTAACGACCACATCGCAGATTTAAGGGAAACTTTCCACCAGCTCAGAACCTTCAGGATTCGCCTTAATCCCGAAAAATGCATCTTCGGCGTAACCTCGGGAAAGTTTCTTGGGTACATGGTATCAGAAAGAGGCATTGATGCTAACCCAGAAAAAATTAAAGCCTTGGCAAGAAAAACATGAAGATAGCCTTCCCATGCACAAATTCAACTTAAAACATGCTACCCAATGCTTATGCACCCTTGGAGCCTTCAAAATCCACCAAGAAATCTTGAATTTGAGAAGAAATTGATGTTTAATTAAATAGGGCAAAGGGAGGTATGGGTTGAGGTGAATACTGCTAAGCCACCTTTTCTCCAACAAGTTTTAAGGCCAAGTCCATTAACCCCTCAAACTTTCATTATTTTGACCAAAGAACCCCTGGGCAAAATAGTAACCCCACTTGCTAATCTCCAACACTTAGTGAAATCTTTGGGTGCTAAGCATGGGTTAAGGTTTTAAAACACATTTTTAACACTCAAGGCATGACCTAACACCTCAAGATACAAATTTACCATTTTTCCAATTGACCTCATTTGATGCCATGAAGTCCTTGGAACCTAGAAAACCATGAACAACTTACTTGACTTTACTAAGTAAGCTAAAAATAACTTATTAAGCTAGGGATTTGTCAATTTACCTCCATCAATCAAGTTTCCCACTAGGAAGGCCATAACATCCTCTCCACTTTCTAAAATTTGGTCCCCTAATGTCACTAGAACTTAGGAACTATTTGACACATAAAGTTGATACTTATAATGTAGAATTCCATTCTTGTACCAAAATTCTTTTCTCACTGTACCAAGGGTCTCTTTCCCTAAAATCTTTTTTAAAAATGGATCCATACTTTATGCTTCTTTAACACTTTCCAACCAAGCTAATTGAATATCCCGAGTATAAACTAGGGACATCTCTCAGTCCTGCCAAAACTCATGCAAAACTGAAAAATAATCTCCTAATGCTCCATTTAAGGAACTCATAACTTGATTCTTTGATAAAACCATTCTTGTCTACTTTCAATTCATGGCATCTGTACTATTATGACCCCATTTGTGTTTTTAGGGTGTGGCTTATTTTGGGGAAAGAATGGAATGCTTAAAGAAGACTTGATTGTATGATGGACTTGCTACAAGATGAAAGTGGAGGACTTGATTGAAAAATTTGAGAAGGTTTAGCTCTTGGGTTAGTGAAATTTAGTTCTTCAATTGATCTTGATTAGATAGTTATGGGTGATTATGTGAATAATTAAGCCAGATGGACTTAATTAGGTCAAATTAAAAGTTTTTGGATAAATTGGGTTGGTTGTAAAGTAATTAAAAACCACATAAAGAAAAAAAATGAAGTCTAGATTGAAGTTGAAGGACCAAAGGTACCATTTGACCAAAAAACCTAACATTTGTCATCTCCAGTTTCCTTGCATGATTCTTAGTGGATTTCTACTAGTGGTAAGGCCTACATTGACCTGGAAATAGAGCATAATGAAGAAATGGTGGCCTTTTATTGCTAAGTGGGACATGAAGCTGGAAAGGCAACTACTGGACTTAGCAAGAATCCTCGAGAGAGGATAAAGGATTTGATGTTGTCCATGGAAGTTGCCTCAACAAAAATGGCAACTAAAATGCAAGCCCTAGTGCAAAGACAAACTCCTGTGGGCCAATAAAGGGGAAGAGTGAAAGCTAGAGCCAAAAAGGTGCAACTCTAGAAAGGAAAAGAAATGATGCATGGTAAAGATCAAGGCAGTAGGGTGGATACTGCCTAAGAGGAAAAACAAGATGAAGATAGGAGGCATCCAAGGGCAAGAAGAATTATATCTAAAATAAGAAAAGAATAGAGGGTTAAAGTAGAGAATAGTGAAGACTTGCTTGAGAGTCATCCTAAAGGGAAGGATAAGAGGCAAGAAGAAGAGTGGAATGCTAAAAAGGGAAGAAACAGAGAAAGGTATAAAAGGCATAAAAGAATAAGAAGCCACAGAAAAGAAAGATGAGAAAGAGAGCTAAGGAAAGGTCAATTGGAGAGGTTTTTAGACCTAAAACCTCCAACATTCAAGTGACATAGAGGTCTAGCGGAAGTTGAGTACTAGTTGTACTAGCTAGAAAAAGTCTTTACAAGAATGGACTTAACCTCTACTAGAAAGTGTGGTTAGCTACATTCAAGTGGGATGGTAATGTTGAATTATGGTAATGGATTACCAAATCAAAATGGAAAGGAAACAAGGTGAAAGGAATAAAAAAAAGAGATGGGTTGAATTCTTACAAGCCTTTCAGAGCCAATATGTCAGCGAGGCCATAAAATACCAAAAATATATATAATTTGACCAATTGGTCAAAGGGAAAATAACTATGGCTCAAAATAAGCATAAGTTTAATTCATTGATAAAATATGCCCTTTAGTATGATGGGTAGGAGGTCCTTAATGCAAAGAGATTCATGAGAGGTTTAAGGCCAAAAATTAGGTGATGCCCAGTGGCATCTTCGTTATGTGACATGTTGTAGTCGCAAACGGAACTTCCGGGATGAAGGTATTTGTAAAGAGCCCTCCAGTGAAGAAAGTGCCTTAGGAAGGAGCTTCCGGCGAGGATGTGGCTGCAAGACTCAGGAAAACAGAGGTTAAAGACTCCCCGGAGTATGATTCTGGGGAAGGAGCCTCCAACGCTCAAGTCAGTCTTTTGAGGATGAAAGTAAGAAGGAGTGAAGAACAGATAATGGCTAGAGTCCCCTTTTTCTTACTTGTTGTCTCTCTCTTATGCCAAGGTTCTCCACGGGCATTTATAGGAGGTCCCTAGGAGGAGGCCTTCTGCTATAGCTTGTCCCAGATCACGACGCATGGTTGACCAGAGCTGATCTGTATGCTCGGGGATAGGCGCCCCCAGCTGGCTGTAGCCGTTTTGGCCAAAGGTCAGGGCCGCGTGGGAAGGTTGTGTGTTAGAGGCGTATGCGAGGTCCCCTATGTCAGAGGCTCATAACCATTTTTGTCTTATCCGGTTGAGAACTCCTTCGGTGATGGACTCCTTCCGGGGAGTGAGACCCCTTCGACAGGTGAGCCTCATTCAGTCTGACTTTGCTCTCTGAGGGCTATAGAGGGAGGCTCCTCAGCAGTGTGGAGGACCTTCAGAGGACACCATATTCTTCCGAGAGTGGGGAGATGATCCCCGAGGTCTCCAAACAACTTGACAGAGGATGGCATATCATGCCAATTCGAGGGTGGTGGTGTCATTAGCCGAAGGTGGTGAGGATCCCATCTTTCCCAAGGTGGGTCAAATTTACTTCCCGATGATGGTACTTTTTCAGTCATCCTTAGAGGCTATCCAAGTGTGATAGCCATTTGGCTATCACATGCCCCCCTCGGAAAGCTGAAGTGGCGACTTCGGTAAGCAGAGTCTTTGAGGGCACTTCGTGGGACTCATTGTAGAAGCTGTGTAGGAGACACTTCGTCTCCCGAAGGTGTGCCTTCTCAACCGAGGTAGCCTATGGGTGTCACTCCTTGCCCTTTGGCTAGTCCCTTGGTGTTTTTGAGGTGTGCATCCCTTCTTTATTTTCCTGCTGCAAGTCAGTCACGTCTTGTAATCAGGCGCATCACTTTGGATATGCGTGCCTAGGTTTTCATGCTGTCAGAAGGCGTGCCCTTGTGTCCTACGTTGGATGACACATGGCACGCGGTGATTGGGGGACAGTTGCATCGGTTACACCAACCGCATCTTTTCACCTTCAAAGGGTAATTATGGCGACGATTCGCCTTCGCGGGGTAATTATGGCGATGATTCGGCTACCCCCCTTCAGTCTATATAAACCCTCCTTCCCCTCATAGTTCTTACTTGCTTTCTTTTGCTTCTGTCCTGCTCTGTTTGCTCTGAAGCTTTTCTTTCTTTTCTGCGATGGTGCAAGTGGCGGAGCAATTTCCGATGAGCTTTTACGACGGCGTCAACCAATCCCGACTTCGGCAAAACTTTGGTGGGTTTTCCTTTCCAAGGTCCCTCAATTTCTTCCGTTTCTATTTCTTTTAGTGTCCGAAGTTATTTTCTTTTCCCGAAGTCATTTCTTTTCACTGAACATGTCTTCTCCTATTCCACTTATGTCCATCCAAACTACTCCCGAAAGCTGGCTTCCTCTCATGTCTTATCCGAGTTGTACCACTTTGGAGAAGTTAACGAAGTAGACAACTAAATTTTTTCTTCCTTCTTATGCTATTATTAGGCTACCCTGTCCTAGCCTATTCAGCTTGATGAATGATTCGGATGAGGTTACCATTTTCTGAGCCCAACTGAAGGCTGGACTTTAGTTTCCTCCACCGAAGATGATTTGCGACTTTTGCCAATTCCATGGCATAGCCGTGAATCAGCTTTCTCCCAACTCCTATTCTTACTTCAATGCTTTTCTCTACATGTGTAGGGTTTTTAAGATAGAACTCCACTTCATCATCTTTATGCAGTATTACAAGCTCTATCCGGTCCCGAAGGGTGGCTTTTATTTCTTGCTACCTCAGGGATCTAGGAGCAAAAAATATATGTTCACCTTCGACACCAAGGACAGTTGGTGATGGTGGCAAAAGAAGTTCTTCTTCCTGAAGGTGGCAGAGGCATGGTCGAACGTGCCGACCAAGTGGGCCTGGGGGACGATGGAGACGGATGTTGTTGATCCCAAGAAGTTGCTAACTCAGGAGTTAACAGCAAGGTTTGAGGACTTTGACAGCCGTATCCAAGCTATCGCTGACTGGGATGCCGAGGTCCCACCATGCTTCTTGTATCCTTTCCCTATCAAGTGGGACCTCATGACCGAAGAGGTTCTTCAGGAGTTAGGGGTGATCAAGGAGCACAAAACTGACCTCGGCATGCCAGTGCCTGCCATCGAAGGGAAGAAGGTGTGGTTGGTGATGCTCCTTCTGAAGGAGCTCACATATGAAGCCCTCATTGAGAGTAAGTCACTTTCCAAATTTTGCTATAAGTACCCTTTTGGACTTACACTGATATTTTCTTCCTTTTTTAGAGATGGGCAACCAGTCTACTGCCTTCTACAAGTCCCTCTTCCTCTGTCAAGCCGAGAAGGGGGAACAGAAGAAGAAGGCCACCCCAAAGAGGCCAAAGGCGTCTGGAGGGGGGCCATCTTCGGCCAAGAAATTGAAGAAGGACCTTCTTCCCCCCCTCCGGAAGATGTTATTGAGGTCGGGGACCAGCCGTCGGTCCACGCCGACCCACCATCGGAACCGGCCGTCAGCTCCACTCCCCGCAGTCCTGTTACTTCAGGGGACATCTTGGGCATTTTGGCAAGAGGCCATTCTGCTGAAGAGCTCAAGGAGCGAAGATGAAGCAAGGGTGAACACGTCCCTGCCAAAATGAAGGAAGTCCATGACACCGACGATGACATTGTCGAGGTTCCGCCAGGTTTGCCCCTTAGCCATTTTTCTATAAATTTAGACATCTTTAGCATTTTTGACCTTTTAGATATATGGCTAAGGGATAATGTACAGATGGAACTTCAACATGATTTTGTAAAGGAATTGGCACCCTCGGCGTGGATGGTGGAGCACGCCTAGAAGCGGGCCCTTCGGGAAGGATAAAGTTCCGAGGGAGTCTTTCTGGGCCTTCACGGAGAACATGAACTTGTTCTTCGAGGACAGCCAGCAAATGGCTCCCCAAATGGCGAAGGGCGTGTTCACCCAAGCCACGTTCAAATCTCTAGTGGAGGAGTGCCCGAACGAGGAGGTCTTCACCGCGAGGATATTTGAACACGCTGCCGAAGTGAGCTTCTTGGGACTTAGAAAATTTTCCAAGCTTTCGTAGCCTTTTGATACTAATGCGAAGTCTTTCCTTTTCACAGCTCTTGGCTTATAGTGGATATTTTCGAGCATGGGCAGCAAAGTAGTCGTCAATCCGATCTCGGACTGAAGAGTGCTTGGAGAAAGCCAAGCTATTCTGCATTGGCTCGGTTGTCAAGTACGCCAAGCTGAACAAGATAGCCAAGGAGGAGGTGGCCAAAGTTCGGGAGGAGTTCTTGAAGAGTCAAGAGGAGCTCTATTAAGAATTCTCCCAGAAGGTGTCTGACCTTGGCGCGAAGGTGTCATCGCACTGTCTTCGGAGAATAAGGTCTACCGGAAGGAAAAGGAGGAGGACTCTGCTCTCCTGATGAAGGCCCTTGCAGTGCTCTCCTGATGAAGGCCCTTGCAGACAACGCTGAACTTCAAGCCGAGGTCGACACACTGAAGAAGGAGACGAAGAAGAAGAAGGAAGACGAAGAAGCTAAAGAAGGAGGTCGCTGTACTGAGGGATGTGCTGAACAACTTGGGTATTGAGAAGGACAAAGCTGATCAAGCAACTAAGTTTACGTTCCAAGATGGCTTCTGTTTGGCTCAGCACCAAGTCTTGGCGAAGTACCCCGACCTCGACCTCTCTTTTCATGCTGGCTTGGACATTCCCTAGGGACCTCATTGGGCATGGTCAAAGATTGAATGTCTTAATCTTCCCTTTCCTCCTCCGGCGCCGAAGGTCATGACAAAGGAGGTTGGCAATGGAACGACTCAAAATGACGAGGTCCCTTAGGCGTACAGGACTTCACCTTTTTCTTCTTTTTTGTAATCTTCTTCCTGTAATCCTCCTCCTTGTTGTAATAAGGCTCAATTTAATAAAATTCCTTCTTTCCTCCAAAATTTGGCTAAGTCTTAGAACATGTTTCCTCTATACTATCTTTGGTACTGAGGATTAGCTTGACCATTTTCGGCCTAAGTCCCTCGAGAAAATAGTAAGTAATCTCCACGCTTGTTATTCGGATAACCGCCTTCGGTGTATATGGGACCAGTTTTGGCTAACATTCTTTGGCAAAACTTCGCCTATTTATACAACCGTATTCGGTCTAAAACCTCTTCAGAGAAAATGCATTGTTTTTTGTACATAAGCTCTTACACCTTGTTCGGCTGGGCTCCCTTGTTGGGACTAATTTTCTTAGAAAAAATTATAAGTTTAGAATTTTTTCAAGACATCTGAATGTCATGCATTCCTCAGCTCTCCACCTTCGGTATCACCGAGTTTATATACTCCTAGCTGAACTTTGTTAAGAACTAAATAAGGCCCTTCCCAGTTTGCCCGAAGTACTCCGTGAAAAGGTCTGCGGGGTTCAAGCTCAACCTTTCGGAGGACAAGGTCCCCCTTCCTGATTCCTTTTTGCCTGACATGCAAGTTCGCCATTATGGCTACCTTTGCTGAAAAGCCTTTCTTCTAAGCTTAGCCACTTCTCTGTGTTCATCAATTAAGTCCAGCTTGGTTCTCAATCCGAGGTTGTTTCCTTCTTCGTTGAACACTTGCACCCTAACCGATGGCTAAACCACTTCGAAAGGAATAATGGCCTCCGTCCCGAAGACAAGTGAGAAAGGTGTCTCACCTGTGGCCCTTCGGGGTGTTGTCCAATAACTCCATAGCACGCTAGGCAGTTCTTGTGCCCAGTTTCCTTTTGCTTGCTTCAATTTTTTTTTCAAACCATTTTTTATGGTTCTATTGGACACCTCTACCTGTCCGTTGCTCTGAGGATGAGCTACCGGGGTGAAGTGCATTTTTATCCCAAAGTCGGTAATGAATTCTTGGAATCCCTTATCAATAAACTCGAAACCGTTGTCGGCCATTATCACCCTCAGTATGGTGAATCTACATACGATGTTCTTCCAGACAAATTTCTGTATGTCCTTCGCCGAAATGGTTGCTAGGGGCTCTGCCTCAATCCAGTTAGTGAAGTAATTTACTGCGACTACGCAGAACTTCACTCCTCCGGGTGCTATTGGAAGAAGCCTGATGAGGTCAATACCCCATACTACGAAGGGGCAGGGGTAGTTAGCCGAAGTTATCATTTCTGATGGTAGCCTTTGGATGTTGGCGTGTCTTTGGCAATTGTCACATTTCTGGACAAATTGCCTTGCGTTCTTCCTTAAGGTGGGCTATAAGTATCCCTGGCGAAGTAGTACTCCTGCCAGAGCATCAATTCCTATGTAGGAACCACAAGCTCCCTCATGGACTTCTCTGAGGACTGTCTCGATGTCCTATTCGCCGACATACCTCTGCAGTGGACTTACGTACCCTTGTCGGTATAACTCCTCTCCGATTAGGAAATATTATCCGAAACGTCTTCGCACTTTTGCCGCCTCAAGAGGGTCTTCGGGAAGCTCTGAAGTCATAAGATACTTTTTTATAGGATTTTTCCATCCTCTTTCCGAGGTTGCTATGCTCATTATTGCCATGCTCGGGTAACTTAGCACTTCAGTGGACTTTTTCAACTTGGCCAAAATATCTACTTCAGTATTATTTCGACGTGGCACATTCTCGATGTGTACCGCATCGAACTCTTGGATGAGCTTTGTCGCGAGGTCGTGATACTTTGCTAAGGTTGGGTCCTTCGCGCTGTAGTCCCCTACCATCTTTCGGACCACAAGCTAAGAATCGTTGTATGCCTTTAGGTTTCTCACACCAACTCTTCTGGCAAGGCACAAACCTGCTATGATGGCTTCATATTATGCTATGTTATTAGTGACGTTAAATCCGAATTTGATGGCTTTCGTGGCTTCGATATCTTCAGGACCATGGAGAATTACTCCAGCTCCTTGATGTTCGGAACCGGAGGCCCCGCCAATAAACAAAGTCCACTCAGGCTCATTCTTACCGAGGTTAGGTTGATTATCTTTGGCAATGGGTACTTCGGCGATAAAGTCTGCCAATGCCTGTGCTTTTATTGCCTTCCTTGGCTCGTAGGTGATGTCATACTCACCGAGCTCAATGCACCACTTCGATAGCCTTCCCGAGTAGTCTACCTTCTTCATGATATCCCAAAGAGGTAAGTTACTTTGGACGATAATGGGGTGCCCTTGGAAATAAGGTCACAACCTTCTGCTTGCAAGTACTAGGGCATAAATAGCATTTTGTAGTAAAGGGTACCTGACTTCGGCACCATGTAGAGACTTGCTCACGTAATATACCGGCCATTGCTTTGCCCCCTCTTCCTTCACTAGGACCGAACTTACTGCTTTTTTGGCGACGACGAGGTAGAGTATGAGGGGTTCTCCTTCCCATGGCTGCCGAAGTGTCGGTAAACGAGTTAGGTAGACTTTAAGCTCTTCCCAGGGCTTTTAGAAGTCTTCATTCCAAAGGCATACCTCAATTTTGACGTCTCCCCTACTTTTTTCTGCTTTAGTGAGGACCTTGAAGAACAGTCGACAGTGATCCCTATATCTGGAGATGAATCTGC
This sequence comes from Aquilaria sinensis, assembly GCA_005392925.1. Taxonomy (NCBI): domain Eukaryota; kingdom Viridiplantae; phylum Streptophyta; class Magnoliopsida; order Malvales; family Thymelaeaceae; genus Aquilaria; species Aquilaria sinensis. Next base: position 36,328 of record SMDT01002873.1, on the reverse strand, counting down.
TGAGGAACGTGATTCTTCCCGTGAGTCTTTGCACGTCTTTGGTCGTCTTGGGCGTTCAGAATCCTAACAAGGCCTTGACCTTTTCCAGATTAGTGTCGATACCTCTCTCTGACACCATAAATATGAGAAACTTACCAGTATTCACCCCGAACACGCATTTTTCGGGGTTGAGACGAATTTCGAATGTCCTCAGCTAGTGGAATGTCTCTCCTAAGTCTGTGATATGACTATTAGGCAGTTTGCTCTTAACTATCATATCATCGATGTAGACCTCTATGTTTCTCCCAATTTGGCAATTGAAGACCTTGTTCATCAATCTCTAGTCGTGGCCCCTACATTCTTAAGCCCGAAGGGCATTCTAATGTAACAGTATGTACCAGCTTCGATGATGAAGGTGGTTTTTTCCTCGCCTCTAGGGTCTATCCTGATTTGATGGTACCCGCTAAACGCGTCAAAGAAGCTGACGAGTCCATATTCGGCGGTTGAGCCCACCAACTGGTCTATTAGGGGCAGAGGATATGAATCCTTAGGGCAAGCATCGTTCACATTTCGGAAGTCGATGCACATTCGGAGTTTGTCACTCCCTTCTTTTGTGGCGATGACCACGTTACTAAGCCATTTAGGATATTTGACTTCCCTTATTACGTTTGCCTCCAACAACCTTTGGATCTCGGACATAACGAAGTTGTTCTTGTGTGCCGAAAGGATCCTCTTTTTTTGGCGAACAGGCTTCGCATCAGGGCATATTTTAAGATTATGCTGGATTATGCGAGGGTCTACCCCAGGCATATCCTTCGGCGAGTAGGCAAATAGATCTTTGTTCATTAAAAGGAAAGATACAAGCTTTTGCTTATCACCTTCGGCCAGATGTTTCCCTATGCGGGTATTTTGGCCTGGGACAAGCTCCATATTCTCAGTTTCAATTTTGTTCGAGTCACTTCTCTCTCCTTCTGTAGCCTCTTTGGTGGCTGCGCCCTTCTCTCCCGAGGTCTTTGTATGCAACTTCACCAGGCTCTACCTTGCCTTCACAAAGACCTTCCGGACTTCAACTTGATCAATGAATATTTTCGCGTCCCCATCCTTCATCACAAAGGTGACCGTCAGATACTTCACATCTGGTTGGATGTGAAAGTTCCCTTGAGTTTGCCTTCCAAGGATGGCATTATACGAAGAGGGGACATCGATGACGATGAACCTGGTCATGGCAGAGGCAAAGAATTCTCCATTGTTTTGGACCGACGTTCCCCTTAGCATTAGAGGTAGGTCAATCCACCCAAGGACATGGAGTTCAGAAGGACCTACCTCAAAGGTGGGGGATGTAACAGGTTTGAGGTCAGTCTTTGCGATGCCCAAGCTTGGCAATAGATGGGAGAATAAGACATCGACGTTGGACCCATCGTCCAGGAACACCCTCTTTACATCCCAGCTCTCAATCCTTGCCATGATAAGAAACGGGTCATCATGTGGAAACACTACGGCAGACCCATCTTTCCGAACAAGCTTGTTCGATGGGTTGCCGAATTCCATCACCGAGATCTCCCTGGTTTTCCTTTTCCTTTCTGCTGAGGGCAACCCTGTGGTGATCATCTGGATTACTCTTGCGGGGGCTTGGGAATTTTTCTTAGGACTCCGGTTCTGACGCCGGTCGGAGTTGTAGTCCTCGTCTTCCTTTCTTTCCTCCTCCTTCCTTCCCCTAGGAGAGGGTATCCACAAGTATCGACGTAGCTGACCCTGCTTAATTAGGGACTCAATGTAATTCCTGAGTTGGAAGCAGTCCTCAGTGTCATGGCCGTGGTCCCGATGGAATTAATAGAATTTCTTCATATTCTTTTTGTTGTCCGAGATCATGACCTTCGAACGTTGAATTTGAGCTCCCTGCCTCTCCATGTCCATTAGGATATTCGTCCTCATGGTATTCAAGGGAGTAAAAGTCAATGGCTTTTTCCCTCTCTGTTTCCGACATTAACCCCCTGACTCTGTTGGGATCGAGGGTGTTGGCTTGGCCCTTCGGGGCGAATGTGGTCAGGCTTTGGACCTCCCATCGTCAGCTCTTCAGCAGTCATGTACTGCTTGGCCCCTCGGTAGAACTTGCCAAGGGTATCTGGAGGGTCCTTTGAGAACTCATAGAACAGTTGTGAGTCTCGCCGAAGTCCCTGTATCTTGGCGAGGATGCGTATTTCGGGCCAAAAGTCTGGCACACTCAGCGCCTCTCGGTTGAACCTTTTGACATAGTCGTGAATGGTCTCTCCATTCCTTTGCGCTATGTCGAACATCTGAACTAGCATCTTCACCATCGGCCTGCTGTCGATGAATTGTTGTGTAAATGCGGTGGACAACTCTTGGAATCCCATGATGGTTCTGGGGGCCAATGAGTTGTACCACGCCGTAGCTTGTACGGAGAGGGTGACCTCAAAACATTTGCACAACATGGGGTCATCGGCACTGTGTAGCACCATGCTGCGCCTGTATTTCGTCAGGTGGGCATAGGGGTCACTACGCCCATCATACATCTCTAGGCGAGGTACCCGAAAATCATAGGGCATGGGTGCCTTAACTATTGCTCAGACGAACTGGGATTCTTCACCTATGAAGGTCTCCAACAACCTCGACCAAACAGGCTTCCGGGAAACCTACCTTTCCACCTTGTCTAACCTCTCAAGGATTTTTTCCATCAGGGCGGTGGTACCGGCTCTTCCCGTTGCCTGAGATTCTCCGGTGGTGGGGAGTGACGTCTCCTCTTTGGGGAGTAACTTCGCCGACAAGGAGATGGTGACCTCTTGTACGGCGACAAGCTACTTTGGCGAAAGGCTCTGGGCCCTTTTGATGTTGTTTCTTCAACATGACGCCCTCTGAGGGGGGCGCCCTCAATTGAGGATTCGTCATGGAAGCCTCTACTACTTGAACTCCAATGGGCAGGCTTGGGGTTCCCCTCTCAGCGGGCAGCCGACGAGGGGCCTCTTCGGACTAAAGGTGGTTGGGACCACCTCTGGTCAAGTTGCTGCGTCATTTCCACCACTATGGAACGCTGGAAATCCCTTAGGAAGTGAATGGTAACGGTCAGAGGACATGCATCCTTCGACAAAAAGGTCCCGGCAATTGGCTGCTCGATCACCGGTTGCATCTTCGGCGTAGATGAGGACTTCAGGAGTCCCTTATCCTTAGAACGTAGAGTCTCAACGATGGCTACCTGAGAGTGGTTTCCCACAGACGGTGCCAAGTGATGCCTAGCGGCATCTTCATATGTGACATGTTGTAGCTGCAAACGGGACTTCCGGGATGAAGGTGTTTGTAAAGAGCCCTTCGGTGAAGAAGGTGCCTTCAAGAGAAGCTTCTAGCGAGGATGTGGCTGCAAGACTCAATAAAACAGAGGTTAGAGACTCCCTAGAGTGTGATTCCAGGGGAGGAGCCTCCGACGCTCAAGTCAGTCTTTTGAGGATGAAAGTAAAAAGAAGTGAAGAGCAGATAATCGCTAGAGTCCCCTTTTTCTTACTTGTTGTCTCTCTCTTATGCCAAGGTTCTCCACAAGTATTTATAGGAGGTCCCTAGGATGAGGCCTCCTGCTACAGCTTGTCCCAGATCACGACGTGTAGTTGGCCAGAGTTGATTCGTACGCTCGGGGACAGGTGCCCCCAGCAGGCTGTAGCCATTCTGACCGAAGGTCAGGGCCGTGTGGGAGGGCTGTGTGTCATAGGCGTGTACAAGGTCCCCTGTGTCAGAGGCTCATAACCATTTTTGTCTTATCCGGCTGAGAACTCCTTCGGTGATGGACTCTCTTCAGGGAGTAAGACCCCTTGGACAAGCAAGCCTCCTTCGGTCTGACTTCACTCTCCGAGGGCCATGGAGGAAGGCTCCTCAATAGTGTGGAGGACCTTCAAAGGATGCCATATTCTTCTGAGAGTGGGGAGATGATCCCCATGGTCTCCAGACAAGTTAACTGAGGATGGCATATCATGCCAATCCGAGGGTGGTGGTGCTATTAGCCGAGGGTGGTGAGCCATCTTTCCCAAGGTGGGTCAGATGTACTTTCGGGGATGGTATTTTCTCAGTCATCCTTAGAGGCTATCCAAGTGTGATAGCCATTTGGCTATCATCAGGCATATCTTGATAAGCCATTGGGATTAAAGATTAAAGCCAAGTAGTACAAAGGGCCTTGTCTCTAGAATAAGAGTTTATTGAGCAAGAAATGTATGCCACTGGACCTTGGGAGTCCAATAGGCTTAGATGGGTGCTAAGAAGAGGTTAGCTGAGGAAATGTGGCTAGAAATGGCTAAGAATTGTAAAAGACCTCAATTTCCAAAGTGTGGTAGGTTCCATGGGAACAAAGTTTTCTACAAGGACATTCCAAGGTGCCTTAAGTGTGGAGCCTAGGATCAAGGAATGCCTAGTGAAGCTTAAAGAGGAGCAAGGGGCACACCTATCACGAACACATGGAACCTAGAAACCTAAGGAAGGGTTGCCACTGCCCAAGATGGTTTATGTTGGGCTTGGAGGCTAGGTAACTCCAATGAAAGCAAGACCTGGAAGGGTATTCCAACTGGAAAACCAAGATGAGCTACATGCAGATGCCTTGAAGGTATGATTTACCTTTGTACTAAACTTGCATATGTTTTAGTTGATACCAGGCCATATATTTCTATAGCTGCTATTAAAGTAGTAGAGGAACTAAACTTGCCAGTAACTAAATTAAATGAAACATTTCTTATTTTTAATAGCTGGATCTGAATTAATGTTTACTTATCACATGATTGAGAATCGCATGCTTAAGTTTGGTGAAGTTGAACTGATATCAAATCTGATTGTGTTAGATATAAGTGGTTATGATGTGATATTAGGTATAAATTGGTTGAAAGAACATAGGCTTCAAATCAATTATAAGACCAAAAAGGTCATACTACTTAAAGGGTAGGAGTATGATCTTATAAAATCTGACAAGCTTGAAGAGAACATTTAAGCTTCACATCTGGAACTAGTAGATCAAGTACCAGTAATGACTGAAGTAAAGTTCATGCCACTCAATTGTTTGGTGGTTGAGCATGAGATAATGGAGATACCAATAGTTAAGGAATATCCATAAGTATTCCCTAGAGATCTATCTGAACTCCTTCCTTTGAGAGAGGTTATGTTTGAAATTAAACTAGCTCCTAGAGCTTATCTAGTGTCCATCCCTCCCAATAGGATGCCAATTCTAGAAATGACTAAGCTTAGGAAACAATTAGATGATTTACTAGGCAAGGGGTACATTAGGCCAGGTATTTCACCTTGGGGAGCTCTAGCCTTGTTTTTCAAGATAAAGGATGCGACATTGAGGCCTTATATAGAATATAAAAACTAAATGCCTAATCCATCAAGAACAAGTATCCTCCCCCAGGGATTCAGGACTTATTTGACAAACTCAAATGTGCCAAGATGTTCTCTAAGAATGATTTAAGGCCAAGATACTTTCGATGAAGAGTAAAGGAAGAGGACATTCCTAAAAGAGCCTTTAAAACTAGATATAGGCACTATAAGTATACTATGATGCCTTTTGGGCTCATTAATACACTAGCCTATTTTATAAATTTGATCTAAAGAGTGCTTAAACCCTTCCTAGACTAATTTATAGTGGTCTTCATAAATGAAATCCTAGTTTACTTTAAGGATGAAGAAGATCAAAAGAAACATTTAAGAGTAATTTTGCAAACCTAGAAATAAAACAAGCTATTTCCCAAACTCAACACATGTCAATTCTGGATAACTGAAGTATCATTTTTGGAACATGTGATTAATGGTGACGGGTCGGTAGTAGATCTTGGATGAAGGCAATCTCTAAGTCGAGCAAGCCAAAGAATGCCAAATAAATAAAGAGCTTTTTTGGCTTGGTAGGTTACTATATAAAATCTGTTCACAAATTTTCTATATTGGCAGGCCTCTTTACTTGCTTGACTAGGAAGAATTAGAAATTTGAATGGAATAAGGAGTGTAAAAAGAGCTTCCAGGAATGGAAAACAAGGCTAATTTTAGCTCCCACACCCTACCTGATCCAACCAAAACATACTTGGTTTATACAGATGCTTCTTCATTAGGGCTAGGGTGTCTTCGAATACAAGATAGGCAAGTTATTGCTTACAAATCAAGGCAATTAAAGCTTCATGAAAGAAACTACCCAATTTATGACCTTGAGTTGGTAGTTGTAATCTTTGCTCTCAAGTAGTGGAGACGTTATCTCTTAGGTACTACCTTCCAGATTTTCACATAATAGATGCCTCAAATACTTGTTCACTAAAACATAGTTGAACATTAGATAAATGAGATGGCTAGAGTACATCAAATACTATGATTGTGTCATAAAAAATGATGAAGGAAAGGGTAATGTGGTGGCTAATGCCTTAAATAAAAGATATTCTATAGGGCTTAAGGCTGGAAGTGATGTGGGAAGATGTGAGGCCAATAGTTTATGTGTTTTTGTCAAGAAATGGCAATATTGGGAAAAGAAACAGATCATGGCACTAACCATTCAATCAGGTTGGTTTAAAGAGGTTAAAAGGGCACAAAGTGAATATCTTGGTTTGAATAAATTTTTTAGCAATGCTTAAAGAAGATTAGATCCAGGATTTTATAAAATGCAAGGCACCTTACTCTTTAAGGATAGGTTATATGTGCAACCTAAACAAGATGCAAAATCAGATTTTGCAAGAAGCTCATGCAAGTAAGTCAAGCATCCATCCAGGGAGAGTGAAGATGTGTCAAGACTTGAAGCCTTATTTTTGGTAGGATGGAATGAAGAGGAACATATATGCTTGGATAGCAAGATATCTTACTTGCCAAAGAATTAAAGTAGAACATCAAAAACCTAGTTGCAAATTCTAGCCCTTGCCAATTCTTGTGCAAAAATGGGGATCCATACAATGGACTTTGTCAGCAATCTCCTTCTAACTAGAGCTAAGCATGACACAATATAGGTAATGATAGATAGATTGGCAAAATATGCCCATTTCTTGCCAATGAAGCTTACTGACTCTTTGGACAAATTGGTATAGCTCTATGTGAATGAAATAGTAAGGTTGCCTGGAGTCCCAAACACCATAGTGTTAAATAGGAACCCCAAGTTCCCTTCAAGGTTCTGGAAGTCCCTCTAGAAAGCCTTAGGAACCAAGGAAAACTTGACTCCTACCTACCATCCAGAAACTAATGGGCAATCTGAGAGGTCATACAATTGCTAGAGGACATGATGAGGGCTTGTGTTTTAGACTTTAAAGATAATTGGGACTATGACCTTCCCCTCATTGAACTCTCATGCAAAAATAGCTACCACTCAGCCATTCAAATGGCACCTTTTTGAAGCCCTTTATAGGAGGAAATGTATGGCACCACATTGTTGGTTTGAGTCCGAAAATAAAGGTGAACTAAGACTATCTGATGAGACTACTGAGAAAGTTACTAAAATACAACAAAGAATCAAGGCAGCCAACCAAAGAACTTTGGCTTATGCTAACCAGAAAAAAAAAAAGAAGGATTTAGATGTCCAAGTAAATGAATGCCTTTGATTGAAGGTATCACTCATGAAAGAAGTCATGAGCTTTGGCACGAAGGGAAAGCTAGCTCCCATTTTTATAGGACTATTAGTTCTCGAAAGAATAGGAACAGTGACCTCTAGGCTAGCTTTGCCCCTTAGCTTGAAGTAAATCCACAACATCTTCCAGGTAAGCATGGTAAAGAGATATGTGTATGATAAGAAGCATGTTACACATATAGAAGACTTACCCTTAACTCCTGACTTGAGCTATGAAGAAGGACCTACATGCTTCTTTGCAAAGAATGTCAAGAAGCTTAGAAACAAGACCATATATATGGTAAAGGCGGAATTTTCACACCATTCTGAACAAGAGGCTACTTGGGAAATTCAAGAAAACATGATAAGGCAATAACTTGATTTGTTTCCCAAGATAAACTTAAATTTAGTAGACCAAATTTCACAAAAGGGGTAGTATTGTTATTACCTCATTTGTGTTGTTAGGGTGTTGCCTATTTCAGGAAAGAATATAATGCTTAAAGAAATATTAATTGCATGATGGACTTGCTAAAAGATGAAAGTCAAGGACTTGATTGAAAAATCTACCCCCAATTTAGTGAAATTTAGTTATTCAATTAATCTTGATTAGAGAATTTTTGGTGATAAGTGAATAATAAAGTCTCAAGGACTTAATTAGGTCAAATTAAAAGTTTTTGGGAAACAATGGGCATGTTTTAAAGTAATTAAAAATCAAGTAAGGGTAGAAATGAAATATACATACAAGTTGAGGAAGCAAAGCTAGCTTTAGACCCATAAATCTAACACTTGTCATCTCCAGTTGCCTTGCATGACTCTTAGTGGATTTCTACTGAAGGTAAGGCTTGGTTTAACCTAGAAACAAAGCAAGTTTGGGTAGGAACTTGATCAAAGGGCCTGGAAAGGTGAAACACTTCAATTCAAATGGAATTAAGCTCAGGTGCAAAGGGTTTTGATGCTTGCTTCATTCTCAAGCAATAAGAAGGTAGCTATTCTCTAAGAGCTGTTCATTTCTGACTTTGCTCGAAAGGTAAGGGTTACATTTGGAGAATTCTAGGTTTGTTGGTGATTCAAAGAGAACTGGTGACCTAGGGTTCATCTTGGGCACTTGGTGAATAGCTTTACAGCTAAATGAAACCATGTGTGAGTTTGGGGGTTGGTCATTTGGTTTTGGGCATAAAGAGGCTGCCTCAATTTTTAAAAAGCTTATAGCATTATATGATTAACTAGCTAGTTATTTGAATGAAAAGTGAATAATCAAGGCTCTAGGGTTGGCTAGGACCCCTTGTGCTCGGCCAGCACTCATTGATGTAGAGCCTGGAACACTAAAACAAGGTGTGTTGGATCATTGTTTGCTAGGCCACATAAGGTGCTAGAAAAACCTTGCTTAGTATGGGTACATGTGCACTACAAGTCTTTGTATGATTATTTGTATGTGCTAAGCCTAGGGCTAGATATTTATTCATTATATATCGCATATTGTCATTGTTATTTCTATGTTGGCTTTTGTTTTGCAGGTTGTATGAAACTTAGCACCTAATCCGTACTGAGTTCAAAGAGGAACTCACTCCCTTTTGTTTCTTACTGAGTTCAAAGAAGAACTCACTCCCCTTTGTTTCTTACTATGTAGGAAAAGATATAATTGATTAAGGGGCAAGTAAGATTACATACTAAGTCCTATTATGTGTGCAGGCATCTCTCGGGTTATTTTGTGTCTTAGTTGTGCTTAGTTGTTGTGACTCATATCACTAACTAAGTGAGTTGACTATGTATGCAGTTTCTAAGGTTGGAAGGGAGCTATTAATAAGACACAAGGTTTAGACTGGGGCTTTGAGCTAGTCATAGTAGGCTTGCTTCTGCTAAATGAGCTACATTGTAAGCTAGCCCTAATGTTGTTTTTGTGTGTTTGTCCTAGATATACTTAATATTAAGCCTTGCATTGCAAACTTAAGATCTTATGTGTTTTATGAGTTAGAGAGCTTAAGAAATCCTAGCTTATATGTATGACCCTATGGTGCTAAGTTCTAGTTAACCAAATGCTAGAAATAATTAATCTGATTGCATGTTTGTTGCATGTTTCAGTTTTCCAAGAAAATGCTTTTAAGCTCAAAGTGTTGTGTTAGATAGTTTTTATTTTTAATTTATTTTTGCACATAAAATTTTTTTAGGTATAAATCTGTTGGGTTTCGGGAGCCAAACAGCGCAACGGAATTTAACCGAAACCCTCCAGGATCCAAGTGAAACGAGGTAAACCGGGTGTTCAAAAATTTTCATACCTAATTTTCGATTGAGATCTCTCACTCAACTGTAGAGTCAAATCACAAAACCTGAACAGTTGACGTGTTCAGGCTCTCTATGGTATCCACACGAGCCTCTCGGGATCACCACGCTTCCACCACGTCCCGGTAGATGCGTTTCTCTTGCGCTCACAGTGCTAGCTTGCGTCCTCCAAGGAATTGCAAGAGAAGAGTGCGGCTGTCCTTTTTGGAGGCTAGGGCAAGGAGACCTGCGAATTTCTCACTTAAAAGTTGTATTTATAGTGAGACTCAACTTCCAGGCCTAATGGGTTTCAAAGCCCTAATCCAATTAGGATTTAATTTCGGGCTTAATAATGGCTCAACTCTTGGGCCCATTATTAATACGAAATTAAAGTGAAACCATAACCCAAATAATTAGCCCATGCACTCTAATGATCCAAATAGCTCTATGTGTGCGACCCAATAAGCTCTTATCACGTTGGCAATGATCATAAATCACATTTATGATCATAAGCAATGAGCGGTGTCTAGCAACACATCATTGCTACCCAAGTGACAAGATTGTCGATGATTCGACTATACCTTTATGATCATCACCAATATATGCCATTGTCCCTTTGTCCAAGATATCAAGACTAAGCATGAGACATGGAATGTGTCACTCTCGTATAGCCCAATCTTTGGTTTCTTGATTACCGAGTAGACTAACTTAAACTGATGACATTGATATCGCATATCAACTCATCCGAGCATGGCCATGCATTTTCTAAGTCTCACTCTATCAAGGGGCCCGAAGATATCACTCCCATTACATAGGAGGGACAAATCCCATCTTGATCATACAAATCCCTCCGCATGATATGTGACATACCCAATGACCTCCTTCAAGTTCACTCAGTTACTAGCAACAAAGGAAAGTATCAAAGTATGTGACTCACATGTAGGGAACCTTGATGATCTTAGGTCGAAGGACTACATATACCCTTATCACTATGAGAATCACTTATGACACTCATATAACGATCCATGTAGTGTTCTCATGGTGGGTCGGTCCAGTACACAAGTTCTCCAACTTGTACCCATATGTAGACTACATATCTCATATTAGTCTCCACATATGCTAGTCGTTATGTATTATTGTAACCCGCTCCACAATAATACTAGACCAGGGACTTTTAAGAATATCATTATTCTAGGGTTACAATTATGTTTGTTAAGTTACGCAGGAACAAAACAGCAAACATAATTGCTGGATTAATGCCTTAATAAAATATCATGACTCAATGTGCAAAAATACAATCATCTCATGATTGGCTTTTGGGCACAACACTAACAAAATCTAAAATTTCATGTAAAATAAACTCTTGGGCTAGAAGTTAAAATTCTTCCTAGTTGGATTAGCTCTTGGGAGGTAGAAGCTAGTCCTAGGTTCAAAGCTATCTTGAACTTGTTTTCCTACACCAATATACATCCTAACTGCCTTGAGCCAAGGTGATCACTTGGTTTTCTTGGACCAATATACATCCTAACCTAGAACCTAAAGCATCCATGTACACTGTGAAGGCCTTGTTTAAGTTTGTTAAGATGAGTATCAGTGTGCTCATCAATCTTTTCTTTAACTTTAAGGAAGCATCCTCACACTTTGGTGCCCATTCAAATTTCTTAGCTTTCTTGGTCAAGCCTGCCAATGGTGCCACTATCATAGAGAATTTCTCTATGAACATCCTATAGTAGCTTGCCAAGCCCAAGAAGCTCCAAATTTTGATGGTTATAGTCATCCTCTTCCACTCAACCACCACCTAAACCTTCTCAAGGTCCACTGTCAAACATTGAGCACTTATGATGTGCCCTAGAACTTCAATCCTTTTTAGACCAAAACTTACCCTTGGACAACTTTGCATAGTACTCATTGTCCTAAAGCACTAATAAAACTATCCTAAGGTGTTCATCGTGCTTGTGGGCGGATTCTAGGTATACCAAGATATCATTAATAAAGACTTAAACAAACTGATCTACGAATGGTTTGAACATCCTATTCATGGCTTCCATAAACACTGTCAGGGCATTCGTCATGTAAAACAACATAGCTGTATATTCATAATGTCCATATATTATCTTGAAGATAGTCTTCAGGATAACCTCCTCCTTAACCCTAATTTGGAAGTATCCAAACCTAAGGTCGATCCTAGAAAAAGCTTTTGTTCACCTCAATCTATCAAATAGATCATCAATTCTAGGAAGCGGTTACTTATTCTTGATTGTTACTACATTCAACTTTCGGTAGTCAATGAGCAGCCTCAAAGTATCATCTTTCTTCTTTACAAACAATACCAAAGCTCCCCACAGTGAAACACTATGCCTTATGAAGCCTTTTTCTAGTAGTTCTTCTAACTGCCTCTTTAGCCACATACATTTACCAAACACCCAAGTCTTGGTCCACACACCATAGTACAACCCACGCACCAAGGACACCACCTATTGCCCAAACTAGGAGCTAGGTTTGGCCTTAGTGCCTCTTAAGGCCTTTTTGGCTTCGTACATCACGCTGTGCCATGTTTGCCCTTCCATTTTCCTTATCTTTCACCAAGTTAAAACATGGCTAGAACTTCTCTAAAGGGAACAGCTAGAACACCTTGCCAAAAAATAATTTTCTCTTTATAAGTGGTAGATCTGACACATATAAGCTTAGTATGTGCCTTTTCCTTTAGAGTCCTTTGCACCAAATAAATTAACCATATTAACACATAATTCTAGAGCCTAGGGAAAGATTAACCAAGCTCTTAACAGCCCAAAAACAATTTCTTACCTCAAGAATGAAAATTGAACCAAAAATCAAAGTTCTCTATCCTTTTACCAAGTTTACCCTTAACAACCATGGGTTTCATGAGTACAAGGTTGATGTCTAAAGAGAAGAAAACCTACAAGGTTGATGTCTAAAGAGAAGAAAACCTATAACTAATAAAATAAAATACCTCACCTCAAGAAATAGCCTAAAACCGAGGTCCCTTGAAGTAAAACCAAAACTCTTATGCTCTTTTTTACAACATTGGCAACATTTCCTTGTTCTCTCACTCAAAAAATCTCTCTTTCCTATTTTTTTTTACTTTTAAGTGATGTATTGGGTGGTTCAACGAAATAGAATGAAGTGGGAATTGAGGGGAATAAGAAAAATTTAAGTTTAGATTTTTTTGAAGTGAAAACCATAGAGAATAAGGGGAGATATGTTAAAAGGTATATGTGTAACTCTTTAACACAAATGGGTAGTTCAAGAGACTTGACCATGGGTTTGAGGACATCCTAGAAGGATTTATGACTACTTTTTAGGCTTTTTCAATGCTGTCTCCTCCCCCATTAAGCCCTTTACTTAAAAGGGTTGAAAATGAAGAGATTTTTTTGGTAAAAGGCTTCCACTTCCTTAAATCCCTCACATATGTTTACCCTTCAGTTTAAATCCTATTTTTTTTCCCTCCAACTCTAGCCATGCAATTCTGACCCTTGATAATGGTTGACTCATGTTGACCATGGTTGACCTTGGTTTGAGCAAGTATGACTAGCCAAATATACAAAAATGCTTTCCTTAGCTTCACTTGTAAGAAAAGTCTCAAACTTGGTCAATTCAACTTCAAACTTCATCAAACTTTACCAACTAGTTTCAAACACAATTTCTCAACTCTCAAGACCAATTTTAACCATGTTTGACTGATAAATTACTAAACTAACCTTCTTGGCTCTCTTCCCAAGAAAAGCTTAATTCTTGGTTACATTGAGTCCAAATTTCAGATAAATGGTTATTTCATCTATAGAAGTCAAATCCACCTTGCTTGCTCAAACTTTGAATTTGACTTACCAATTTACCATTTTGCCTTTAGTACCCCTTTTTGTTAGACAACTTGAATTTCTACTCCTATAGACTTTAAGGACTATAAGGACTTGTGTGTTGGCTTAATCTAACTTACTAGTGAAATTAAATAAACAATTAAGCAATTAAATGAAATTAATTAACTAATAATATGAGGGTTCTCACAGTGACAATGTACATAAGTCTGTTCCTATGATACCAGCTTGTTTAGAAGCTGTAAAAATAACCTGACAGGTTACACTATTTCTGACATGGATGTGTTCAAAGGTGTGTTCACTCTGTTTGCTCCAAAATCTTCCAATTTAGCTCTAAATGACACAACCCCAAATGGCTAGCCCAAGTAAACTATGAGAATAAATCTTACACTAGTTGTAATTGGCTAATTTATTTTGTGCACCATTCTTAAAAAATTTATGCCATTAGATATTTAGCCTACAGTACAATTATGCATACAAGAGTTACTTTGACATAAGCTAGTTAAAACTGATAAAATATAAACATAGCCTATGCATTTTTTTTTCTAAGTCTAATGTTTAAAATGTCAAAGCATACAAAACCATCATAATGTCATCACAAGTTCTGCACATGATTAAACATGTGTGGGCTTCCAATCAAAAGAAGACTATGGCCAACACCAAAAGATAACCCTAGAGTTTGCCAATCTATACATATACACTAGAGACTACTAGTGTATACATCATACACAAAGGCTATACCTACTGAGGTCCATCCATCTAGCTCCCACCTTAGAGACAACTCCTGCTGGTAAGCCTCAAAAGGCCTCCACATACCTTGTTAGCCTCTATGGCCAAAAAGACAATATTTAGTAAGGTAGCTTAACCAACAAGTACCCAAATATACAAGAATCTAAAGGATTCTTATAACCTTGTGTTTGTAACAAAAAACTATGTCTACAACCCTAAGTGGTTGTCCAGCTCAACCACATCAGTATCTACATAGCACAAAACTAAGAAAGTGAAAATCCATGATTCTCAATAAGGGATCTTTAACCTACAAACAAAATACTAAGGATAACACATACATAAGTATTCATAATATACTGTGAGCTCATAGAACATGAGACTAAACCTATGCACATAACATTTTGATCACTTGGGACTTGTCCTTTACCAATTCCATAACTATAAGGCAAAGCCTCATCTACTAGCAAACAATGGTTACTAGCCTACCTAGTGAAGTCCATCCCTAGTTTAAACCTCCCTTTATGTTGTATAGGGGCATTATGGTTAGACCAATAATTCTTAGGCCCCGAAGAACCCACCAGATGTACTAAGGTTCTCACATCGAGACCTCAAAACTCGAAGGCATGGATAGGCTCCTCATGGTGCTAAGCCTTCCACCTGACCTAATGGTGTGCTATTGCGATCATTTGTGCTAGTTTCCTCTACAGGTATATTTGTATCCCATAAAACTTAAGGAAATGCCTAGCTCCAAAGAGACTCCCAGAAATCCTAAGGCACCGCACAACATGATCCGCCCTTAGGTACCCTGGGCCCCTCTCCCTCGACTTCCCCTAAAACCACTTAGTAAGAAAAATTCATTTCCCCTATTCCTGGCCTAGAGCCACAACTTTGTTTTCTAAGGCTGTAGCATTGGTGCTCTCGTGTACACCAGAGCATGCTAGGGCCATAACTTTCAATTCCTAGGCCATAGCCTAGATCTCTCATGTGCACCAGAGCATCCGCATGGCTACAGCTCTAATGCTCTTGGGCCCTCCACTTGTTTCTATGTGCCTTAAGCACTTTGTGGGCATCCAATGTCTCTCGATGGCTTGGAGACGTACTCCAATGCCTCCAACTTGCATGTACACATAGAATTGACCATAATACATCATCTAAATGAAGCTATGATGCACATAAACATCACACTAAGCAAGGATTTAACATTAGTCAACCATGAACATAACTGCCCTCTAACTAATGCCATTCACCAATACACTTAGATTCAACAAGTAACCAAGCTATGCATAACACTAATTAAGTAATCACATTATATCCCCCACCTCAATTTACAAGTATCAAGCATGGATCAAGCAATCCTCTGCCATGAACAAGGCTTCATTAGGTTTTCCTAAGTTCCAAGACAAAACATGCAACATGCCACCAAAACAAAAAAAAAAAGCTAAGCAAAACCCATGCATTAAAAGGCCAAAAAAACATGAAATTACCAAGAAAACAAATTACCTCACATACAACACAAGCCCAGGTAAGAAAAATATGGCAAAGAGGCTTTAAAGTACAAAATAAGCTTGAATCAAGCTACCCAATGCTTAAGCACCTATCAAGCCTTCAATTCTCATCAAGAAAGCAAGGATTTGTGAAGATTTTGGTGTCAAATCAAGAGTAGCAAGGAAGGTTATAAGTTTGAGGAGGAGAATGAGAGGCATAGTGCCAAGCGACCACTTCTCTAACAAGTTTTAAAGCCAAACCCACTAACCCTTGTAACTTTCATTATTTTGTCAAACCCTTCCCAAAATAGTAACCTCCCTTGCTAAGCTTTAACACTTGAAAATTTTAAATGCTAAACACTGGTTAAAGGTTTAAAATACATTTTTAACACTCAGGGCTTGCCCCGACATGTTAGGATGGAAAATTATCATTTAACATTAACTAATGCCATAAATTTCTTGGAACCTAGTGAACCTTAACTAACTTACCTGACTATGGTAATTAAAATTAACATGAGGTATTAAACTAGGAATTTATCAATTTATCTTTCTCAATTGAGATTCCCACTAAAAAGGCTGTAACATTCTCCTCTCATGAAATTTGCTTCTCCAAATTTCATTGTAGTTGAGGGAACTCACTAGGATAACGTTTTAGCATTTCCTGCTCCATCTCCAAAATGGCTTCCTCCTCACTATGGTTAGACCAAAGGATCTTAACCATCAAAATCCACTTAGTTTGAAGTTTCTCAACTTGCCTATTGAGGATCTTAACAGCTCTCTCCTCGTTGGTCAAGTCCTCCCGGATAGGAATCATTGATGGAATAACTACTTGTGTCAGATCAACTATGCACTACCTTAGGAGATTAACATAAAACATGTTGTGAAATTGGGACAAGTTAGGCAGTAATGCCAACCAAAAAGCCACCTTCACTATTTTTTTCAATATTTCATAGGGACCAATATTACCTTAGGGCTATCTTTCCCCTCTACCCGAACTAAACCACTCCCTTCATAAGGGAAGCCATGAGGAGCACTTTGTCTCCCACATCAAAACTCAACTCCTACCTCCTCAGAATGGCATATTTATTCTTTTGATCATTAGCTGCCTTAATCTATTTTTAGATTAACTTAATCTTAGCCATAGTGTCGGCTATGATATCAGGACTGATAACTACCCTATCTAAAGGGTCTTCCCAACAATTAAGCATCATACATCACCTACCATACAATGCCTAATATGGTGTGATGCCTACAATAGCCTAAAGACTATTATTATAAGCAAACTCGATGAGTGGTAAGTGTTGGCCCCGGTCAACACAAAGTCCATTGCATACATACATAACAGATCCTCCAAGGTTTATATCACTCTCTTAGACTAGCTGTCCATCTGAGGATGGACAGTAGTTTTAACACTAACCTTATTTCCTAATGTAGGGTTTTGGGAGACAAAGTAGAATATAACCAAAACCCTCCAAGATACAAGTGAAATGGGGTAAACCAGGTGTTTGAAAATTTTCATATCTAATTTCGGCTGAGATCTTTCACCTAACTGTTTAGTCGATTCACAAAACCTAAATAGTTGACATGTTCAAGCTCTCTATGGTATCCACACAAGCCTCTCGAAATCACCACACCTCCAACATGTTTCGGTACATGCATTTCTCTTGCGCTCGCAGTGCTAGCCTGCGTCCTCCAAGGAATGGCAAGAGAAGAATGCGGCTGTCACTTTTAGAAGACTAAGGCAAGAGCTGCGAATTTCTCACTATATGATGTATTTATAGTGAGACTGAACTTCCAAGCCTAATGAGTTTCAAAGCCCTAATCCAATTAGGTTTAATTTCAGTCTTAATAATGACTCAACTTTTAGGCCAATTATTAACACGAAATTATTATGAAACCATAACCCAAATAAATTAGCCCATGCACTCAAATAATCCAAATAGGCTTTATCTGTGTGACCCAATAGACTCTTACCACGTTGGAAATATTCATAAATCACATTTATGATCATAAGCAATGAGCGGTGTCAAGCAACACATCATTGCTACCCAAGTGGCAAGATTGTCAATGATTCGACTAAACCTTTATGATCATTATCCGTATATGTCATTGTCCATTTGTCCAAGATATCAAGACTAAGCACGAGAAATGGAATATGTCACTCTCGTATAGCCTAACCTTTGGTTTCTTGATTACTGGGTAGACTAACTTAAACTGATGACATTGATATCGTATATCAACTCATCCGAGCATGGCCATGCATTTTCTCTGTCTCACTCTATCAAGGGGCCCGAAGATATCACTCCTGTTACATAGAAAGGATAAATCCCATCTTGATCATACAAAACCCTCTGCATGATATGTGACATACCCAATGACCTCCTTCAAGTTCACTCAGTTACAAGCAACAAAGGGAAGTATCAAAATATGTAACTTGCAAGTAGGTAACCTTGATGACCTTAGGTCAAAGGACTACATATACCATGATCACTATGAGAATCGCTTATGACACTCATAAAAAAATCCATGTAGCATTCTCACGATGGGTCGGTCCTACACACACAACTTCTCCAACTTGTACCCGCATGTAGACTACATATCTCATATTAGTCTCCATATATGCTAGTCGTTCTGTATTATTGTAACCCACTCCACGATAATACTAGACTAGGGACATTTAAGAATATTATTATTCTAGGGTTATAAATATGTTTATTATGTTATGCAGAAACAAAACAACAAACATAATTACTAGATTAATGCCTTAATAAAATGTCATGACTCAATATGCAAAAATACAATCATCTTATGATTGGCTTTTGGGCACAACACTAACACCTAATCCTCTTGGAAAGTGTTCTAAAACCTTGATACAGACTAAAGATCCTTACTAGATATCTTATGATCCTAGATGCCATGCAACCTAACTACCTATTTGATATATAATTGATCCAACTTCTCCATAATGTACGTGACTTGTATAGGTATAAAGTGTATTGATATTGTCAGCCAATCGACCGCTACCCACACTAAATCATGTTGGCTATGGATATTTAGTAAACTAACTAGGAAGTCCAATATAATAGATTCTTACTTACTGTCCACAAGATATAAACATTAACATGTGCCTACTGACTTTCGATGCTCTACTTTAACCATTTTACATGTCAAACACTCAGCCATATGTCCAGCTACATCTTTCCTAGGCCCTGGCCATAAAAAATGCATCTTTAAGTCAGGGTACATCTCACTAATGTTGGGTTTCGGGAGCCAAATAGTGCAGCAGAATTTAATCGGAACCCTCCAGGATCCAAGTGAGAACGGGGTAAACCGGGTGTTTGAAAAATTTTCATATCTAATTTTCGGTTGAGATCTCTCACTCAACTGTAGAGTCGAATCACAAAACTTGAACAATTGACGTGTTCAAGCTCTCTATGGTATCCACATGAGCCTCTCAGGATCACCACGCTTCCACCACTTCCCGGCAGATGCGTTTCTCTTGCGCTCGCAGTGCTAGCTTGCGTCCTCCAAGGAATTGCAAAAAAAGAGTGCGGTTGTCCTTTTGGGAGGCTAGGGCCAGGAGACCTGTGAATTTCTCACTAGAAGTTGTATTTATAGTGAGATTCAACTTCTAAGCCTAATGGGTTTCAAAGCCCTAATCCAATTAGGCTTTAATTTCGGGCTTAATAATGGCTCAACTATTGGGCCCATTGTTAATACGAAATTATTGTGAAACCAAAACCCAAATTATTAGCCCATGCACTCTAATGATCCAAATAGCTCTATGTGTGTGACCCAATAGGCTTTTACCCCGTTGGCAATGATCATAAATCACATTTATTATCAGAAGCAATGAGCGGTGTCTAGCAACACATCATTGCTACCCAAGTGACAAGATTGTCGATGATTTGACTAAACCTTTATGATCATCATTGATATATGCCATTGTCCCTTTGTCCAAGATATCAAGACTAAGCACAAGACATGGAATGTGTCACTCTCGTATAGCCCAATCTTTGGTTTTTTGATTACCGAGTAGACTAACTTAAACTGATGACATTGATATCGTATATCAACTCATCCGAGCATGGCCATGCATTTTTCTAAGTCTTACTTTAGAGTGCAAACTAAGAACTCCTATTGGTCTTGCCAAAACTTGTGCAAAACTAAAAAACAATCCCCCACTGTTCCATTCGAGGAACTTTCAACCTGATCCTTAGAAAAGACCACTCTTGTGTACTTCTAGCTTAGGGTATCTACTACTACATTTCCTTCCTAGCATAATAATAGATCAAGTAGTCACAATCCTTCATGAACTCATTCTCGACCGTTACCTCATGGTCAACTCCTTTTAAGTGAACAAGTATTTCAAACTCTTGTAGTTGGTGAGAATCTGAAATGACTTCCCTATCAAATAGTACCTACAAAGCTTAAGGATGAAGACTACCGCCGCTAGCTCAAGGTCATGAACTAGGTAGTTAAATTCATTAGGCCTTAGCTACCTTGAGCTGTAGGCGATCGCTTAGTTTTCTTGCATCAATGCACATCCCAATTCATAACCCGACACATTTTTGTACATCATGAAGGCCTTCTTTGGGTCCAACAAGATGAGCATCAGTGCACTCACCAATTGTCTCATCAGCTCTAACTACACTTCCATACACTTGATGTCCACTCAAACTTCTAAACTTTCTTGGTCAAGGTCGTCAATAGTGCCACTATCATAAAGAATTTCTAAAAAAACCTCCTATAGTAGCCTGCCAAGCCCAAAAAGCTTCAAATTTTACTAACTGTAGCCAGCTTCTTCCACTCAACCACTGCCTAAATCTTCTCAGAATTAACCAATAAATATAGAGCACTTATGATGTGCCCTAAGGACTATATCCTTTCAAACCAAAATTCACACTTGCACAACTTTGCAAAGTATAATTGTCCTTTAGCACTAGCCAAAGCCATAAATACGTTTTCTATAAGCAACAACCCTATGTACATTATTCAGCTATGTACATAAATCACAAATCAAAACACACTAACCATTATTGCTAGAGATATCTAGTACAATTAAGTACTCAAGTATAACCTACTGAGATAACCAAACTACGCTAACCACTTGAACTCTAGCCTTCAAGTGCCTTTAGCCTCAACCCCCCATGTACTCCTAGAACAACCGTTGCTCAAGGTCAATCCAACATAGTTAATATGTAGTGTAACCAATAAATCCACTAGAAAATACAAACTAGCAAGAATAACTTGTACCTGGTCAACTAGCTCAACAACCATCTTGGATTACTGGCCGAACCACCCAAACCTGCACATGCAAACTAAGGGGTGAGAATCATAGATTCCTAGTAAAGGGTCTTCAGGGGTACCTACAAGGAAAATAGTAGAGGACACTGGACAATAAATGTCACAATTCTACCGTGAGCCCATTATGTATGAAGCATAATATATGCAAATATACTCAAGTCCCTTGGGACCTGATGCCCTGAAGCATCTTTGTCTAATGACATGGTGAGTTCCGAGGGAGCTTCCGAGGAGGGAGAACGTCTGGCGGAGAGATTCCCCAGGTGGGAAAGTACCTGAAAGGCTCAGAAAAAAGCGCTAGGAGGTCCCCGGGATGTTTTTCCGGGGAGGAGCCTCCGATGCCCAAGTTAGTGCCCTGATCGTGAGTAAAGTAGAAATCCCAAATGGGTATAGGATCTGGCCTGTATATGTTTTCTGCTTGTGCGAGAGTGCCGATGGAGAGATCGAGATGCCTTGCCAAGTCCTGTTTCCCAGTATTTATAGAAGTACCTGGCCCGTTCGGATCCTGACACGTGTTCGGTCGGATTCTTTCTGTGCTTTTTGGGCGTAGGGAACAAGTAGCCGTTTGTAGGCTCCTGGTTTTGTGGCTGAGACGGGACTTGGATGACGTCAGCGTGTCAGGCCGCCGTTTCAGGCAGCGTGTGGGCGGTCTGTCAGAGGCTCTTTAAATGCTCATTAAATGCTCATGCCGTACTCCCGAGGTCCTTTGGGCGAGGTCACCCTTTGGTACGGACGCCCTTCTTCGGGAATCACGCTAGCGGCTCAGGGAGTTCTTTAGCTCAGGAGTTCCGCCTTCGAGGAGAATCTTTCCTGCTTTCAGTAGCTGGTTCTTTTCTCTCGAAGGCGATATGTTCAGTTCCCCGAGGGAATCAGCAACACATTTAGATAACCTGACGTTTCAGCCGAAGTACTTACTTCGTCGTGCTCGACTTTGCTTCTGCCGAGGTCGATGGCAATGCTTCTTTCTGAGCTACGTCAGGCTCCCCGAGCAAACCTTCGGGGAAGTATATACTGGAAGAGGCAAGAGCCCTTCGGCTATCACAGGCCCCCCTCGAAAAAGCCGAAGTGGAAACTTTGGTTTGTTCGCTTCCTGGGGGCTCCTCTTTGGGCCTTGAGTGTAGTGCCTGTTCCGAAGACGGACCTTTCGTCCGAACACATAGGCTTTTCTACCATAGCCTGTCTGTTGGTATGTTCGAAGTAACCTGCTTTCCAGCTTTTTAGGTCTGCGCCATGTCATGTGTCAGGAATAAGTGTGTCAATCTGGAACGACACGCCAAAGGATGAGGGGTGTCGGGACACGCATTCCCCCTTTTGGCGCGATGGTTGACATGTGGCAGCTTGTCATTGGTGGGGATTGTGTTGTAACGGCAGGCGCGCCTTTTTAGGCGCAAAAGAGTAGTTATGGCGACGTTTCGCCTTCGCAGAGCACTTATGACGCCGGTTCGCCTACCTCCCTCGGCCTATATATATGCTCATTTCATCATTTGTCTCCTTTGCTTTTGCTTTTGCTCTGGTTTTCCTTCTGCTTTCTTCTGCTTTTCGCGGCGGTTCTTTCACCTGAGCTTTTTTCTGGTCACCTTTCACGACGGCGTCTTCACACCCAGATTTCGGCAAAAGATTTGGTGGGTTTTGATTTTCAGAACTCTTTGTTTTTCAAAGTTTTCCCTAAGTTCATTTTTGCCTTTTTCCGAACTCATTTTTCAGCCAAAAATGCCTATTCCTGAAAGTTGGCACCCTCTTTTGTCCCACCCTTGCTGCACCACTCCTAAAAAATTAGCAAGGTGGAAGAAAAAATTTTTCCTTCCTTCGTACGCTGTTACGAGGTTGCCAAGTTCTGACCATTACCACTTCTCAAACCATAGTAACGAGATTACCGTTTTTCGAGCTCAGCTGAAAGCCGAACTTTGGTTTCCCCCTCCGAAGTTGATTTGCGACTTTTGCCAATTCCATGGCATTGCCGTAAATCAACTTCCTCCGAACTCGTACTGCTATTTCAACGCCTTCCTCTATATGTGTGGTGTTTTCAAAATAGAATCCCACTTCATCATTTTTATGCAGTACTACAAGCTCTACGTGGTCCCGAAGGGTGGCTTTTACTTCATGCTACCTCGGGGATCCGGGAGCAAAAAGTATATGTTCACCTTCGCCACTAAGGACAACTGGCAAGGGTGGCAAAAAAAGTTTTTCTTTCTGAAGATGGAGGAGGCCTGGTCGCATGTTCCGACCAAGTGGGCTCAGGCAAGGCTGGAGGCTGACGTCGTAGATCCGAGGATACTGTTAACTCCCGAGTTGGCTTCCGTATTCACGGATTTCGATGGACATATCCAAGCCGTCGCCGACTGGGGTCCCAAGGTCCCTTCACGTTCTCTTTACCCCTTCCCCATCAATTGGAGGCTGATGACCGAGGAGGTCCTTCGGGAGCTAGGGGTGGTAAAGGAGCACAAGACGGACCTCGGGATGCCGGCTCCTGCCATCGCTGGGAAGGATTCCTGGCTAGTGCAACTCCTTCGGGAGGAAGTTTCTTTCGAAACTTTTTATAAGAGTAAGTTATTTTCTAGTCTCTTTGTTATAACTTCGTTCTGGACTCACGCTGATGTCTTCCTTCTTTTTCAGAAATGGGCGAGGACACTGCCGCCTTCTACAAATCCCTTTTTCTCGGTCAATCCGAGAGGGGTGAGCAGACGAAGAAAGCCGTCTCCCGAAGGCAGAAAATGACCGGGGCTGGGCCTTCGGCTAAACGGGCGAAGAAGACCATTCCATCCATTCAGCGAGAAGCTTCCGAGGAGGCTAGCGAAGAGCCGGAAGCTGCCACCGTCCCTCAGCCTGAGGTTACTGCCGACGTCCCTCCTCAGAGTCCTACCCCGTCACAGGCTTTTCTGGACGCCGTGGTAGAGGCCCCTTCTGCCGAAGAACGGCGCAAAAGCAAAGGCAAGGGGATCTCTGCCGAAGAGGTCCCAAATCCCGACGATGATGTGGTCGAAGTGCCAGCAGGTTCGTTTTGTGATGTCTTGCCTTAATCCAGCTTTGTTTTTTTAGGTTTACTTGCCTTAACCCAGCTTTCTGTTTTGTCGTGCAGAGGAGTTACTCACTCCGGGTTGGGCAGCTGAGCATGCAGAGAGGAGAGCTCTTCGGGACGCCCGCATCCCGAAGGGGAAAGTCCCAAAGGAGCCTTTCTGGACGTTTACGGAGGACATGAATTTGTACTCCGGAGACTGGCAGCAAATGGCTAAAGAGATCTTGAAAGGGATCCTCACCGAGGCCTCCTTTAAGGCCATTGCCGAGGCTCACCCAGGCGATGATTCTCTTGCCGCAAAGCTTTCCGAACACGCCGCCCAGGTATACTTCGTGCCTATTTTTCTTCCTTGAATTGTTTCTGAGTGTTTGGTTTTCTCTTTCTCTTAACGACCTCGCCTTTATCTTTTTGCAGCTACTGGGGTATGCCGGCTTTCTCAGAGTTCGGGTGGCGAGGCAGACGGCGTTCTGAGCTTCGGCCTTAGAAGCCTTAGAAAAAACTAAGGCCATGTGCTCGGAATTAGCTGTCAAGAATTTGCAGTTGGCCCAAGCTACGGAGAAGGAAGTTGCCACCCTTCGGGAGGAGTTCCAGAAAGAAAAAGAGGAAATTTTGAAGGACTCCTCCCAAAAAATTTCTGACCTCGGCTCCCAGGTGGCGGAGCTGATCTCGGCAAATGAGGCGCATCAGAAAGAGAAGTCAGAGGTTGAAGGTCTCCTGGCGAAGGCGCTTGCTAAGAAGGTTGCGCTCCAAGCCGAGGTTGATGCTTTGAAGAAAGAGCCGAAGAAGAAGATGAAGGCACTAAAGAAAGAGATCTCTGATCTACAGAAGGATCTCGAGAAGCTTGAGGTCGAGAAGGATAAGTCTAACCAGATGACCAAGGTTGGTTTTCAGGATGGGTTCTGTCTTGCTCGGCACCAAGTCCTTCCAAGGTTTCCAGATCTGGACCTCTCTTTCTTGGTGGCCCTGAACATTCTCGAGGGACCTCGGTGGACCTGGTCTAAGATTGATCATCTGAACTTGCCTTCTTCTATTCCGGCACCGAAGGTGGTGGAAAATGACGTAGGAGCTGATGACTCCCGGGACGCCGAGATTCCTTAGCTTGTTCTAGGATCCTTTGCCTTCTTTTTCTTCTTGTAATTTTCCTTCTCTGTAAGCAGTTTTATAAATAAAGATACTTTCTTTCATAGAATTTTGGCTAAGTCTTTCTGTGTGAATTTTTTCGTTTCTCGCCGTCCCGAACACGTTTGCTCCAGAGACTTCGCGAGACGATCACCAGACTTGTTTAGGCTAAGGAGTACATTGCCTTCTGCCTGAAAAAAACTTTTATACTTAGAAAAAATTCTTTCTAAGAAACTTTTGTACTTGGAAATTTTTGTATCTCGTACAATTTTTTCCACTAAGGGCTTTAAGCATAGAACTTTTTCAAGGCTTCCGAATGCCAAGTATTTTTTAGTTCTACGCCTTCGGCATCACCGAGTTTGTACACCCCTTTTCATACTTCGGCCAGTACCAGGTAAGGTCCTTCCCATTTTGCGCGAAGTACGCCGTAGGATGGCCTTCGGGGGCCAAATTCAGCCTTTCGGAGGATGAGGTCTCCTTTCTTTATCCCCTTTGGCCTTGCGCATACGTTTATGGCCGAAGCTACTCTTTGCTGGAAGGCTTTTCTTCTCAGCTCGGCTGTTTCTCTGTGTTCGCTAACGAGGTCCAGCTTGGTTCTTAGGCCGGAGTCATTTCCTCTTTCATCAAACACTTGTACTCGCACCGAAGGTTGTATTATCTCTATTGGGATGATGGCCTCTGTTCCGAAAACAAGCGAAAAAGGGGTTTCCCCTGTGGCTCTTCGGGGTGTTGTTCGGTAGCTCCACAATACACTCTGGAGTTCGCCTGGCCATTTCCCTTTTACTTCCCCTAGCCTCTTTTTCAGACCATCTTTTATGGTCCTATTAGATACCTCTACTTGGCCATTGCTTTGAGGATGGGCTACTGGGGCGAAGTGCATCTTTATTCCGAGGTTGTTGACAAAGTCTTGGAACCCTTTGTCTATAAACTGGGATCCATTGTCGGCTACTAGTATCCTCGGTATGCTGAATCTGCATACAATGTTCTTCCATACGAACTTCTGCACTTCTTTAGCTGAGATAGTTGCTAATGGTTCTGCCTCGACCCATTTAGAAAAGTAGTCGACTGCGACTACGCAAAACTTTACGCCCTCAGGTGCTGTCGGGAGTGGCCCGATGAGGTCTATGCCCCAAACCGCGAAGGGCCAGGGATAATCAGCCGAAGTTACCATTTCCGAGGGTGCCCTCTGGATTTTAGCGTGTCTTTGGCAGCTGTCACATTTTCGGACGAACTGTCGGGCATCCTTTCTTAGGGTAGGCCAAAAATATCCTTGGCGAAGTACCACTGCGTCGAGGGCGTCAGTTCCAATGTGTGAACCACAAGCGCCTTCGTGAACTTCTTCGAGGATCATTTCAATGTCCTCTTCGTCAACACACATCTGTAGCGGATTGGCGTATCCCTGCTGATATAACTCTTCTCCGATCAAGAAGAATCTTCCGGCGCGTCTTCGCACCTTTGCCGCTTCATTAGGGTCTTCGGGGAGGGCATTGGTTGCGAGGTATCTTTTTATTGAATTCTTCCAGCCTTTTCCCGAAGTCACTATGTTCAGTACTTCGATGCTCGGGCGGTCTAGTACCTCGGTATGCGTTTTTGACTTTGCCAAGCAATCTGCCTCGGCATTATGTCGCCGAGGCACATTTTCAATTCGAACGTTGTCGAATTCTCGAATGAGCTTAGCCACGAGTTCGTGGTATTTTGCCAAGGTTGGGTCCTTTGCGCCGTAGTCTCCTACTGTTTGTCGGACTACCAGCTGGGAGTCACTGTGAGCCTTCAAGTTTCTTATGCCAATTTTCCTGGCCAGGCGCAACCCTGCTATGAGAGCTTCATACTCAGCCACATTGTTGGTGGCACTGAAGCTGAACTTGATGGCCTTTATCACCTCTAGACCTTCGGGTCCTCTGATAATTACCCCGGCTCCTTGGTGTTCGGAACCTGAGGCTCCATCCACATGCAGCGTCCATTCTGGCTCATCTTCACCGAGGTCTGGATGGCTGTCTTCGGTTATGGGTACTTCGGCGATGAAGTCTGCCAATGCTTGAGCTTTAATGGCTTTTCTGGGCTCGTAGGTAATGTCATGTTCACCCAGCTCTATGCACCATTTGGAAAGTCTTCCCGAATGATCAACTTTTTTCATAACATCCCGTAGAGACAGACTACTTCGGACGATGATGGGGTGAGCCTGGAAGTATGGCCGCAATCTTCTTCCTGCCAGCACCAAGGCATATATGGCTTTTTGGAGCAATGGATACCTGACCTCGGCGCCGTGCAGGGATTTGCTTACGTAATAAACTGGCCATTGCTTCGACCCTTCCTCTTTCACAAGGACCGAGCTTACTGCTTTTTCTGAAACAGCGAGGTACAGGATGAGGGGCTCTCCTTCGCGAGGTTGTCGCAGAGTAGGCAGTCGAGACAAATAGATTTTAAGTTCTTCCCAGGCTTTTTGACAATCCTCATTCCAAGGATGGCCATCGTCCCCGAGGTCATTTTCTCTTTTTGCTGCCTTAGTAAGGACTTTGAAGAATGCCCGACACCGATCTCCGTACCTGGAGATGAACCTGCTAAGAGAGGTTATCCTTCCAGTGAGTCTCTGCACATCTTTCACTGTGACGGGAGTTCGGAATTCGAGCAGAGCCTTAATTTTTTCTGGGTTAGCATCAATGCCCCTTTCTGATACCATGTACCCCAGAAATTTTCCCGAGGTCACGCCGAAGACGCATTTTTCAGGGTTAAGGCGAATTCCGAAGATTCTGAGTTGTTGGAAGGTTTCCTTTAGATCTGTGACGTGGTCGTTAGGCACCTTACTTTTGACTATCATGTCATCAACATAGACTTCCATGTTCCTCCCTATTTGGTCATGAAAGACTTTGCTCATCAGCCTTTGGTAGGTGGCTCCTGCATTTTTGAGCCCGAAGGGCATCCTAGTGTAACAATATGTTCCACCTTCGGTGATGAAGGCAGTTTTCTCTTCATCCTCGGGATCCATCCTTATTTGATGATACCCACTGAAGGCGTCGAGGAAGCTTAGGAGCCCATATTCGGCAGTTGAGTCGACCAACTGGTCTATCGGTGGGAGAGGGTAGGAATCTTTTGGGCAGGCATCGTTCAAGTTTCTGAAGTCGATGCACATCCGGAGCTTACTACTCCCTTCTTTTGTAGCAATGACCACATTGCTTAGCCATTCGGGGTACTTGACCTCCCTAATTACATTTGCGTCCATCAAGCGCTGTACTTCGGTTTTGACGAATTTACTTTTGTGGACCGAGATGCCTCGTTTCTTTTGCCGGACAGGTTTTGCTTCCGGACTTACTTTAAGGCTATGTTGTATTATGCGAGGGTTTACCCCTGGCATATCCTTTGGCGAGTAGGCGAACAGACCTTTATTCATCAGTAGAAAGGATACAAGGTTTTTCTTGTCACCTTCGGCCAAGTTTTTCCCTATTCGGGTATTTTGGCCTGGGACAAGTTCTATTTCTTCCGTTTCTACTTTTGCGAACTCTTCCGCCCCGCCCGTTTTTGGTTCTTCGGTCGGTAGAGTCCCTCCTGCTGTGGTTTGTGCGAAGTTGGCTGCTGGGGCCTTTCGGGCTTTGACAAACACCTTCCTGACCTCGGCTTGGTCGATGAATATTTCGGCGTCTCCATCCTTGGTGGCGAAGGTGACTGTTAAGTACTTCACATCTGGGCGAATGTGCAAATTCCCTTGTGTTTGCCTTCCAAGGATGGCGTTGTACGACGAAGGGACATCCATGACGATGAACCTTGTCATTGTGGAGGCAAAAATTTCTCCTTTTCCGTTGACCGAACTCCCTCTCATCATCAGGGGAAGGTCGATCCAGCCGAGGACGGGCAGCTCTGAGGGTCCTATTCCAAAGGTTGGCGAAGTAACAGGCTTGAGGTCGGTGCTGGATATTCCCAAGCTTGGGAGCAGATGCGAGAATAGGACGTCGACGTTTGATCCATCGTCAAGCAATACCCTTTTGACGTCCCAATTTCCTATTCTCGTCATGACCAACAATGGGTCGTCATGAGGGAAGATGACGGAGGAACCATCTCTTCGGGTGAGTTTTTTCGATGGGCTTTGGTACTCCATCGTTGCTATTTCCCTAGCTTTCCTCTTTCTTCCCGAGGATGGCAGTCCAGTGGTGATGGTTTGTATTACCCCCGCCGAAGGTGGGAGGCGCTTTTTTGGACTTCGGTTTCTCCTCCTGTCAGAGTCATACTCCTCTTCATCAGCCTTTCCTTCCTCCTCTCTTCTTGCCTTCGGCGAAGGCATTCGCAGATAGCGCCGAAGTTGGCCTTGCTTAATCAGCGACTCGATATACTTCTTCAACTGGAAGCAGTCTTCGGTGTCGTGACCGTGGTCGCGATGAAACTGACAGAACTTCTTCATATTCTTTTTGTTGTCAGCGGTCATCGCCTTTGGTCGCTGAATCTGGGACCCCTGTTTCTCCATTGTCATGAGGATGTTGGTCCTTGTGGTGTTCAGGGGTGTAAAGTTCGGAGGAGGCTTCCTTCCCCTGAACCTCCGAGGTCGTCCTGTTTGCTCTGTCGGATACTTGGCTTGCTGGCTTGATCCTTCGGGGCGGGAATGATCGTTCTTCGGCCCCCCCATTCTTAGCTCTTCGGCTGTCATATGCTGCTCGGCCCTTCGGAAAAATTCACCGAGCGTGTCCGGGGGGTCTTTGGAAAACTCATAAAACAGCTGCGAGTCCCTCCGAAGGCCCCGTATCATGGCGAGGATGCGTATTTCTGGCCGAAAGTCTGGAACACTTAGGGCCTCTCCGTTAAATCTTTCGACATAGTCACGGATGGTTTCCCCGTTCCTCTGTGCTATGTCGAACATCTGTACTGGCATCTTCGCCGTAGGACGACTTCCAATAAACTGCTGGGTGAAGGCAGTGGACAGCTCCTGGAACTCTCTGATGGTTCCTGGGGCCAGAGAGTTGTACCATGCTGTAGCAGGGCCGGCAAGGGTGACCTCGAAACATTTGCATAGGGTGGCATCGTCAGCCCCGTGCAACACCATGCTCCGTTTGTACTTCGTCAGATGGGCCTGTGGATCTGTTCGGCCATCGTACGTTTCTAGCCGAGGTACCCGGAAGTCACTGGGCATGGCTGCCTCGACTATTGTTCGGGTGAACGGTGACTCATCGCCACAGAAAGTTTCAGATAGTCTGGCCCAGACAGGTTTGCGGGCTACCTGTTTTTCCACCCTTTCCAACCTCGCCAGCATTTTCTCCATGAGGACCACAGCACTAGGTTCTTTTTCTTGGTGCTTGTAGGTTTCTGGGAAGGGAGATCGTCGACGTCTTTTCGGGGACGGACTTCGCCGCCGAGGAGACGGTGATTTCGCCTCAGGCGACAGGCTCCTTCGGTGTGGGGTCTTAAGTCGTTTAAGTCCCACTGGCCCCTTAGACCGTTCCCCGAAGGGCATGTTCTCTGTCGAAGACTCCTCACGTGGATCTCCGGTTTCCGAACTCCGGTGGGGGGATCTAGGACTTTTCCCCCGGGGAGGTGCTGGCGAGGAAGCCTTCTGGGCCTGGGCCGGTTGCGGCCATCTTTGGTCTATTTGTTGTGTCACTTCGGCCACAATGGACCGTTGTAAGTCGCGCAGAAAACTCATGGTTACGACCAGAGGACGTTCTTCCTCCGGCAGAGAAGTCCCTGGAAGGGGTAGCTCGGCAGCTGGTTGGACTTCGGGCGCGGACGAGGACTTCGGGAGTGCCTTGTCCTTAGAATGCCTAGTCTCAACGACAGCCACCTGAGGGTGGGTTCCCACAGACGGCGCCAAATGATGCCCTGAAGCATCTTTGTCTAATGACATGGTGAGTTCCGAGGGAGCTTCCGAGGAGGGAGAACGTCTGACGGAGAGATTCCCCAGGTGGGAAAGTACCTGAAAGGCTCAGAAAAAAGCGTTAGGAGGTCCCCGGGATGTTTTTCCGGGGAGGAGCCTCCGACGCCCAAGTTAGTGTCCTGATAGTGAGTAAAGTAGGGACCCTAAATGGATATAGGATCTGGCCTGTATATGTTTTCTGCTGTGCGAGAGTGCCGATGGAGAGAGATCCCTTGCCAAGTCCTGTTTCCCAGTATTTATAGAAGTACCTGGCCCGTTCAGATCCTGACACGTGTTCGGTCGGATTCTTTCTGTGCTTTTTGGGCGTAGGGAACAAGTAGCCGTTTGTAGGCTCCTGGTTTTGTGGCTGAGACGGGACTTGGATGACGTCAGCGTGTCAGGCCGCCGTTTCAGGCAACGTGTGGGCAGTCTGTCAAAGGCTCCTTAAATGTTCATTAAATGCTCATGCCGTACTCCCGAGGTCCTTTGGGCGAGGTCGCCCTTTGGTACAGACGCCCTTCTTTGGGAATCACGCTAGCGGCTCGGGGAGTTCTCTACCTCGGGAGTTCTGCCTTCGAGGAGAATCTCTCCTGCTTTCAGTAGCTGGTTCTTTTCTCCCGAAGGCGATATGTTCGGTTCCCCGAGGGATCCACTTTTAGTATATCAATTATGATTAATTTTAGCCCATCTTACCACTCAATTAGGATCCACACATAAAGGAGGTCCCAATCAGGGAATTTAGTTAGTATTAACTTTCATTGATCTTAAAATGCCAACGCTTGCTAATGGGTTCAAGTATCCATCATACCAACCTTTGTCTACAATAACTCAAGATTCAAATATAGCTAGCAGAGCCATGTTCTACAGAGGGAATCAAGTAGCTTTTGTGTCAATGATTGACTATGATGAATCAAGACTCCCACTTAACAAGGAGGGAAGTTAAATAGATTAAGGAAGAAAATACCATTGATGTTGTGATCCATTTAAATCAATCATAACCTCTATACCAAAAGCTTCACCCTTTCACCTTAGGAAAAGAAAGATTAGTTGGCCTTGATAAAAGTAAACAACATGTAGAAAGATGAAACGAACATGGATTAAAAGATCAAAGGAAGAACAAGAAGAAGAATGAGAAAACACTTGGATAGAACTTTGGTATTGAAGACAAGAAGAAAAGAAAAGGAGAAAAGCTAAAAATGATACAAGAACATGGAAATGGCCTAGGAATGGTACCCTTTCATCCTCGCCCCCCCAAGGTGCCTATTTATAGAGTTTTGGGGTGGTTAAATGGTAAAATAGTAAAATGTAGGTAAATACAAATCAACAAAGGCGGGCTGCAACTTATTCTAATTTTTCAACCATTGTAGATATCAAATCAGCTCTTCCTAAAGCATGAAACTTGTAGATCTCTTCTTTGTCTTCACATCAATAGCTAGCTCATTCAAATCAGACATCTTTAGCTCAAGTTATGATTTTTTTACCGAAACTACTCTTCAGCACATGAAGGAAGGAATGGTCTCATCTATAATCAAATTTTGGCAATGAAAATTACCAAACTAGCTTATATAATGAAGCAGATTGAAGATCTATGTGTTGGCTTTTAGATTAATTGGGAATCACTTAGTTCTGACATCTAGAGCTCTAGATATGATTTTTCTCATAAGGGGTCAGCAAGTGATGATTTTACCTTTGTAAAAAAAATAATTATTTAATATTAGTTAATAATGAAAATGCATATGAATAGTAAAATGCGCGTATGAATAGTAAGTCGATGGATAGTAACCATGAATAGTAAAATGTGTGAATAGTAACCCAGTGGAAGAATGCTCAGAATGTAGAAATTAATCATAATGAAAGTGTATAATGATGATTTAAACCCTTAATAGCAACACACTTATGAATATTCATCAAAACCCTCAACAAGGTTCTTGCTAGTCCTAGCAGGTAAGGTGATGTACTCAATGAATACTCAGGTTTTATCTAATCTTTTCTACTATTAATCTCTACACTATAGATTAAAAACCATTGAAGTAATGACCATCAAAATTATAGTACTAAAAATAACATAAAAATTTCATAATGATTTATGCACATTTCAACCACTCAAACGAGGGAAAAGTGTAAAAGATTATGAGTTACTAAGTGCATTAAGTGTGTGATTGACTATCAGAAGTGTCTAAAAGATTTCAATAAATCATACCAACATTTGCAGCTTATCAGAACATATCTAATTCAAAACGCTTTGGTGGTCTTTCACACTATTACGCTATAAAAGGTTCCTTTTTTTTTTTTTTAACTTTGGTTGAAGCCTTATTTGAACAACCCCGATAATAGGCAGTCATTCCCAAGAGCAAACATCTCTTGTTGTTTTCTTTTCATTTTCCATGTCTTTTCCACAATTCTTGGTGTTGTTTTTGGTTTTTTTTAAGGTTTTTTTTATTCAAATCAAGCTAAAATATGGTTCATTAGAAGTCCCAATAGCCACATAGTTGGAGTATTCTTTGAAATCTAAAAGATAATAAAGATTTTTAGTGTGCGTAAAAATATGAACAATTCATAACTTAAACGTCCTAATCCCTTGTCAAAGTGAATAAAATTTGACTAAATCATTATATCAAATAAAATTTCAAACATGCAAAATTTTAATGTAGCTGATCACCTCAACAATTTCGTCACCAAGCATAGAAATTTTCAAGATAGAAAATATAGATTACTAGTGAGTGTGTCATCTTGTATGGGTTCAAAAACCTACTAAAAAAATGTTATGACTATCATGCCTAATAGGATGCCTCTCAAGAGTAAAATTACTCCTTACTCAGCCATCCTAAACTAAGGGCTTTGTCCAATGGTTTTAATACCAGCATGAGAAAAACTATCCTAAAAGAAAGAAAAAAAATGTGACAGCTACCCTCCCCCAAACCAGATTAAAAGACATTGTCCCCAATGTCAAAATATAGATAAGAAGAGTGGAGAAGAAATTACCTGAAATGATAGTTGTTGAACATGAAAATCGTAAAATAACCTAGACCAAAGAAAATGCTGATAATAAAACTAAAGGACAAGATAAATAGATCCACGAGTCTGATTGCTCTCTTCCACGGTGCTTCATCACTTATTAACAAAAATAAAATGGCAAGCAAGGTAAAGGATACTTATGGGATGGAGCTAATTGGGAAAGACTATCATGTCCAGTATATCTAAATCACTATTGGATCTAGTTTAGGAACAAAAGCGTGCACTTTTTCTAGCAATTCTTCAGTAGTTGATGTGGATATTAGGATCCACTGTGCCGTGCCTAAGATAAATTTCTCCTGCATAACATGATCCATAAAAGTTAATAGACCTGCAAAGAAATTGTTAACATTCAATAGTCCAATGGGTTTCTGGTGCAAATTAAGTTGGACCATGGAAGCAGTTTGGAAAATTTCCACCAATGTGTCAAACCCTCCTGGTAGAGTAATAAAAGCATCAGAATTACAAAGCATTTGCAACAAACGCTCTTGCAAATTTTTAACCACTAATTATTCCCTAATCATGCCCCCAGAAATCAATTTCAAAGGTGTAGGGCTAATACCCAAAACTTGGCTACCCCCTACGAATGCTATTGTTGCTACTCCACCCATTAATCTGACACTGCCTCCCCCATAACCAAATGTATTTTTTGCTCAACTAGAACTCTACCCAAATGGTTGGCTACCCTCAAGACTCTTCATCCTTTCCAGGTAAAGTCCACAAAATACATAAATATTTCAGAATTTATGAGTTGAGGTTCCCTCCATTTCTATTCTTAACCCTGTGAAAAAATGAAAAGAAGAACGTGCATTTATAGAGATAAAAGGATAATGTAATTATTACACCTACAGGAGTAGGTAGATTATTTTCAGAAGAAAATGAAAATTTTCAACAATAACAGCTTGTATGTACAATAGTTGTAACTATGGCTCATAGCTTTCTCTGGTTTTACAACCAGTAATGGCTTCAACGCCTTCTATAAGTCGGGGATTTGCTTCCCATCCAATTTTCTTACAAACTGGCAAACAGGGTCTTTGGAAGTTAGATTCCCAAGACTATAATGGTCTCATTTTTTATGAAAAATACTCCATAAACCAAGAAGTTCATGTTGCACTAATCCACCAGAATGCGTCTCAAGAGTCAATCGGATATTATCCAAAGAATCCTTACTCAGGGCATTCTTAATAAATTTTATTTTATCTTCTCGATTATCGAAAACCATTACCTTTTCACTCTTCCCTTTTTGGCATAAGAGCTTTTGCCTAATCTAGGCATGTGAGACACAAATGCATCTAGGATTTCACCAGTCAAATGGACCTTAGCTTCAATTAAGCAACGCACATATTTAGGAAAGCCTTTGTGCATCAAAACTCTTAATCGTTCACATCTAGCTTGGTAAATCCTTTTAAGAACATTCATTGGGAGAGAAGGAAAGTATTTTCGCAAAGAAGAGAGAGTATAATCCATTTTTTTTAGAAGAAATTGAAAGAAAAGATAAATAAAGAAATTAGTTATTATGGGAAACTGAAACAACTGACTTGAGAGCCATGGAGTACTGTATCCACCACTTAATCGAGAAAAGACGAAAAGCAAAAAAAAGGGAAAAATGAAACTTAAAATAAAGTTATCTAAGAAAAGGAAAATTATTTGTATTTACTTACAATGATCATTGTGAGGGTCACTGAGATGAACAACTTCTTCCTACAAATCATGGTTCTCCAAAAATAATTTAAGTCTTTGTCCATTTACTTTAAATACATTACCAGTTTTAGGATTTTTAATGTCAATGGCCCCATAAGGATAAACACGTTTCATAACAAAAGGCCCACTCCATTTAGATCTCAGTTTTCCAAGAAATATGTGAAGTCGAGAATTATAAAGCAAAACCGTTTGACCAACCTCAAATGTTTTTCTTATGAGTGTTTTGTCATGAAAAGCTTTGGTTCTAGCTTTATAAATTTTTGAATTCTCATATGCATCATTTCTCAACTCTTCAAGCTCATTTAGTTGCAACCTATGCAAAACACTAGCATCATTAAGATTTGAATTGAAAGCTTTAATAGCCCAATAAGCTTTATGTTCAAGTTTCATAGGCAAATGACAGGGTTTTCCGTAAACTAACCTATAAGGATACATGTCAAGCGATGTTTTAAAAGCAGTGCGATAAGCCCAAAGTGCAGCGGTTAGTTTCAAAGACCAATCCTTACGATTTGGGTTGAA